>NKZX01000589.1:0-10147 GCA_002374535.1 Metschnikowia kamakouana
TAGAAGTAATGAGTAGAGCTAGAAATAAGTGGAATAGGAATATAACTTAATACTGAGACAAGTATAATACTTCGAGCAGTAAGTATCTGGTACTGATTAGCTAGTGACCATTTGCTCTGGCATATCTATTCTAATATTCATAGTCATCACCCGGATGGGCACGACAGTGTTCAGCTAAGTACACATAGCCTTCCCAGTTGTTGGAACTTGGTCTGTGCTTCATGAAGTAATACCTGAGATCATCAGTTGTTCTTGACGTGATATAAGCCTTGAAGGTCCTTTCGTCGACATGCTCTTCAGCGAGATCAAGGATTTCATTCCGCTGCGTCTGTTGAGAAAGGTTCTAGCTTGTTCACTAACATTTCACGCACCCTATCTGGGTCTTCATAGTATATCCAGATGTATTCAGGCTTCCTTTTCTTTGCCAAAGCTTTCATGAGTTCACCTTCAAAGATTGGAGCCTTTTCATGCTGCTTAAGGGAGTATTAGAGTTCCAATTTCGAGACGAGCTCCATGGCTCATAACCTATGGCGCATTAACATAACCGCTCTCGTAATCTGGCACGGGCGTCTCGTTGGCTAACAATGACTCCTTTAAGTATAGAACTTCAGTACTCATCTTTTTGCAGGTATTATTCTTTTGTCTCCCTGACATTGGACCAGACAAAAAAAATGTTGCTAATTGTTGCTTAGGAATTGATCGATAAAAATAATAGTTGTAGAAAGTAAAATTAGTAGAACGATAAGACTACAGGACAGGATAACCATGGGTAACTGTAATGAAATTGTGACTCGTGGTTGATAGACGGCGAAGGAATTGTTACTGTGGCTTCTGTCAAATTACTTCTTCAGTAACGCTTCCCACTCATCTCCGTGAATATTGTACCTGTTAGATCCTCCAAGACTCTAGATGGGTAATTTCAGCTGACAATTACAGACTTATATAAAAATTTAAAAAAGGTAATAGGATTAAACAGGTATAGATATATAATAAACATGTAAAATTATGGGTATAAACAGGAAAAGAACTACGTCTAACTCATGCAAATAAGGTACATTCAAAAATAGGTAGATATATGGGTACACTACCAATGGTAATAGTGTCAGCCCACTCTGCAAAACCAATAACAACATTGGCCGAACACTCATTCATTCATGGATACCCTCACTAATTCTTTTCCTGATTATGTCACTGATTTTTTCTAATCAATCATCAGCCACTCAAGCCTATATTGCAGTTTGGATTTCACTATGGGAAGCCACCACAAAAAAACAGAACTAATTATGTACTGGATGCACCAAAAGATCCAACATTTCTTTCCTTTAATTTCTTCTTCAAGCCTCTCCTAAAGCTTTCAATTTGTTTAGCATATAGATGGAATATTGTGACACTCTAAGACCTAATTAGCAATATCCCTCGCTGCGCATCTTTAAATAGACGAGTGTTACTCAAATAAAACTTAGGAGCAAAGCCAAATGGCTGCATGATGACTATGGAACAATATACGCTCTATAAATCCCCATGGATGGCTCTTCGGGTGATAGTAGTACTAGTGAGTGGTTTTAGTGAGGAGTCATATTAGTTAGCAGTAGTAAAATGGTAGTAGTAGTGGAGTTGTAGAAATTGTAGAGTTGTAGAAATTGTAGAGTTGTAGAAATTGTAGAGTTGTAGAAATTGTAGAGTTGTAGAAATTGTAGGGTTGTAGTAGTAATAGTAGTAGAGAATAGAAGATTTCCTTTGTTTAACTTTACTGGGTGTGGCTGCAATATGAAGCACGACGCATAAAATTATTCAATTACTAGTGCATGTATTGATCAAGCGAAAGATCCTTGACTTTCGATGTTGGTGGCCGAAATTGGCACCCCAACTTCCGAGGGCTCGCGCACTCGGACACTCCTAGATATAATCCAATGCCAAAGCTACAAGTGGCGATTTTTGTTACTAAACGGTCATGCATATTTGATCAAATTAATGAAAAAATTATTACCCATGTTTCTGGGGTTTCATATGGCGGATGGGATCCGAAGTGGGTTTCGAGGGGAGTTCCCAGGGTAGCCGGCTGTAGTGCGAGATCCGGTGTGGGTTGGGTGAGATCCGGGCGAACAATCTCAAGCCTGCACACAGCACCAGTGGCGCTTAGTGAGCGCCCATAAAACACCCCCCCCAGGACTCTGTTATAAAGCATACTGGACCCACCAACACCACCATACGCCCAGTTTCTTTGAAAAAATTACCACTGAATTAAAAATTAATCCCCATAAAAGCACCCTTGCGAAATTCCAGCTAAAAATTTACAACATCCAATGAATACGATTGCTGACCAATACACACACGCAGCACAGCTGAAGGTGCACGATGAATATGCCTCTGCTTTGGGCCACGGAAGCTCTTTACAGCCACAGTTAGCGCCCAGCATCCAAGTACCGCCAATTTCCATGCCGTCGGAGTTTTTGCGGGCTCACACCGATGATGCATCCAACCCAGACTGCAAAATAAAGATAGCACACGGTACAACCACGTTGGCGTTCCGGTTCCAAGGCGGAATTGTGGTTGCGGTCGACTCCAGAGCCACGGCGGGCAATTGGGTGGCGTCACAGACTGTCAACAAAGTGATTCGCATCAATCCTTTCTTGTTGGGAACTATGGCTGGAGGTGCAGCCGACTGTCAGTACTGGGAGACGTGGCTTGGAACTCAGTGTCGGCTCCACGAGTTGCGGGAGAAGGAGCGTATTTCCGTGGCTGCTGCGCTGAAGATCCTAGGTAACTTGGTCTACCAATACAAGGGCATGGGATTGTCAATGGGGACCATGGTGTGTGGTTACACGAAGAAGGAGGGCCCCACGATCTACTATGTGGACTCGGACGGAACGCGGTTGAAGGGTGATGTGTTCTGTGTCGGATCGGGCCAAACTTTCGCTTATGGAGTGTTGGACTCCGAGTACAAGTGGGACTTGTCCGTGGAAGATGCATTGTACTTGGGTAAGCGGAGTATCTTGGCGGCTACGCACAGAGACGCGTACTCCGGAGGATCTATCAACTTGTACCATGTGACGGAAAAGGGATGGGTGTACCATGGCAACCACAACGTGGGCGACATTTTCTACGATATCAAGGAGAAGGAAAAGTCGTTCAACAATGTTGACGGTTAACTGGGATACAAATGGGGTAGTGAAGAACACCAATGTAATGAAAAAAAGCATGGAGTGCTGTGAAGAACAGGTAAGAAGTACTATTGGATATTGAGCAAGAGTTCAGGGAATTGTCAACACTTCGAGTATATGATATAAGTCCATTCGAAGATCACCCGTCAACATAAATATTGTTTGGGGTTGATCAACAAAAGAGGATGTTACATGAATCAACAGAATGCAAGCTAATTTTCTGATACAGAGAGAAAAGGTTAGGCTGATGCTCACGGCGATCAACAGAAGACTATGTTACAAGCGATCAATAAATGAAAGTTTAATGTTTCAATTGCCAAAAGGATGTGTTGTTAGTGATATAGAGAGGATCTGACTGATCTAAAGAAGATGAGTCAAAGAAGACAGGCCATTGTTCGAAGAGCTCAACGGAAACAGCACACTATTCTGGAATTGCTGAAAGCATTCCCGAAATTGACGAAGAGAATGTTCTGAAACCAACCGAAAGAGCATATCTAGAGCATAGAAAAAACATAAATATGGTCTCAATCCGGATAACTCTTCTTCGAGATCTTACTACCAGGACGCATAGAAGCATTGATTTGCAGTCACCTGATCTCATCACTAAACACCTCCTCTCACTTGACTCAGTGAAAATGCCTGATTTCGCGACTACCAACATGGCCTCTATGGCTTGTCTGTAGTTCCCTACCCCTAAAGCAATACATCCATCCTATAATCATAGCATGCACGACAAGCAATATATGATCACTATCGTACTATAAGGCAGTCGCACTCAGTCGCCTCAGTCAGCCGCACTCCCAGTGACCATGTATAGGGCTCGAGCCCTAAGTCGTGCACAGGCCACTTTCCGCGCTCTAGTACAATAAAAATTTTAACCCCAATTTTCAGAACTACTACAACCATCCCATCATGTCCGCTCAAAACCCTATGCGTGAGTTGCGTATCGAAAAATTGGTCCTTAACATCTGTGTCGGTGAGTCCGGAGACAGATTGACCAGAGCCTCCAAGGTTTTGGAGCAGTTGTCCGGTCAGACCCCTGTGCACTCCAAAGCCAGATACACTGTCAGAACTTTCGGTATCAGAAGAAACGAAAAGATCTCTGTGCACGTGACCGTCAGAGGCCCTAAGGCCGAGGAGATCTTGGAGAGAGGTCTCAGAGTCAAGGAGTTCCAGTTGAAGAAGAGAAACTTCAGTGCTACCGGAAACTTCGGTTTCGGTATCGATGAGCACATCGACTTGGGTATCAAGTACGACCCAGGTATCGGAATTTACGGAATGGACTTCTACGTTGTGTTGGGCAGACATGGAGCCAGAGTTGCCAGAAGAAAGAGAGCTAGAGGTGTCATTGGTAACTCGCACAAGACCAACCAGGAGGAGTCCATTGCTTGGTTCAAGCAAAAGTACGATGCTGACGTTTTGGAGAAGTAAGTATTAGAATAATCGAAACATGCTACTGTAACTGTCCAAGAATTTGTTTTTTGTATTGTCAACAGTGTACGGGTATTCTGTAAGAAGCATCTCCACGTTCAAGTTCTATGATCAACGTACTGCATATAATATGTGAAAATTTCGTAAACTATGTAATATATATTTCTTGCACACAAATGTTCGGGATCTTCTTTTTCTAAGCAGTAAAATTAACTCCGATTCATAGAGGTTTTTTCTATGACTAGCATAGGGGTATTTTGATTAACGTTAGTCTATGTCGTTTTGTTCAATGTGTGCGAATCCTCCAATAATTACCCTTTCTCAGCTATGACCCAAATTAGATAACTTTTACTACTCGATAAAATCAGAATTTATTATAGCAAAGTTATCACTTACCGTATAAAATTATTTCATAACATTTCAAATGGTCTGAGGTTATTTCTACTATTTCTTAGTGTATTTTGTTAGCCCCATCTTGGCCAGTAGACTACCTATGGGACAGTGTTTGGAACACCACACATCTTCCACGACTATGCAGGGCAAAAGCAACTTACACCATAGAACCGGAACTTTTGTTCATTCGGAACTATTGAATATTTAGTTCCACAACACGAGTGCGTATAAGTAGAAGTTTACCACTGAAGTAGTCTTGGTTAGATTTGCCCTGCAGCCAAGGCCGCACAGCAATAAGAGTGGTTATAGAGTAGAAGTGTAGAGTAGTAGTATTATGGACCATATCCGGCATATAAAATGCCTATATTCCCTGCATACAGAAAAGATCACCGAGTCTGGATGTGTCTAATATTGATAATATTTGACCAGATCGAGTAACAATTACTTGTTTCAGTCTACCAAAATTTTATCGACCAACGGAGGCTTTCAATTCCCGGTGTAGTGCGCGACTCATAAACGGTAGCATCAACCAATGGCGGTATTGAGCACAATCAAAAGATCTGGCAAAGAACATGTATTTATCATAAGTATAACATTTGAATTGGCTCCTATATTTTGCACAGACGATATTTGGAAATTGCTGCCGATGGTCCCTAGCATTAAAATGATGATGTCACTTCATACAGTGAGCATCGGCAGTTGTCCAACTCCAAGTACTGGTAACACAATTTAATAAGTACCGCAAATGGCACATACTGGCCCGTTGAGTGTTCATACATCCATTAATTGTAAAATAACATCATCATACAATAAGACATTGCTAAGTAGGCGGATGGCTTGTAGTATGTCTATATGCAATACCCCGAAGAAAGAAATCTTACACTTGTAGAAAACGATTCGACAAATCAATTTTACTCCCCAAAAGAGAAAAATTGAAACTTAGGAACTTGGAAACCTGGAGTCTATGCTTTTTTTTGTTGGGGGTTGGTTGTTGTGGAATGGGAGGCACGGATGTTGACTGCCATCGATATCATCGCACACCGGCATTTCTCCATAGCATGTCTATTCCTCCCCCAGATTACCTACCATGTATGTTTTTCCCCAAGAAAGAAATCACAAGTTACTACTAACAGCAGATATTGACAGAGATATAACTCCGCAGGAAAGGGCCGCAGCTGAGCTGTTGGTGGCTGCAGAACTAGCATCTCTTCCTCCCACCAAACTAAGTGTTCACCCAAACAGGTGTGATGATCACTCAAAAACATCTGGCGAACTTTACAAAAAATCTATTTTCATGCTGGTCTTGATGCAGGATATCGAGGAGCATGAAAAGATAAACGGAAATAATGGCCCGTTCCCGGACTCCCTCATATCATCGGTGATTGATCTTCGGAGTTACCACGACTTTTCCCTGGATTCGCCCGACTACAAAGCCATGTACACAGCAGTATCGTATGCAGTGCTCCGGGAACGGTCTTCAAGATTGCAGCTTCAAAATGTGGAGGATTTGGTCGTGATAGGAAAACTGCTCAATGCAGGATTGGCCAATGTGGCCAAAATACAAAAGGCTGAGATCTCCCGCAAAAGAAATGATCTAGAAGGAGTGCGTAATATTCGTGCTTCCAAGCAGCAAAGGGTTGCTCCTGTACATAGCCATTTGAACAGTAGGTGGAAGAATGGCATCATTTCCATGGTGGGTCTGGCCATGGAATGAACAAAAAGCGAGGTATATACTAAGAGGTATTGATAAGGATGTTAAAGAATTGTGAACTAGAATTAAAGAATTTGTATTTTATCAATTGGGGCATTTATTATTCTTTTGTCCTTTTTCTTAATATTAGTTTCAAGAAAATCAAATTCATATCTCGTATTTAAATCATTATTTTTAATGAAGAGTTCTTCCTCTTTCGTGGAGTAAATTTTAGTGTGATAGAGTAGCATAGACACTTAGAAGAGTATTACCCATATTTGGAGATGGTGAGAATAACAAAAGAGCCTGGATGATGGTCTAATTGCGAGGAATCTATATGGTTAATAAAAGTTATTGTTGGTTGTTTTCTGAATAGAAACTCTCTAATGAAGAGAGGGATGATTCGATGTAGGTCAATTTCTCTATATCGAGAAGTTGAACTAAGCGATAAAATTGTTATTGAAGAAAATGTCTTCTAGACCAATGAAATCCATCTCGTACATGTTATCGGGAGTATGGTTAGACCGAAAAAACTGGGCTCAGAAGATCTGACAGAGGCTATCTCACTAGAATTCCGCTCCATTCTGACTAGATTAACCATTCCGTCTTGAATAAGTAATCTAGATAATCAGACACCGACATTTCAATACAGTAATTAATAGTAAAATAGAATCACCATGTACCTTTCAGTATACTAATATAGTATCAGTATTGCATTAGCATAGTACCAGTCAGTATAGTATCGGAATACCAGTCAGTAAAGTATAGGAATGCCAGTCAGTGTGTAGGAATAATGCCTATTAGATTATTTTCATGCGGCTAGCAGTAACAACTTGTGGTAATTGTGATGGTTCCGCCCTCTTCAAGTTAATCAAGAAGATATCCTGTATATAACAATATTGTTGCCAAACAAGAGTGTTTTATCAGAAATATTCGTAGTCGAAGGGCCATCGTAACTAAACAGGAATATAGAGTAGGCTCAAAATACATTATGGATAAGGCACTACCCATCTGAAAACACCAATATCAGTGTCGGTATAGTCAGATGCCAGTAGTGTTATCAGATACCAGTATATGGTCAGATACCAGTATCGCACCATCACCTCTCAATTTTCCTTAGCTTCACGTCAGTTTTCGAACTGCCCACATTGATGATCCGGGGACATCCTTCCCGGTGCCTTTCCTGCACAACGCACTCATGGCAGTAGTAGGCCTGGGAGCCCAGGTCGGGGCCCTCGCCAAAATGGGCACTACATAGAACACACCGATGCGCCAAGTGTCCAAAAGAACATCCATCACAGACGTACACCTTGGCCTGCGGCTTAACAAACGAGTCACACATTGGACACTTGCCGTCGCACTGCACACAGAGCATGCCCACCTTACTGCCCGGCCGCTTCATGCACTGCACCAAGTCATATTGATGTCTGGACATGATGAAGGTAACAGAGTATATTTATATGCGCGTGAGTGAACAGCGAACCGTGAACATGTATTAAATGCAGGTGAGCAGGTAGTCAAGAGAGGTCAACAAATAAATGTGGTGGCAGGAGGATGATGGTCGATGTGCGAAGAGTGCGATGTGGGGCACGTGACTCGCCACTCCACTCATCTTATCAACTCATCAATTCTCAGTTAACCTACTATCAACATTCGTTAAACATCTGTTCATCATATTCACGTTGGTCTAGGCTTATACTGCACACAACCTTATATTCATACCAGACAGCGACCCAAGAGACTAGACTTGGTTCTGGAGCTTGATCTGTTATTCCCTCTCATACACTTTACTCCTGCAGATAAGCGAGATCGACTGAGCCTTCTTTTTTCTACGGTCCACGCTATCTAATCTATTGGGACTACTTGACCTATTCGCGCACATACATCAGTGGATTAGTGAATCACATTTGGACCACAAGAGCAGTTCACACAATATTTGGCCAGGATATCAGTACACTACGAAATTAGTGAATTTGTGTTAAAGGAAAATTTCATAGAAGTTGAACTGAATACAAGAAATTGTATTCGGAGATTTAGGTAAGTGCATTTTGGAGAGAATCGGTGCAGGAACTTTTGTAAGGAACTCATTCAACAAAAGTTTATTGAAAAATTTGAGGAAAAGTCTTCTGATTGAATTAAAGGTCTTTGAATGAAATTGAATACAGAGTCAATTTTACCTGATAAAGTTTGTTGAAAGGAAAATTTGGCTTGGAGACTAAGAAATAGAATCTTGGCTGGATTTAAGTTAATTTGGGGGAATAGTGTTTTTTCGAAGATATTTCGTATTAGAAAGAAAACTGAAGAAAGCTGGTTCAAACCCAATCTACACAGGAATTTTTGGTGAAGAATTACTGAAAAGCCACTTTGTTGAAGAGAACCATTTGGAAACATTTTTGGGAAGAAACTATCTCGTAAGAAACAGGAGAGAAGAGAAATATTGAAACCAAAATACAGTGAAGATAATTACTGAAAAAAGAGTCTCCCTGGTTGTTTAATTGAAGACTTAACCAAAAAGTCTTTTTGAAGAGAGAAATTGGAAATTCTGGAGCTCTCCAAAGTCACTCTAGACTCTACTGAAAAGACACCCTTTCTTTGGTTTACTGTTATTTCTCACTGATAATTTCCGGATCGGTGGAGACAGAGACAGAGACAGATTTTGATTTCGAAATTAATTGGTGACTCTCATAGTTTGATAGAGATGGATTGCCCTATATGCCTAGAACACATGGGAATCGAGACCCTAGTTGGGCAGATTGATCCGTGCAAACACTACTACCACTCAGCATGCATTGAACAATGGGCTAGCCAGTCCAACCTGTGTCCCACGTGCCGCAACCTCTTCTACCGAGTGGACAAGCGGCGTATGAACCTGAAAAGGGTAATATCTTCTATCCGTGTCCAAGATAAGCTTCTAGAAAATGCTGCCATCGATGAAATCCCTCTGGAATTCGTTATTCGGCCTGCTCCTCACCATAGAGATCCCATGACTGGCGATATTCTCTCTGTGATTTCTACTGCTGATCCCATTTCTGATCCTTCTGTAGACCAGCCTGACTCCTTGTCGGGCGTTTGCATCATTTGCTCCAGTGCCCAGTATTCAATACAGGAGATGTTTGCATGTATAGCCTGTGGAGGCACTTTTCATAGCCAGTGCCTTGGGTATCGCCAAGAAGGATACTGGTTTTGTCCGGTGTGTGATTACCAACTGGAAAGGATAGAGGCCAAAACAGCTTCCAGGCTGAAAACACCAAAAACACCAAAAATGCCGAAAGTACCAAAAACGGCCAGTTCCAAAACACCAAGTACAGTCAATCCTGGCCAATCAATTCTCAGAAACATGGGCGTACAACCCAGAACCACATCTACAACCCCCAAAAACTATATGAAAGATTTCTTTGATTTGGGAGATGAGTTTAGTGAAGATGAAGCCGGTTCTGTGCAGGTCACCAGTTCTGGCCGGGCTCGGGTGCTT
>NKZX01000590.1:0-11922 GCA_002374535.1 Metschnikowia kamakouana
GATATACTGCATATACCATTACATGTATCTGCAGTACATATGAGACTCTCACGTCTCATACGTTCAACAAGATGTGTACAAAACCCACATGCTTCGGTGTGCAGTTTACCGATGAAACACGTATGTGCATGCTAAATACGTAAATACAGCATGCACACAGTCAAATCAAATTATTCCAATGTGGGGGGTCTGGGAATGAACTTTTCACAGAAGAGTTCCCGCTTAGGTTTGAGCGGCATCGAACAAGCTCAGTTGAGAACAGGAAATCAGGGACTTCTTAGAATTAGTCTAGACACAGACAAGAAAACACGTAACTGAGATGACTACTGAAATACTAATCTTATCAAATTTATTGGAGACCAATGACCCAACGAATGTTTATGGCAACGCGCAACGGCATGCATGGCCTGAAAAACAATCGAGATGGCCCACCCCACCCAAGACAAAACGCGCGCGATGAGATACAACAATAAGTGCACGAGCAATACTGATCTTGGCTTGCAAAAACATTCTAGATAAATGCAAATCGAATCCAGAAAGCTCTCATGATAAGTCAAGGCTTCAAAACGTTTTGTGTTGAAACTAAAATATTAAATACTCAATAGTTTATAAAATTTGGGACTGTCATTCCTACACTTCTAATAATTGGGCGAGTCACGTGACAGCGCAATTCCACAATGAGCAATGGTAGATTCAAAAAAGATAATGCCGTGTTCGTAAGAAGTATTCTAAATCGTGAATCACCTGCATTAGAGGTGTTTGTAATGCACCTCATAATACCATCTTCATAATCTATGTTTATCACGTCGAACTTAGAGAGAATGCATTCCCTTTCTATTGGACTTAACCTTCACCCCTGGAAGTGTGTAAAACAGTCGGCCAGTTTAATCGGGCACATTGCCTCTCAACACATTGCACAAGAAACCAACCCGAAACACTTCTGTGCACAATCAAGAGATGTGTGCGCACATTCTGTTTCATGTTTCATGTTTCATATTTCACTAGATGAATATAAAAGTCATACATTCCCCCGTATCAGAATTATGTACTGCAAGCAATTCATCCAGTTTAAGCATGTATTTTAAGACACGAGGCGCCAAAATATCTGCTTTACTTGAACCTTCTTAGAGTCCCCATGTGGCCCCATGTGGCCCCTGTGACTCACCCTCTGATACTTCTGGAAGTATATTCTTCTCTCACCATAGTGTCTGAATCCAGAGTTAATACCAAAATTATGTGGCAAAAAAAGAGATATTCATCAATGTTACTTGGTTTGGCAGTGTTTACTTATGTATCTTTTACTGCACCCCTTTCTGTGCAGTCTGGACTCGCCCGCAAACTAAGAAGGCGCATACGCTGACAATTGATTTATTGCAATGGATAGACGAAGAAAAAAGTGATCAGAGCATAAAATGAATTCGATGTCGAAATAATCAAAGTCCCGTTATTGTATCCAGGATTCTTGGTTACTGTGGTCTCAACTAAACACTCAAATACACGGCGAGAGTGCAACTATAACTTTTCGAAAGATACAGATCTTGGCCCGTGTGCAGGATGTATACGCATAATTGCATCTTCACATCTTTTTATAGCTATTGTTTTGAAGACAAAGCGAAAATAAGACACGGGTGTTTGAAAAGACAAAAGAATTTACATTTCTTGGCAGTTCTATAAAATAGACCACGTTTGTCTTCTTACCAAGAGCTATAGAAATTACCATGAATATCACTCGTTTGATTCTTGCTTTCCTTGTCAGCGCTACTGCGTACGCAAATTCTGTCAACCCATTGATTATTTCCGCATTGATTAATGGCACTTTTGTACCGCTCTACGGCGAATTTTCTGGCGATTCCGTCAGTGTACTTTCTTATCAAATACCACAAGTCGTCCCCGCTAATTTTGTCTTGAATGGTATGTATGCACATACTGAAGATGGTCCCGTTGCAGGCTTTTTAGGGATATATAATAGCAAAATGCTTGCCTTTGGTCCCACTGTCGATATAATCTCTTTTTCTCAGGATGGAAAAATGGAGAAATTAAAAGGTCAGTATTATTCGTGTGAAAAATTTCCCAAAAGCGCAGTGAGGCATATTTTGCTTGAACCTCTGAGGATGGATAAGGTCACTTGTTCTATGGTGGATATCTACTTAATGCATGCTATGGATAAGTTAGCGAAAATAGATGATGATGGCAGTAATGCAGTTGAAGAAGGTGATGAGGATTTGTCTGGTGATATCGATGGGGACCTATTTGGAGATGAGACTCTTGACTATGGTTTGGCTGTCAAACAGAACGAAAATAATGAACCGTATGATGAGGCCAAAAAATCATATGTATGGGATGAGTTAATGCTGGGATCTCGGAAAGATACCGCTGACAAAATTCGTGATGAATTGCCAAACGGCGAAACTAGTCTGGACCAAGAGAGTAATTTTACTAAAGAAGATGAGAAGAATGAACATGGGAAAGGTGAAAACAATAAACCGAAGGAGGACAGGAATGATGAACTGAAGTTCGATCCAAAATCTCCACCTTCTTTTGATAAAGGATTTGTGGATGAGGAAGATTCCGATGAGGAGAATGGGAATAATTTCATTAATTCTAGTGATGTCGGGAACCGTGAAAATGAGTTCAATGAAAATCATGTGCATGGTATCGATAAAGCATACGTTCCAGAAGAGCATGGCAATAATGAGTCTGAGTCTGAGTCTGAGTTGCCTAACGAAGATAGAAAACCTGTACCCAAGGAAGCTGGAAACGTCAATATTAAGGAGTCGAAGAATCCCATTATTGAAGAAGATAAGAAACATGCACCCAAGGAAGGAGATGATAAGTGGCTGGAGTCCTCAAAAATGCCCCTAATGAGTGTCTCCAAGGCGTTGAGCAATGCCTCTAATATTTCTTCTAGTGACACCCCTGATGTTAAGCTGGTGAAATCTTTAGCTGAAAACAGTCTGATTGCTTTCAACGTGTCCGAGGTTTCGGCCTCAAAGGACTCCGGTGCTTTTAGCTTCTCTGCCTCCAAAATGTCTAATACCTCCAAATCATCAAGCTCAGACATTTCAACTGTGGGAACTTCTGAAATGTTGGAAGCACCCAGCACCTCTATTTCCAACAAGTCTGATAAGACTAAAAATTCGACATCCGACTGCGGGGAATGCAAGAGTCACTCCATGCTTAACTCTTCGAACACAGACGGAGCTGTTCAGTCCCCCAAGGGAAATGCCACCACCGTCACAAAGGACACTACTGCAACCACCACCGTCACAAAGGACATTACTGCAACCACCACCATCTGTACTAAGTGTCAGGATGCTCCCTCTATTACTGTGCGGAGAACCTATACTGGTTACACCACGTACTGCTCGCAAGCAACGACCGTGACCATCACGGTGTGTGATGATGTGTGCCACCCATCCACAGTGACTGTAACTTCTCCTACAACATTGACCATCACTGGGGTTTGTATTGTTCCCGAAACAACCAGGGTAGGCGATTCTACTCCCAAAGTTTTGGAGAACATTAAGGCAGAAGACTCCGAGATTATCAAGGTAGAAGACTCCGAGATTATTAAGGCCGGATCCCACACCAAAAACCCCGCCAAGTCTTCCTCCGCCCCGAAAACCCCATCAAAGAGCATCAAGAAAGAAGACTTAATCGTTGAGCCAAGCAAGGGATCCGCTTTTCCCAAGCCAAACAGTACATTAACGACTGTCAAGCCACGTATCACTTCCAACGGCCCCAATGCAGCCTCCACTTCTCAAGGTTCCCCAAGAAAGGCCTCTAATGGCCCCGAATCAAAGTCTGGTAGCATCGAAGAGAATATCACGCAGACTCTCACTCGCACCAAATCCATTGAACAGATTTCTTCAATCGTTAATGCCGGATCCAGAAATTCCATTGGTGCATGTGTTCTCGGGCTTGCAGCTTTGTTGTTGTAATTGCCACGTTTTTTTTTTTGAGGTCAACTACTTTTGCCAACAAAAAGGTGTTGATTGTATTTTTTTCTATATATTGTTTTTAGGAAATATACTAAGTCATATTGTTTAGCTTAATGTCCAAATATTAGCTGTATATCAATGGAGGCATGGTAGGCAACCAGAGAGAACATATCTCTATTTTCAGTTCCTCAAACATTGTAAGTACCAAAGGCGATATTATGTGGTCACGTGACATTTAGATTGCAAATGCCATATTGTTCTCCTTACCAACGCTAAAGTAGACGTAATCTTAAGTATAGATACCAGATAGAAGAATAAATAGCGAATGCTGTTCAAAAACGCTTCTGAACCACCCATAAGATTATCTGGTACAGTTCACCAATGGGTCAGTAGAACCCAAACCAGGGGACATGACCTCGAACAAGAGGTAAAAATACAAGGATCACATACTTCATGACACGGTAATTGAGGACTATATAATTAAAACAATCTAGAATCTAGTGATGGTTTCCCATTTGGTCACCTGATGAACCTTCGCACACTTCAAAGGTATATACTACTTATATGCACCACCTTCATAAGAAAGATACATTTGTTCCGTTGAAGCTTTAAGTCCTGAAAAAAATCCAATTTGAAATTCACTTTCTTGGCTTCCATAGCAATTATATCTTGTGAATGGTTAGGTTACCAAGTTGATCTTTGGCATGAGTAGTTTATGATTTATCCATACACTGTGAGTGTTGTTCATCCCAAATTACCTTCCCAAAAAATGGTCTCTCACCCAGCATATCTATTATTCTGATCTAATATTTTGATCTATTATTCTGATCTATTATTCTGAGGAAAATATTCGATCTCCAAATTATTTGACTTGTTACAATGGCCACGTTTTCTTGGTTTATTCGCACTATAAATATTCTTCGTGTTCCTTCTGTTGGAGCATGAATATGGAAGACACTCCAGTTATCTACACCTTATCCATACCTTCCTTTTAGCCACAATTGTTTAAGAAGATTTGAACTAACCATTTTACTTCTATAAAAGAGTCAATACAGTCCTAACAATTTTATGGGGAGAGTATGTGGGGAAGATCTCGCTTAGTCAAGTGTGTTTTATAATAGAGGCTCAATTGAAAAATGTCGATTTAACGTTACAAAAAAGCTGAGCTTTTAGTGATTCAAATCTTCTCATAGTTTTAGAAACATTTTTTGGAATTCACTGTTAAGTTTAATGCTCATATCCCAAAGGCAGGACTGAGTTTAGTCTTCGTACGTGTATGGCATATAAGAAAGTAGTATGATGTACGGATTTAGATTGAAACCATTTAATTATTGTCTTGGGGAGAGATCCCTTTATTTTCTTAAAACAGAACACATGGCCGTGAAAGACATGTATTGCCCAATGAAGTTTGGAACCTGTCCCCGAGGAATTACTAGTGTACTACTTGTAGTTTGAAAAATAAAAATAAAAATAAAAAACAAAAAACAGTGGAAGAAGAAATGGTATAGAAGTGTAGGGTATTGATAGTGTAGTAGTAATGTGGTATGACAGAGGAATGTAGACGAGCTTAAGCTAGTTTAGATGCTAATGTACTAGTCTTGAATTTGAAACTATTCTTATTGATTGATTGGCAACAAAAATCTCCAATCTTCAAGAATGGAATTTTTCGGCCCAGTTTGGCTCTGCAACACAAAGGTTCGGCTACAGAACTATTAGTACTCTTGGATATTTGTTACGGCTATACTTACCGGTTCAACCGTGCGCGCCCAATGGCTGCAAAAGTTTAGGTATGCAGGCGCATCGTGGTACAGGCATTTAATATGAGTTATAACATCCCAATCAGGGTATAGTTTATTTGATTGGCCACCTCTATATAAGGTCTATTGAAGCTATTCAGCATCACTCATAATAAATAAAATCACTCAATTTAACATGGCGCAATTTCCTTTGTTTAAGACTCTTTGCACCTGTCCTAAGTCTCACCAGTGGCCTCACCTGTCGCTGTGCTTGTATATAAAAGCGCACTTAAGAATGGAGAAGCCAGTCTTCCTATCCTGGAAAATTTAGTTCCGGCGCATGGTATGCGCACAGTCGCGTCCGCAACGTTGGCTGATCTTTTTACCACGCAATTAAGCTATTGAATGCGCAACCCTAATAATTACCACAACATATGAACAGTATAGGGGTTGATTCCACTATAAAGGGGGACGCATGTTTCTTATTCATACAAAAATGAGGAAATACTCTAGGATGCTTAAAGAACCAGATTAACTTCAAATGGTCATTAGTAGTGGACTCTGTAAACTATTGCTGACACATAATTCCCCTATTCGTCTTTCCTCGAACTGCACCTAGTTCCACGCAGAATGACCCTGCCCATCAATCAATAAGAAATTGCTGGCAGATAATGTAATTGAGTTTCAGGGGGAAAAAAGAGTAAAGGAGCTGAAATGTGTCATGAAATAGAGTTTGAGCAGGGGAATACTTTTTCACAGAGAGATTGATGTCCAAGTGCGATCAATGGAATTTTGACAGGTTCCTGACTAGATGCCAGACTTGTGGGTGTTAGGCTCTCCAGAAAGAGTGGAAAAAGTTACGGAAATAGCAATACGCTATCCTTCAATGGAGACACCATGCAGGAAATCCATATTCTTCGAGGACAATGAGTCAATGCGTCATTTTGAAAATAAGTGGCTTGATAAGATTTGAGGATCACGTGGCGCACTCATAAAGCAAGACATGTATTTTCTGTTTAGAGTTATCAAGATATCCAATGAAAGCAATACTTTTGCTCCTCGCCTCCATTTTTCCCGCAGCTGCGTGGGAAAAATCATACTTTCCATTGGCATTCTTTGCAAAAATCAATGATACCTTGGTTCCCCTCTCGGGCAAGTCTCTTGGTGACCTGTTTAAAGACTTGAGGGTTTTGTTATATGGGGACTCGGACGCTGACCCCGTTGAGTTTACGTTACTTAAAAACCATGTCTTCACTGGGGAGTCAGACAAGCCAAGGTTTCTTGGATTTGACCGTCCCTTTTTTATTTTTGGTCCTACGGTTCCTCCCGCTACCTTGAAGTTGGATACTAATAGAAAGGTTCTCGATGGTCCATTTTACGCGTGCAACATGGTCAACAGCGATGAGCATGAAATCTTATACAGACCAAAAATAGCACAGAATGAGCATTGTTTCAAGGTGGATATCTACCTCTTGCCTGATGACAGAGTCAAGGCAACTTCGGCGATAGATGGTTCTGTGCAGGTTAATCATAGAAAACATGAACCTGCGAAAGACAAGAATAAAGTTGCGACGTCCTTACATAAGTCTCTCGATGTACCAATGGGTTTTTTTGCAAAAGTCAATAATACTTTGGTGCCGCTCTTCGGACAAGTGTTCAAAATTCTCAGAACAGATAGTAGTGTATTGTCGTATGGCGAGTCAGGGGGCATCCCTGTTCAATTTACCTTACGAAATGACTTTGTTATGACAGAAACTGGGGAGACCCCCGGGTATGTGGGGTTTTATGGAGACGTGTTTGTTTTTGGCCCTATAATTCCTAAGACTAAAATGAAGTTGAGTAATAAAATGAGGGTTCGAAATAGTCGGTTTTATTCTTGCCGGAATCACCTCAACAAGGACCGTGTGATTAGTATCAAGAGAAAACCATTTTGTTTTGCGGTGAGTATTCATCTTTTACCTTATAACAAAGAGGGTAAGCCTGGCTTCAAAAGTTTGTCTATGCCTAAGTCGAATGAAAGGCTCAAATTCAAGTCTGGTACAATTCCTGTGGGGGAAAGTTCACTTGATCAAAAAGGAGAAATTGTTTCTATGGAAGATGAAAAAACTTCCCAAGAAAATAACGGAGAACAATTAGTCAAGTTTAATGATAAGCATATTCTTGGGGAAGATTATGACGAGCGCGAGAGGTCTATGTTTCAGTCCCGCAAAATCCCAATGGCCTTCTTCGTACAATACAATGACTCCTGGGTGCCATTATCTGGCCATATGTTTACTGAATTTAAAAAGAACCGCAGTGTGTTATGTTATAAAAAGCAACTGGGGATTCCTGTTGTGTTTTACCTAAAAGATGACTATGCAACCACTCAAGATGCAATCACCCCTGGGTATGCGGGTGTTGAAGAACAAGGGCTTTTCTTTGGACCTACCGTACGACGGGCTAGATTGCATTTGAATGCTCAAATGAGGCTTCGAAATTATCACTACTTCTCGTGCCAGAGCTTTGAAAACTCCATGCGCGTAATCACAACCAGTAAAGATTTTGACTTCTGTTATGAGGTGGAGATATACCTTTTGCCTTACAAAGGGCCAACGGAGAAAGAAGGAATTGCTTAAGAAAAATGACCAACGGATGTCTTAAGTCCGAGGAGAATGTTTCAGGGCATCGATACTATTAATTGAGAAATTGAAAAATTGTATGATATGGATTAAGGATTTCAATAAAAACTGTATGGTTTTTTTTAAGAATTGGTAATCTGTCTGGTTTATCTTGACAGTTGAACGCGGGGTGATGCGGAATAAAAATCCAGGTGCGAAACGCTCTTTCTTCACTTAATATTATCCTTGCGAAATGTCAAAATACTCTGGAAATCGATTACAAGTCATGATAAATAACATACAAATTTATGTTGATCCACTCACTGTGAGCGAGGTGTGTCCACAATATTCCAATAGGCACTTAATTGGTATACAGGTGAAATTTCTAGACCCACGGTGAATTTATATAGTGTAGCTAAGCTGGGGTGATGTTATTCGCAAACATTGAGTGGTTGAGAAATGGTTGAAAAATAAAACTGGAATGAAACGGTTATGTGCACTCCCCCGGCAAAAATTGCGCTCCCTGTTTCATGTTCCACTTGGGAGGCGCGCTCCGAATATAAAAGTGTCTTTCCCCTTTTCAAATACACGATAGAAGAAATTTGCTCGAATGCTTACCAACCCACCAAAAACATTCTCCTACCTAAAATTTAGAGAATGTACGAATCAATTGAACGCTTAATCATCTAATGCTTCTGCAGAGGTGTAGATTTATTTCATTTAAGATCTTGAACCAGAGCTGAAACCAAGCGATTCTCTTGGCTGATTTAGTGAACGAGATGTTTTTATCGAAATTAATCTGCTTAGCATTCTTCTTCCCATCCTAAGGCGATCTTTGATTCTTCACTTTTCTTTGCTAGAGGGGAGCTTATTGTCCTGTGCAGAAGGGCTTATCAGTTTGTGTTTTTCAGGGTTAATTCCCGATCCAAGTCCTAGACTTTCCCTGCTACTCAACATAGTCACACATTATATTATGCTGAGAGTTTAAAGGGTTTCTTGTTAAGACGTGTCAAAGTATGTTACCTGCTCTATAGTCGGTTTTGCCAAGCTCACATCCGAAAGCGTATACTATGAGACTTCTAAATTTAGAAATTCGGTAATTATTCCGATTACTCCCACGGAATTCTGATTTCGACTAACTTCCTTACGTTCGATGACCACAGCGCTTCAGCTCATGAATCTTCCACTCCGGGATATGGAGGCTTTCAAAATGGTTTTTATTTTGTCTTTAGCCCTTCCATGAAGCAAGATTCTTTGAGTTTGGATTTTAAAAGGAAAGTGTCAAATTATGATAAGTTCTACTCCTGCTGGAACAGAAACAAAAAATTCACATGATTGTCGGCAAGAGAGCATACGCAACTTGCAAAAAGGTAGAAGTTTACCTCTTACCTTACGACAGCAAGACTGGGTCTCCTGTGACAAGTGCTTAGGATCGGCTGATGGCCAGGTGTGATTAAAGGAAGACAGAAAGATAATGTTTCTGAGCTTGGTGGCACATATGTACTTCAACGCCGATATTATTCCCGACACTCTTCCAATTTTTGGGCGGCTTCTGAAAATCCATTATGCTCGCTTATTGGAGATTAAGACTTCGTTGTAGTCACATAACTTCTTTCGATATCTTTTGGGCTATTGATTTATTGCCAGCCTGCTTTTTAACTCAAACAGTTTAAGAAAGAGTTCAGTTTTATTTGAGACCAATAGATTTGGATCGAGTAGTAAATTAGTAGTAAGCAGCTATAGGTAATCAAGCTAGAACGTTAAAGAACCTCATGCACTACGTCTCACCAGTACAGTGACCTCCAAAAGAGGATTCATGTATTATGTGCCGGACAATAGCACATATGCAAATGCTCACGCAAATTCTCACGCAAATTCTCATAGGTTACATGTATGGAGAGCAAAATGTAGTCCACAGTAAGTATTAAGTCATCAAGCGAACTGCTAAATAAAGTGTTTGTGGTGTATTATGTAGCGGAAGAAGATTTTGTATATCCTCTCTCCGTTGTAATCATATCGAAGGATTACAAAAAAGGAAAAAAGGTGTTTTTCATATATTAAAATAAACTGTCACCCATGTTCTTAAAAGTAGTGTGGAGTATGTCATTAATAGTTTCTAGACCTGACTGAAAGCTGATGCACCAGCGCGCAATACGCACTGTCACGAAATTTATCTTTGAAGAACTCGCAACGACAGCCGGGCTGCAAATATGGACTGTATGCAGTATTTGTATATGGCGCGACTTTTTGCAGCCACAGTGTTACATTTCAAACCAGAGATATTACTCGTGGACTCGTCCTATGACTTATTGGCAGTCCCAAATACAGATTCTAACTTTTTCGTCCTCAAGACCAAGCTTTCGTCTCAGGTCGCACGATTAAAGGGGACTAATTCCGAATACAGTAGTTAGAGAATATGCCTCATGTGTAATTTATTAAGATCCATTATAACCGAACCTGCCTGTAAAAGCAATTGAAGCATACACAATGTTTAGTCAGGCATCACTTTTCGTATTTCATGTAGAACTCTATTGACCAGAGACAGCCGCACCTTTTGGGCACGTGACAAGTAATCCGTGACTCCTAAGTAGTGTATGTAAAATTTCTTTCCATCTTCTTTTAGGAAATTATAAACGAGGAAATTATTCATTGGTCACCCGAATCAAAACTTTTGAAGCAACTATTGTTGGAGTGAGGTTAGTGATGAAAAAACCAAGCTTACATGATCAGATCCCAGGTTCCTAGCAGTCATGATCTGAATTAATCAATCAATTAAATAACTAGAGGGGGACAACGCTTCATGGCAAACGATTCCTGGCTCATATATGCAGGAGGGTTTGAAAAGGGGAATTCTGCATATAACAGGAGGTGGTACCAGCTATTTATAGCTATAATATTGTGGAAGAAGATTCATCCATAACTATGGCTCTAAGACTCCAAATTTGTATTTGAATCATATAAAAATTGGGTATTTTTCTTAGAAGCATCAATCAGCCAACCTATTTTCAACACCATCATGAAAGTCACTCAGTTACTCCTCACCTCTTTTATTGCTGCCACTGCATGGGCCTCATCCAGACCCCCATTGGTCTTTTTCGCGAAAGTCCATGGCACCTTCGTACCACTATCCGGCACTGACTCTCCAAGTGTGGATTTCGGAATGCGTTTTTTGTCTTATGGAGTGATGAATACAAATCCGATTGTGTTCTCCTTACAGAATAAGTACGCAGTAACGGGTGATAAGAACACTCCGGAGCCTTTTGGATTTTACAAGGGCATGGTCGGCTTTGGTGCCAAGATGCCTAAGGTTAGTTTGAATTTGGATAGACGTCACAAGGTTTTGAATGCAATTTTTCAATCTTGTAAATTTACCAATGGCCCTATGCGTATAATTCTATACGGAGAGGCACCTTTAAGTCATGGGAATTGTTTTGAAGTGAGTATACACCTTTTGCGTTACGACAAATGGACAGGTCTTCCTTGGAATCCATTGAATCAACACTATGACCCCAATCTTTTGAAAATGTTGCATTAGTAAAGTGGTCATTTTTAAAAAACTCCAGATACGTTGTTTATTAAGCAGCTTCAAGAATGCTATTGAGCTCGCAAGTTACAATCACGTGACATTTTCGATATTCTAGCCCCACT
>NKZX01000591.1:0-18026 GCA_002374535.1 Metschnikowia kamakouana
CCTCTGTCAAACGCTAAGTATCCCGGGGTAGAACCTGTTCTGGCGATTGCAAAATCTCCTTCTAATTCGAACTCAACAGGAACGCTTGGTGAAGATCCATAAGACCAGACACTTGACGTCAAGCCGTCTGCCTCATAGGATAAGTCGGAAAGCGGCTCCAAGACTCCCTTAATTTCTGCAGCAAATACTAACGGTAATACTGGACTTGCACTTCCAGTTGCGGTGAAAATGAAGGTGAGGCACAAATAAATGACTTTCATTGTAGTTTTCCGTACTTCTGGAGAACGGACACGCTGCCGATTTTATAGAAAGACGGCCAACAAATTCAGAGATGTGCCAATGAAATACATTAAACTGACACATTGTCTTTGGAACAATAGGTACATGATTCCGTGGAAATGTCCTGAGACATGCAGATTTCCTGCAGGCTTGGAGTTTTTGATGAGAAAGGCTAGCCACTTTTTATTGCACCCTTGCCAGGACGGCTAAACATTTCAAGATCAGTCATATAGGCTTGCATCAAACCGTAATACTTCCATCTCAAAACCTCATTTCTTTAAATTCGCTTTCTGTATCACATCTAATTTATTCGCCCCTACCCCCGCCCCCCCCCCATGTTTTACCCCTTCTTTGCAATAAACCGTCGGTTAGTATGAATAAATGTATGATTGGTGATTGCAGTGGCGCAGGAGACATGCTCAACGGGACGGGATTAGCTTATGAATTGTTCTGAGCCTTGGAATTTCGCGGCGTCGGCTTTCATTCATTGGCCGCGTAATACCATTCTAAAGAGTAAAACGCATTATATGACAGAGCCTTAGCTTCCTTCTGCACCATTGTTAGACAATAGGTTGACCTGTATATCTCAACGTCATATGCAGCCATATCCAGATTTGGTTTTGGACTTTTGAGTTGATTAACTGAAAAATAGTGACCCAGCTAATGTGTGTGCAAGACAACAAAATCTTTCATCAAAAAATAACGAAGCTGCCGCATAGAGTTATCTTGAAGTCAGAATTGACACGTTACCCAAACAGAATGATCGCTTTGCCGCGTAAATCCATGGTGGAGTCCTTGATTTGTTTTCATTATTTCCGAAAGGTATCATCATATCATGAAGCTATGTACTTCCAGAACTACCAAAGTGTTAGTCTTTAGAGTCAATCTGACTCCATATTTGAGAAGGAGCGGAGATTTTAATGAATTGCGGTTTACAAGACATCTCTGTGTCAAGGTAGCGGCTTTCTATCATTCAAGTCATAGGGAAGTTAGGGCGAAAATTGTCCTTTCGCATTTTGTTTTCATATGCAGGAGTTTTGTATACCAGGGACCCTGATCTAACTTTCAAGGAAGTTTAGCCCTCTTCCAAATACGTGCCCAGTATTTAAATATTCCCGACATCTGTAAGTCCTACACCAAATATGTCCGAGCTTTAGGAAATTTTGACTACATTTTTTTTTCATTAAGAATCATTTTTTAAACAAATCGCCTTCCGTCATGACATCTATGATATCCGCCAACCGCTTTTTTTATCTCGTTCACTGAAACGAAGCATAACGTCTATCAATACATGTCACTTAAAAGTTGGTCATCGAAAGATATTTTTGTGTGACTTTTGTGATTTTCTTTCATTTAAGCTCACAAAGGCACGGAATTGGTCTCTTGTTTTCAAGGTGCGCCGTGATACATGGGGTGTGCAAAAAATCACTCCAAGAGTGCATATAACAATTCCAACTTGGCTTATCAAGGACACTTCGCATTATACACCATATTAAAACTTGTACGCGCATTCCCCAATCTTAAGTGCAACAGCAGAGTCCTAATAGTGTGGTTTTGAGTATGAGTTAGAATGGCATAAGTCGTGTTTAATTCGATTTCTCTCAATTCTGATTTTTGAATTTTTGCTAAAACACAACATGGTTGGGTGGACTTTAATTCGCACTCAAGTGTGAAATACCTCATGACAGTTATTACAATCCATTCCAACACAAACCTAATCTCTTCAGGAACACGCCATATCAAATTGCAAAAATATTTATTTTCTAAAACATCAACTCATTTCTAGGTATTCACCACGGTCATAGTCAATCAATAGAATTGGCAAATATTTTTAGTGACCTTAGTTTCAGTTTTCCCCTCAATAGCCTTCCAGAGCAGGGATTTACATTGATGGGTACAAGTAGTTTTATTTAGAAAACAAGATTCGTAGTAAGCTCTAGAGTCCCAATACTTAGCACTCTTGCTGCCGCAGAGTTTCAGGATAGAGGGACTGCTAAATTAAGATAGAATTCCAAGTCATCTTCATTCTGATTCTATTTTTTAGATGTAACTCCAATTTGATATTAAAGCGTTAGGACCCTGAGGCTTTGGAAAAAAAAACCGCATTCTAATTCTAGTGCTTCGGTGGCACGATATGCTTACATTATGGCTGGATTTTCTATCAGCTGATCATATGCAGGCGTATCCATTGTTCAAAACCAAACTTAGCAATTCACCAATTCACGCGCAGCAGGATTTACCTTCCAGGGAATCAGGCCACCTTCGTCTGGCTCAGTCATTACGAGGGCTAACTCCGATAAAAGAGGAGGAACTGGTATTTAATTCAAAGCGTAATCACAGATAACTATGGGAGGACACACCAAGATGTATTTTAGAGCCTGACCCCAGAACGTACCTTCGTGTTACCTGGACTAATGCTGACACTCGGCCCGGTTCTCTTTTTGGGGTAAACGGCTTTACTCATGTGTTCGCTTAAGTCGTTTGAGCCATGCTGAGATCCGTGATCCCGTTTGCCACGACAAGTAATAAAATCAACAAGTTTCCGTAAGAAAACAGAAGGATTCCATTCTTTATTGCTTCTCTGTCCTGCTAATCAAACTGCACAGCCATTTTTAAAAACTTTATTCTTTACTGTGAAAGATGAACTGAAAATAATAAAGAAAGTTGCTGTTGTTAACATCATAAACAGGTTGCTCTAGCATTGCATTTTCAGTTCTGATCAATTGGCAACCCTTTTCTGGAACAACGATGGCTTTTCCAAACAATTTGTCACCTTTCAGCAACGAGAAATGCGAGCGGAGATTTTCATCAAGATAAGTTCTATGACACAATGGTGGCAAGAGCTGGTATATAATCATTTTAGCTAGTTCAAGCCAAACAATATGTAGTGGTTGAGGCCTTAAATATCTCGTAAATGCATGTAATAAATTGCACTTTTATATGAATAATGTACTCAAGTTTCTAAAGCAGTAGGATTCTACACTTTAGTAATTGATACTATACTAGTAACTTCTATTCACGAAATTACAAAATTTCTGTAAGAAACAGCTAGACTCAATCCAAATGAATGAGTAACTTTACAATTTGATGTATCTTGAAGCTTGTAGCTTTGTGCTTTGTTCATCACATTGATCTCAGTGATAAAATTCTTCCTTGAGTCATGTCACCTTATATCTAGTTTGGAAGCTTTTGTGATACAGATATCTGCCGAACCTGACCTAACTTTCATGGATTTTAAAAGACTTTTGAGCAGGTTTAAACGTCAAATAGTCAATGTGCAGTCTGATCTAAAGCTCAGTGGTCCATTTTGAGCAGATGTCAGATTTGTGGAACAAAAGCATGACAGGCCTGCATCATAATTTGGTCTCATAAAGAAAACATTGATCTATCTGCATTATGCATTGTACCTATTTGTGTCGCATTTCCGTGATGTTGTAGATCTTTGAGCTGGCGAGGGCCCGCCGTAAATGAAACAAAAAGGACAAATTTGGAGGGGGGAAAAAATGTCAAGAGAACAAGTTTGTTATAAGTGAGGTTGGGGAGTAAGGTTAATGAATAAGATCAAAATTTCTCTTGGACTCATGATGAAAAACTGGAAGATGTGGCAAAGGCTTAACAAATATTTCCGACTTTGACTTATATTGTTGATGAGTGATTCCAAACAGCTTAGTCAATTTTTAGCGAAGATGATAATCCCGCAAAGAGAGATCTGGACCCCAAGTGTGCAGGAGGTTTGCATGTACCGGTCACGTTCACTCTTATAGTTAATCTTTGAAAGCAATTAGTTACTCCTATTTATTACTTGGTGGACCGCCCGTATAAAAGATTTTACGACCTTTCTTCAGGTTTATCAACAATCACAGGGAATAAGCATTCAATTATCATGAAAGCAACTTATTTGATCCTGGCTCTTTTTGCTGCCACTGCTGCTTGGGCAAATTCTGATTTCATTCTCTACGCAAAAGTCGGTGGGACGTTCAAGCAGGTCAGTTTCGTACAAACTCCCGGGATTAAACACTTGATTCTTTCTGATCATCACTTCCCTTTGGCCCCCAAGTTCAATATTATGAATGGAGTACTTTTTAGTGCAGAAAGCAATTCTACCGACTACCTTGGCGTTTTGGTTGAAGATTTGGTCGTTGGTAAAGATAAGTTGATAAGTCCGGCTCATATTGTGTTAGATAGCGACTCGAAGATTGTGAGTCTTGATCCCTACTTATGCAAGTACATCATTAGTAGCTTCCGGGAAAGCTTCTTGGTCAATCACAATTCTACATCAGCCAATATACGTTGTTCCCCAGTGGATATCTACTTATTTGCTCCTAGTGCGAAAAAGACGGGAATCAGCAACAGCGAGGGGAGAGTACCTATAACTGATTTTAAGAAAAAAGTTATAGTGGCTTAGCGCAGGGTCTCCAATAGTCATTTTACTGGTAATTCGAAGCTGGATAAATCTTCGAATTGACTGAGCGTATCTTCAACGTCTGTTCGCCAAGGTTTGGACAAGCTGTCTCAAGGTTTATATCAACTTCATTCGACACATACGGCCGATCTCCGCAACTCTGATAGGATAGTACCAATCTGTACCTTACGCTCTAAAAGTGAGTAGAGTTGTCTAAACTAATGAATGTAAATGCCAATATTTAGTTTCGATGTTTATGATTTTCTTCGTCGGTACTGCCTAATTCCATGTACTCATCAAATTTATCCATAATATTGGATGTAACGAGTAATCTCTAGGTTTTCGCACTTTTTCCATACTGCCACCACATGTCACAAAATTCCCAAGATTCAAATTACCACCAAAAATCAGAATTGTCTTTAACTCAATAAATTTCAATCTTGAGGCAGAACTAAAGCATCGTTGAAGAATTACAGATACAAGACAAACTGAAATTATTAAGTTTAGCCTACTTTTTATAAATATACTGCATATAATCAATCGTCAAATGGGTAAAAATATTCTTCATTGGGGAATCACGAAATTCTGGTTCGGTAATACATATTTTTGAGATTTCCATTGCAGCATGAAAACCACTGATTACAAACATACAAGGTTTCCTTAGTGCAAGAAGGATATGATCCACTCTCTGGGTTCTACTAACACAGGTGCTGGACTGCACATATACTCGTCAGATGTGGAAAAACCGCATGTACGAATATTCACTAGAAATCAGGCAATGGTATTCTTGAGAAAGATAATAATTCGCTCTATCCAATTCAATAGCACTCAAAATTACATTTGTTAGAATCCACATCTAGCTACAGGTTCCATCTTTCACTCTTGTTTTCTGCCTCGGTCTCTTGAGTCCCCATGCAGGATTATAAGAGATTGATAACCACAGCAAGTCTTTTGCAGTTGTCTGTATCATATACTACAGTTATCTAGAAAATTCACTCACACGTATAAGTGAAATATGGCCGCTATATTCTCTTGTTTAATCAACAACATAGATACAAGCCGAGGACAAAGAAGACTCCCCATACCAGACACACCAATATTAATTTTAATGTATACCAAAAAGGGTAGAAATGCCTAATAGGCACTAGTACTTCATTTCCACAAAAACAGTGCACAGAGGCGGTTTAGACGGTTCCCCTCTTGACTTCCCAAGACTAACACCTAACACTGTATATACACTGTCAAATGTACCAAATAGCCATTGTTAGCATCAGATAACGTAAGCTCAAAAGTTATATTTTAGTATATTCTTCAAAGAGTCCATCCGTTTAAATATAGTGAAAATGAGATATTACAGGAAATTATTTATTTGAGAAAGAGTACCCAAGGAAATAATCAAGTAAGCTGTAGAGTGTTATTAGATCCTGGATTACTCAGCACTTAAGTAGTCATGTTCATTTCTCAATGAATTCCAGGTGGAAAAACCGGGTGCTATTAAATAGACTTGTCCGGCATATAAGTATCGATGGCTACGTGCCAGGACGTTTGCACGACCGGCGAGATTGTACTATGCACTGTAGGTAGTGTTATGGCTATAGTGGGCCTGATACTACTGATAATAGTTCCACAACAAAGTTGCAAGTCCCAGAACTCAGGCACCATTAACTTTATGGTGCTGCATTAACAAACAGAGAACATACGTTACAGATCTAGCGTATTTGTTTCAAATATGTTAAGCCTCAGTGACAGTCAAGGTAGCTGTAGAGATAATTATAACGTTGGCCGTTGCTGTACTAGTCACAGTGGATGTGTGAGATACCTGGTCACACTCGATGACCGTTACTGTAATCTCTTTCGTATGGTCGCAGGAGCAGTCCAAACCAGACAGAGAAACAGGGGATATTGACACATCCGAACAAGCTGAGAAGGACTTCAGAATAAATTCAGAGGAAACTGCCTTTGAGTAAGAGGCCGACAACTTGAAAGCAGAGGAGATACCGGAGGGAGCGGCACTAGGGTTGCTCGAGATCACGGGTACACTCTTCTGAGATAACTTCATTCCCTCATCATACCTCTCAGTAATTTGTTTCTCATTATATGCAGGTATGTATTTTCCTAATTCCCCAAGCACAGGCTCATCCAAAATAGTAGATCCATCTGCTCTGGGAAAAGGCAAAAGGTATATCTCCGCTTCAAAACAGAATCCAAAGGGTTTGTCTTTTGATCGGTATAAAATTCCATGGGCATGGCTTCCGGACATTTTACAGGAGTAGAAAGGGCCATTTAAAAGTCTCCTTTCATTATCCAATTTCAAACTTGTAGGATGTACAGTAGGACCGAACCCAAATATGGGACCGTCAAACCCCACGAACTCTGGATTCAGTTTTTGGTCACTAAATGCGTAGTCTTCGTGTAAGATAAACTCGACAGGGGCCGTCGAAGAGCCCCCATGAGAAAACGCAGACATATTAGCATATTCTTCTCCAAGAAAATAACCCGAGAGCGGCACCAAGATTCCATGGACTTTTACGAAAAAAACCATTGGTAAGACAGTAACAGATGAGAGCAAACGTATGGACTTTTTAGGCACTAAAATTCCACTTGACCCAGGCACTAAAATTTCATTAGACCCGGGGACTTGAACATCAAAAAACTCAGGTACTAAAATTTCATTAGACCCGGGGACTTGAACATCAAAAAACTCAGGTACTAGTATACCACAGGGCTCAGGTATTAGTATTCCATAAGGATTGGAAACATACTTCTCCTTTTCCACTGAATTGTGATTCTCATTTTCCTCATGCCCAGGCACAGCTTTCAAGGCACTCCATGTGCTTCTGTCGTAAGGCAATAGGTAGACCTCCACATCGAAACAATAATCAAAGGGTAAAGATGTATAACCATATACAATCCCACGGAAATGGCGGCCGAGTATCTCGCACGAGCTGAAAGGGCCATTTAGAACCCTCATTTCACTATTCAAGTCCAAACTAAACGGAGAGAGATTAGGACCGAACGCAAGCAAACCATCGTGAATCCCCGCATATCCCAGAGTAGATTTATATTCAGTGAATGCAATGCTTTCTTTTAAGGAGAACTCAATGGGTTCCATCCAGGTGTTCCCATGAGACAATAAACACACATCTGTACTGTCGAGGTCATAATAGGTGCGGGAAAGAGGTTCCAAAAAACCATCGATTTTCGCGAAGAAAGCAAATTGCAGTTCGAGGAATGCCCACCCAAAGACGGGGAAAAGGGAGGTGAGGATCAATTGAGTTGCTTTCATGATATTGACCTTCCTTCCGAAAAAAAACCACCTAGTCTACGGGCTGGCCAAGGATGCAAACCTTTCTCTCATTAAAAAGTCCGTTGTGGGGATTGCGCATTGTCATGGGAACAACGGCCAAAAGATAAAAAACATAGGTAAAATATGAGCTGGCGCATCTACAATATTCCGTGCATTAGTCGGCCAAGATCGAAATTACTAGAATTAGCTTCTCGTTCCTCTTTTCAAGAATCATAACAAAGTCTATGCCTAGTAATGACATTGTCCTATCTCTGATTGTGAGCAGCTGATGCACAACCTTCTTACTTCGAGATACTATTTGTGCTTCGATAATCATAGTTTTTGGAAGGTCGCAGAAACGGCTAAGAAACCTGTATATTGCTAAAAACAATGTCTTACATTTTATTGTTGCTTGTGTCCTTAAATGCAGCCAATTCTTCAAAATGAACAAGAGAGCTTGATATTGAGTGTATTATCAGCCAAGATCATGCATCTGCAACCCTAATAAGAAAGCATCAATATACAAGCCTATTGAATCCAAATTGAAACAATTATCAGTGCGAATAACATGTTACTGGTCTGATGTGTATATGTGTTGGTACGGCTGCACTTAATGGGTTGGAAGAGAAAATTGACTGATACTGTTGATGACCCATATATACTATACTTACTCCTTCAGGCAAACTTGAAAACACAAGTCTTTGAAGACCCTCCGATATAGGTATAGGAGACTTGATCGCAAGACTCTCCTACCAATAAGGAAGGGGGACTACAAGCTATTCAAACAGATGTTCTTCACCTACGTGGAGGAAAAATACTAGCTCTTGGTTACGCTGAAGATACTTCCGACTTGACATAATGTACGTACTTTTTAAAACGAATTGCTTCATGCGGAATTACTCGCGGAATACTAACCACACTCAGGAAATGAACCCGCATTTTCACATATGGAAGCCCCGAGTCATTTCAGCCGCATACGCCATATGCAAGGGGTGTACATAATCTGCAAAATACAGTTCCAAGAAGCGGAATAGAGATATAAGTTAGATGTCCATCCACATTGTCCTGAAGAAATACAACTGATCGAGAAAATAGGCTGGGTGTGGCTTAGCAATTACAAAAGACATCTTCTTCGCGTATATACTCATTTATTCATTGGAAAACAGGCACTTGGACAACATCCTAACAGGAAAATAATAATTCATGCTGTTTCAGATAAAGGAGGACCGGAAATTGTTCATTCGAAATATTCTTAAAAAAAATGAAAACAATAAAGTGTTCAGCTTCATGCCTTTGTTTTATGAGGAAACCCAAAGATAATATATTGTCGTTATATATCAATTGGTTATGATCGGTCAAAAGTTAAGACAAGCACTCAGTTGGTAATCAAACCAAATAGATCTCATTTTCATCCCTCCCTTTCTCCCGAACTATTATATTGTGGTGACTTCTTAGTTGGTGACTTCTTGGTTGGTGCACGTAGTTATACTGAGATATATGACCAAAAAGCATCTACGCATTACACCAAAACATTGGGTCACCGGAACTAAAAAAGAGGGCTGAATGTCAAGAGAGTCCCCCAAATAGCTCGTATCTCGCGAGGTACTCACGGACACTGTATACTGGTGAAAAACCGCACGAAAATGCGCATGCAAGATCTTGTTGAACCTGTGAGAAGTATCCCCATCTCATGTGATTCAGAATACGGGATGCAGATGAAACAAGTGGACTGTGATAAATCACTCCCGGATCCAAACCCCGTGTATCCGGCGGGGTTCTTATGGAAATATTTAATGAAAGATCTCCAAAAGTGAAATCCAATGAGGAGTTTAGGCAAGTAAGCCGGAATGTGGGGTTTATGAAGTTGTACGTCCAGTGAATCCAGTGGGGATCGTTTGGACATCCAACAAGAGCTATCTGATAACAAGCATTAATGAGGGATTAAACAGGGAGGCTGGAATTTTGGGTTTGTGGGCGGATGTCACACGAAGAAGTCTCCGGAGCTTGGACTATATAAGGAGGAAGCTCTGGTTCAGTTTTAAAGAGTATCGAATCAGCTCAGCTTTCGATAACCAAATACGGATCTCTCAATATTAGCTGGAAACAAACAAGAATACAAGCGACGAGATGACTACAGAAGTTCAGTACTTAAAGGAGTTATCATCAGCCAATGAGACGCACATGCCAGATTACGAGAGCGTTTTGTTGAGAGTTCGCATAAACCTTTCTGAAGGTTGGAACTTGAGTCACATTAATATTCATTAACTCTATCAATTGGGGAACCGTGGTACTCATCTCAGCGTAATGTATTCGGGTTTCACTCTAAACTAAATACTAATCTGCTCTTCGAACTGAGATCTGATTTTTCTGTCGAACCACATAAGAGCGACTCCCTCACCTCTTATATGCCTCTCCTTTGAGGACACGTAGACCAAGGTTAGACGAGAGTTAGACGAGAGTTGGATGAAACTCTTGTCTACCATATTTCTCTTAGACGACGCTCTCATTCAAACCTTGTTCTCTTCATCACATTGTTTCTTCTGGCCATACTGCATATGCAAATACTTCATGCAGTACACATGAGACGTGCGAGTCTCATATGTTCAACAGTCATGTTAACGCGCAACAGATCTAGCGCAGTGGAGAAGCTATGTCTGTAGAATATATGTCAACACATATGAATCATCTGTTTCTTGTGGCTTCAACCATGGTCTGTATACACTCCTTATCTATCGAAACTAACAAGACTTTCTTTTGAACAGCTATATTGTAGCATTAGGGGTGCGCGGGTTTATCTTAGGCGTCATGTGAGGGTATCAGGTATATCTAAGTCATTACTGATGGTTGGTACGTCCTAACCTTGCTTGAGCATGATGAGACTCACCTTTGGCAATGAAGCCAGACTATGGATTTCTACAAGACACTCAAAAAAGATTCAATTGAAAAACAATCAAAATATGCCAGAGATATACACGGTAGTCGTATGAGTAACAGTCCGAATAGAGTTGGAGGCCACCTCTTCAGGCTTGGTGGCGGTCGCTGTGGCTCTCTCTACAGGAAGAGTAACACGGCTAACTCCCTGAGGAGAGTTCCTTCCAACTAAAGTCGATGGTCCATGTGATGTTCTAATGGGCTTGAGGAAGAGCCGCGCATTGAAACATCTCGTGTCAGGAACAGCTATTTCCGAGTCAAAAATTCCATACCCGTTACCACCGGGAAGCTCACACGAGTAGAGAGGACCATTTTTAACCCGCAACTTTCCATCCAATTTTAAGGCTGTAGGAGATACCAGAGGACCAAACGACATAAAGTGATCATTGAAACCTATAGCTCCTGGGGTGGAGGTGTCGCTAGTGATTGCGTGCTTCTTGTCGTTTAGGTTGAACACGGCAAGGGAGGAACCCAGTACATTATAAGCCAAGAAATGAAGCTTCACACCGTCTTCGACATGATATATGCCGGAGAGGGGTTTAAAGGAGCCACCGACTTTTATCACGAACACGAATGGCATCTTGGAAGACACAGATACAGGTTTCATCTTTTTATTGTTTTTCTCCTCTCGCTCGTGAATTTTGGTTGTCAGATGCGATCTCATACCGTGATAATGAAGCGCAAGAGTCTTATCAAACTTATGCAGCTTCCCATCTATTATCGCAAATCCAGTTCGTTTATCATACGGCAAGAGGTGCACATCCACTTCGTAACACGTTTCATTGTGTATGGAAGTTGTGTTGTGCAAAATCCCGTACAGTTTCGACTTGGGTATCAGGCACGAGTAGAAAGGACCACCCAAAAGCTTTTTCTGGCTATCAAATTCCCATGCTATTGGAGAGATTTTAGCACTGAAGCAAAATAAACTCATATTGAAGCCAAATAGAGTTTCATTGAACCCCAAGTACGCTTTCCTGAGACCTTGATTGGTGAAAACATTACTGTCTTCTAAGAAGAACTCCTGAGGGGGCTTTGACCAGTTTCCATAAGAAAGCAAACTCATAAAATCAAATCGCTTTCCAAGAGAGTGGTCAGAAAGTGGCACGTAATCATCAGCGAGTTTAGCAAAGAAGGCCAATGGCTTGGCGGACTCTGCCCATGCGGATGCAGAGAATAAGGAGGTGAGAATCAAATGAGCTGTTTTCATGTTGAATTTTGAAGATGAGATCTGATTATTTCAGGGAAGAAGCATATTTATAATTCCAGTTGCTGTGATGAGTGACTCAAGATCTTCTAAACAATAGCTACCATATTTTATGATCATGCTGTGATCCATGCACACTTCCTGCACAAGTGATGCTAGAATGCTTCGTGGGAAATTTTGCCCATTCTAGAGCACCCTGACCATCACAGTCAGGAAATGTATCTATCAACTCTTCATGCACAATCAATCCAATACAAGGCATCGAACCAGCATCTTCGTAATCAAGTCACTTGGCTTGAAACATGAGTTTTAGTCATTTGTATTTATCTCTTTTCGCTACAATGAGCTTCGGCTTTATTGTGGCTTCCTAATCATAAGCAAAGCCATGGTGTATGATCATAGCCACATTAGTACAAGAAGCTGCAAGTAGTTTTGAGCCCAAGGATTTATTTTCTTGACCTTGAATGATTGTTTGAACTAATAGCATGACCAAGTTATACTATTACGAATGGTTCACTTGCAGCTGCAACTGTTTGCAACATAGTTGAAAGGAGACTACATGCACTCCATAACCACACTTTGGGCTATATTGAGCTACGAAGACTTTTATCTTGGAACTAGCGTGACTGTTTGAGGGGTACGAGGCATAAGCTTTGTCTTAAAGTCTGAACGTAGCAACAAATGAGGAGAAGCTGGGATTAGCCTTAACGTTATATTGACACATTGTTCACATCAACCATCAAACACCAGGTTCTTCATACAACTAAGATTTCAAGGCAAAGGATTTGTTCACAATGAAACATCTGAAAGTATCTACAAACCCGACTTTCAAAACTCTAGAACTACCCCTGTGCATATACTCTTCTAGATCAATTATATGTATTTACGGAATACAGTCCTCACTATTAGCCGTAGTCTAATGAAGATCCAGCTAAATCTGTACTTCCTTTAAACTTCGAGTGGAATCAGATTTTCCCTTTTCGGAGAAGTCGTTTTGAAAAGAACAAAGCATGATTGAACAGATACATTTCTTATTAACCAATGAAACTATAATAAGTTTTTCGTACAGAAAATTTAAGGTTTACTTACTCAAAACAGATTCTCTAGGGCTTTGCGAATATCACGTGAAGACATTCAAGGTACAATACCTAGCTTCAATTTTCCAAGTTTGGGGGAAAACCTTCCCTTTTTCATCAGAAGCGCCAGATTTGGAGCATGGTGTGCGCATATTTACACTGTTAAGCTTTAACATAAAACTTGCTCATAAACTGGAACGAATATGTAATTGATCTCCAAGACTCTAATAAGTGTGGAGTTACTTGTATTCCCGTTTGTCTCTAACCTCATACTAGAACAACCCTATTTCCTGTTTTCAACCGAACTGATGTAATACCCCTCGGACCAAAACGGGAACTCTTCAATACATAGTGCATTCACATAGCTCTCTCCTTGGTACCTCTTTCCGGAGATACGAAGGTCGGGAAATACCTCGACGGATCATTCTTGAGGAACTCCTGTTTCATCTGTAACCTGCATATTGAGGCATGTGAGATGTGTACACATCTAGCCTGCTCAACCTGTCCTCACCTGGTTTCTGAACGCTCTCTCTTCAGACCCCACACTATTGTTTAGGAAACGTGACTCATACAGCTGTCCAGAACTACAGTGCAAGAATTTTCTAAATTACTTTTGGATTTGGTCACGTTAACACAAATTGCCTTTTTGGCAATTTCGGCTTCACATTCATATACGTTATTGAGTAGTATCGATTGGAATAACTTGTTATTTTAAGCTCTTAAGAAGCTTTACATCAGCACATCCCGCAGTGCGGTAGTTCTTGATTCAGCCGAGCTGATCATCTGACTACACACGTGACCTAGCACGTGACCAGGTATCACTGCCCCAATAGGTTTCTAAACACTTTAAAGATCAAAAAACCCTTTTGGTGTAGAGAAACATATCACGACTTATCTAATTATGGGTTTCGCAAGGTACCCGCAAAATTCAAAACCCCGCTTAGACTGTGAATCTAAGGTTTTTTTAAGCCATGCGCTCAATTACGCGTAGAGTTTAAAACCGTCGATGACTCGCAAAGCCGCGAGGTATCCGAATATGAGACTTGATCTCGTAAAGAGTAATTTTGTCTCTCAACATTGTCGTACTGTACCTAATTCCGTGCGATATGTCCGCGAATGACCAAGTCATCAATCGCCGACTCAAGGCTGAGTGTAAAGAGAGTGAAGCAAAAATGGTAAAGTGATGTGTTAGAGGTAGTGTCATTACCAAGTTTAGGGACGATCATGAACCGATAATAAGAGAATAGAGTGTCTTCACTCCAGATTTTTGGCAAGGAAACGTGTCCTCAGTTAAGCCTCCTAGTACCTTCTTGACTCGACTAGTATTACCAAAAAGGTAGAATCCCAGCACCAAGTTTGCAAATCCATATCATGTCTATCGATTTGATAAGTTGTATTCCAAAGCCATTAAGCCACTTTCTTTTGAGATGTACAAGGTTGACGGCCTACATGATAGATCCCGGGTTCGCTCTGGAGGTTCATCAAAAACATAAAGCACACTCAATAACTATGATCACCTCTTACTAAATGCCTTTTCTTTTACCTTTGAAAGCTGGTTTGACTCTACGGGGACCTTCCATGGAACGACCAATGGAAACCTCAAGGGCCTCAATCTTAAAATTTTGACAGTATCAGATTTATCTCCCTTCGGGAGCTTGGACTCACTCATCTTTCACCGATATGTGTACGGCTCGTGGCAGCCGGTTCCGGGTGTTTTGGTGTATAGGAATATGTCATCACATAACTTGAAGTTTGACCCAGCACAAATCTTTTTTTGACCTCCTTTTGAAGCTAAGAAACATTTAGTGTTCACTCGTAACAGAAAATGAGCGATAAAACTGTAGTAGATGGAGTGTAAATGGAAGTATTGAGTCCCCATTGGAAATTGTAAGAGATGACTTGATGGATTCGAGCAAATTTGATAAAGGTCATCGTATTGTATTGTTTAAATGGTGCAACTTGGGCCTTTACACGGCTTCGGCGTTCCTCCAACCTCTGCATCACAGTACGACAGTACTGAGTCGTGTGAACCAAATTGAAAAATTGAGGTAACTCTACCTTCAATATAAGGAAAGTCACATTCTTTTTTCCAAGCAATATTCAGAGGCCAAAGTTCTCTGTAGTTGACACGAAGCGTACGAGGAGAGCTGTCCAATTTCCGAAGTGAAATGCCACCCAAAACACTGCGGGAAATTATCAAAAAATCTACTCATTGAAATTTCTACAACTTGCCTTAAACATCTAGTGCAATAAGAACGTGTGGTTGTTTCGTGCACACTGGGTACGGTAGGTTGCAGCCACTGTTGCTAGTCTTCAGTGTGCGCGAACTCTCCTCACATAAAGAAAAAGGGTTCTTGACTTTGATCAAATCCAGTGGTCAGCAAAAACTAAAAATCTGAAAGGAATATCCTTTAGACCCTTAAAAATGGATTTTACAACCATTCTCGGCAAACAGTTTGTGAGCGTTCATTGTTCGCTTACTATTTTTTTTTTTTGTTCATTTTGCTTGGCAAGGCATTAAAATTTCGAAGAGCGAGTTCACGACTTATTCTTGTTATTTTTATCATTTTCTCTCAAAATCGTTCCGGTGCTCATAATGGTAACGTCGCAGAACAATGTTAACACCTGTCTTTAGCAATGTAGATGGTGCCTTAGGTGATGATACCAACAAATTAAAAAAAGAATTAAAGAGGGAAAATTTCATCTCTAGTGACGGTTGGAAGTTTTCAAACGAGACACATAGGAAAAATCTGGTGATGGAAAACTGGAACGTTTAAATTAGCTTTTCTATAGTGAGTGCGCGACTTTATAGCTAAGAAACCAGCTCTCTCAGCATATTCAGCGATGGTACATTCAGACCATCTATTATAAGCTAAAATTAATGACAATAATATCCAAATTGGATCCGTGGTCCTCGTTAACTATACCAAAACCTACTCTGCCTGTTCACGCCATATCCACGTCACATCGACCTAACACCCGTCTTCGCATCTTTGCATCTTCGCAGTACTAGGGTGTACCTGTGTGCCGCACCTGTAATTAAAAAGTAGCGTTGCGCGAATCTAGGAACCTCGCATAAGCTGGAATACTGTAATTGGTCTCCAATACTCGAATAAGTTTAAACTTCAGTGATCATCTCAATTACTTGGGTTTTTGTCTATATTTAAACTAATACTAATATATCCTTAAATTTCTATTCTCAATGGAGCCAATTCAACGATCTCTTATAAGAGCGACGGCATGGCCTTTCATAGAATTCTATCCTTTACCTGTCAATCTTCTGTATTTGATGTCTCGTCGAATCTCACTCTCCATAACAGTTGACAAAATGCTCGTCGATCTTTTCTTATATGCAGTCACAGTCAACATGCAGTATATCAGCTGATGTACTGGTACCTCTTTGTCAAAAATCACTATACTCAACAATGAACTTTGATTATAAGTTTCTGGATGATCAACAAGAATTCCAGGTATAGCCCTAATTTTCTTGTGACCTTGTTACACTTTTTTAGCCGAGAGAAAAAGACACGACATTTAGCGAAATTAAATCGGTATGTATTGTAGATCTTAGAAAAGAACCGATCGGTGTTCCTGAAACGAGCGTAGCTCTTGTTTATCTGTGAAACATCACTTTGTAGCTGCAAAAATGGGCATACCCAAATGAGCTTCGCCCGGTCAATTGTGGATGGGAGTTCCGCAGATTTGTAGATGGGTGGATCGTTTCTTTTCTTCGCACTGTGAATATTCCCCTTTGAGAGAAGAAAGGTACACTTTGATAAATCAGACGCAGAAAAAAACCTCTTAATAACTCTCGCCCGCATATATTCATTCGAAATGCTGCGCCCCTGCATTGTTAAGCTCGTTTGTTGATCTGACGAATTCCTTTTTTAGCAACACGCGTACCCCCAAAGGCCCAAATGGCTGCATAGAGTACACTTGTCTGAAGATCGGATCAGAAAGACTAAGCTTTTCTGGATTATTTAAATGCTCTGATTCCCGCTGCTATTTTCTTATCTTCACTAAATCAAAAATGAATAAATTTTTCCCAATTTATTTGACGCTTTTGGCTATGTGCCTCGCTACCAGAGAAGGTTGCTCGACAGGCAGGGTTACTCTGAATGGATTTGCAGTGAATCTTTTCCATTACCCCTTGAATGATTACCTGGGATGGGATATTGATTTCTTCTCTGGAGGCTACAAGAAATTTGGCCTGTTGGCGCAGATGAACGGCGTTGAACGCTGTGATTTCTCTATCACCAATAACGTTCCCGCAAATAAAATTGTCCAAGGCGAAATTTATAACCACAAAATGACCACCACCAACCATACTATGGAGTTGAGCGGTTTCTACAAGGCCACTCATTCCGGCAGACACATTTTCACGTTGTATGCCGATAATGGAGCTTCCTTACAGCTTGGATCTGGGCCTGCTTGCTTGAACGACGCTTTGAAAAGTGTCAAGACCAACATTGATATCACCGTTCTTGGTCCTCGTGGAGGCGGAGGCAATATAAGACGCAATAAAAGGTCCGTATCCATGGATCTTGAAGAAGGTGTTTACTACCCTTTTAAAAGTGTCTTCTTCAGCTGGCGCCAATCCAGTGGATTTAGAGTCGAGGTTCGACTTCCGGGTGGAGGCAGCCTCATTGACATTGGTACTGCGATTGTTCAGTTGAAATTTGATAATGAGAATCATTCGGATGCACCTGAGGGAGATGAAGAAACCGACGAAACTAAAAAGGAACCTGGAGTAAAAACCGACAAAACTAAAGAAACTGGAGAGAAAACTGAAGGATCTGGAGAAAAGACTGGAGAAAAGACTGGAGAGAAGGCTGAAGGATCTGGAGA
>NKZX01000592.1:0-33584 GCA_002374535.1 Metschnikowia kamakouana
AGACACTAGACACTAGACACTAGACACTAGACACTAGACACTAGACACTAGACACTAGACACTAGACACTAGAACTAGAACTGGACAAACACTAGACAAAAACTAGAACTAGACTAGATCTAGACTGTAGTACAAAGGGTGAAGCATAGATTTATTGATCACATGACCAGGCATTGGGTTCGCAGCCCGGTTCCGGGGAGCAGAGCGATAAGCAATTTCTTGGGGCGGAGAGGGAAGCGCGGAATTCCTCGAACTCGGAGCTTGAGTCATTTTCGCACCACAAGCCGATCGCTCACCCCGAGGTCACCCGAAGGTCCAGCACTGGGCGAGCGTACCGGGCCGGAAGTGCGCACTCGAGGGCAAGTCACGTGACGCGCGTGATTCATGACTAACTATGCATACTGATAATGAGTAATTCCATGACGCATAATGCTGCGTAGAATCATATATAAGCCGCGCGAGCCACACCCCCCCCTAACCCACCCTCTTCCTAAACCCACACTTATCTCCCTTGATCCACACTTTCGAACAACACATCAAAAACAGCGCCTTTTCCCCTTTTCCCTTTTTCATTTCACATCTTTTACATAGCTCCCTTTTACATCTGGCTCCCCTCTCCACAGGTCCAGATCGGTTGGTTTAGGTTACGGATTAACCTGGTTACTGCATTTACATCCCGCCGTTTTTAGCTGGCTAAACTCGACTCCTCCATTCAATATACCCTGTGCCCTTATTTTTACCACCTTCCTTGAATTTCAGATCAACATGATTTCTTCCATCTGAAGCGGCAACGCCCGAAGCAGAAGAAGTTAACGATTAGCTTGTCCAAGTTACCCCTCGAGCATCTGAGCACCTGAGCCAGAATGTTCACCCCTGAAGGTTCGGCATCGCCCAAAAACACCGGCCTTTCGCCACCCTCTCTTTCGCCGTCCTTAGAGTCGGACCACTATTCCCCAAACAACCTGAAGTACTACAATGAACACTTGACCAAGTCGCAGTTCAACTCCATTCTCATCAACTGCACCGTTGGCTTGCTCAAGCTCTGCTACCATGACTCCAAAAGCAAAGACTCTAACTCCAGGATATTTCCTGTTGAGGACTCCAAACTTCGGTTCTTTATTCTCGAGGTCATGAGGAGATCCAAGACTACCACGCAATCTTTGCAGATCTGCTGCTACTACTTGTTCAAGATCGTCAACAGCAACAAGTCCACCAGCCTTTGTCCCAAGAAACTTTTTTTGGGCATGATCATCCTTGCGTCCAAATTCAACCAGGACCATAATTACTCGGCCAAAACATGGCTCAAGATCTGTGGGTGTGGGAATACCACCGAGGCTTCCACCCTTAACCTTGCCAAGTTGAAAGAGGCCGAGAAAGTCTGCCTCCAGACCCTCGACTATAGTCTCTACATCAACAAGGCCAAATACGAGAACTGGTGCAATGTGCTTTTGATCTTTGGCTACGACTTTATCCTCTTGCACCAGGTGCCTCTTGGTGTATTGACGTGGTTTGATGAAGGGATGTGCGCCAAGAAGCTTCGCTATTGGAAGATGTTCTTGGTGAGATTAGAAGAGTCCACGTTGAAGGAGACGAGCGTGAACTTCAAGCAATATTATGCCAACCAGATTGGCACCAAGGTGGTGACCACTGGGCCCTCGAAGATTGGCTCTGTGTTGGGCAAACGCATTTACGAAGACGAGCAACTGGGCTCCAAGAGGGTGTGTCCAACGAATTAGAGATCGGATTACTTATATATAGTTGATGAATGTATCACTTGAAGATTGTCTACTTTATTAATGTATCTACCTGGTATTGTATACTGGAAATGCATACTGAACTGTACACGGCTACACATGCATCGACTTACCCTTAAGTCTGCATTCAATTTAAGCCGAGGCTTCGACCACCGGAATGGCTCCATTGGTGGAATTGTTCAACTGCGTGCTGGCATCCTTAGCCATAGTCTGGGCCTTGTGCTTAAGCCCCTCGGCCTCCTTGTCGGCCTTGGTAATGGCCTCGTTGACGTAGTTGTGCGTGGTTTCCTTCAAAGGCTGGATATAGTCGGAGTTGACGTTCTTCAACAACGTCACACTGGTATTGACAGAGGCAGTAGCCACCTTGGCAATGTAATTCTTCTCGGGCGCAGCCTCAAACTCCTTGTTGTAGGTGCTGATGACTGCACTGGACACCTCGGTGGATTTGGACGAGATCAAGTCCTTGGATCTCTCGTAAGTATCGTGCACAATGTCAATAGACTTGGAGATCTCGGTGGTGGCGGTGTCCTCTGCCTTCTTGGCGGCATTCTTGGCTTTGGGCAACACCTTGTCCACCGTAGAAGAGGCATACTCATTGACCGGCTTCAAGTACGCAGACACCGTGTCTTCGCTGAGCTGCTTGTAGCCATATACTCTCAGGTGCACGGCCGAGTAAAGCTCACGCAGCTGTGCCTTCAAGGCCTCGACCTTCTCAAAGGTCTGGTTCAACAAGGCAAGCGTAATCCCCTGAGCCTTCTGCACATAAGGGTGAGCAATCAAGGAATCCACGTTGTTAAGCACAAGAGCATCGAATTTGACATCAACAAATGAAACAGCATCATTCAAAATAGGAAACTTACTGATAATGTTTTCATTGGCAAAATTGGAAAGGGCAATGACATAGGTGGAGAACACCTGGGCGTATTTATAAGAAAGAGCATACGACTTCACAGAGCCCACCATAGTATACGACGACAAGTGATCCAAGGATCTGGAGGAGAAAGTTTTGGACATGTTTCAATGTTTGCGGAAATCAAGAAAAACCCAATTATTTGGTGGCACGGCAAGGGCAGGGAAAAGGGCAGCACTATATAGTGCAGCGGCCGGTAATTTGATCCTTAAATACGCATGGACCTCGGATAACACATGCAGAATTAAGATAGCTTCGCAGGCCATGCACTCGGGGCAGCCGTGTATGCCGTCTCTTCGGCCCTATTTAAAGGCTATTTGGTGCGCAAGGCAATCCCGACACCACCACCCAATAAACAGACATGAAACAAATGGCCACCATAGAAGCATCTAGACCTTAACATGAAAAGATGAAAAGATCAAAGATGAAACACATGAAAAGATGAAACAGCCGTGAAACAAGTGCTGGCTGTTTACATGGTGGGTAGCTCTATTAGGTTCAAACACGCCTCGCTTCCATGCTACATTGTGATAGGAGCGCTGCAGAAGCTCCGATTCTTTTCTATGCAGCCCTCCAGGCCACTCACTAATACCCACATCAATTCTTTGCCAGTCTCTTTACTCCTCCATATGAAAATAGATGATTACGTAAGAATAGGTAAATGTCGTAAAGCAATCATATGATTGTCATTTTAACAATGGCGGGACTAGGTGCTTCGAACCAGAGCAACTGCTGCTGCTCCAAATGAACCCATTATGAGCCCTTCTCCATACTAATTCACCACACTAATTCACCACATTAATTCACCACATTAATTCACCACCCAAAATCACCACCCAAAATCACCACCCAAAGTCACCACACTAATTCACCACCCAAAACACTCCCTCTCTGTACCTTTTCATCTCATCCCACTCCTTAAACTTTGACACCATTTTTGATGCACTTTTTCTCATCTCTTCTAATCCTTCTTAATGTCTGGAGAAATTGGCCTCGTTGCATCTTGTCAATTGCTTTTGGCACTGCATGGAACAGATGGTTAGAACTCGGTCGGGGCCAGAAGAATGTGGTCCAGATACAGCGGAAATCCGAGGTGGGCAGGATTACGCTTGAAGTTGCACATTGGGATGGTTTACTTGGACTTTGGGTTTTGGTGCATGATGTTGCGTCCTTGGTAGGGCGTTTTGGAGGGCGCTTCTGGTGTGGCGTGTTGTAGCCTGGACGCATAGCTTGGCCGCATTCTACTAGTGGCACTTGAAAAAGCATGTGATTTTGGGCCCTCCAGAGCGCCCTTATATGCACTCCCACCGAAGAGACCCTTTTCAACAAGGTCATGACCAAGCCTAGCAAAACCTTTTCAAATGTGTCTTTTAACTACATATGTGTCTTTTAACTACATATGTTTCCATTATTTAGCATTCTAGCTTTTTCTTTGTTATCTCTATAAGCATAGTTCCAATACTCAAAGCCTGGCACCACAGCGGGTTTTTGATTACTTCAGGTGCTTACTGCTGCTTGCACTCGGGAGGGTTTTCCTTTGGCCCGGTCTCGTTGATACCTTCTTCAGCATCCTCATCCTCGTCTTCCTCGCTGTCGACCTCTTCATCTTCCTCGCCGTCAAAGTCTTCAGGGTATCCAAAGCCCACGGCATCCCCTGTGAACCAATCAATGGCACGGGGAATCAACCGGTCCTTTATCTCCTCTCCGAGCTGGTAGTCCAATTCTAATCTTTCCTCCAAGTCGTCCAACTCCTCGTCCTCCTCATCCTCGTTTTCTTCGTCGGAGTCCACCTCAGGAGCCTTTGGAGGGTCGAAGAAGTTGAAGAACGACTCGGTTGGCGTCAACTTCTCGATGGTTCTGGTTTGCTTGGTGTTTTTGTTTCTCTGCTTTCTTCTCTCGATGTTGATGGTGACGTTTTGCTCCTTGGACTTCCAGTTGATCTCACAACCATCGGCGTGGTCATACACAAAGTCTCCCGAGTAGCCCAACTCCGCCTGGTAGTGGTAGGTCTTGGTTAATAGCTGGTTGCTGAAGTATGGGTTTTGGTTGAACTCGAAGATCAATTCGAAGCCAGGGGTCTCCAAGTACTCCATGCGGATGTCTTTCAAGTACTGCAAGATCTCGCTGTCTCTCTCGGTGATGGTTTCACTCACAGAGCTCAAGTTCTCCAAGGAGGTTAACCAGAAGTTGGGGATACCCGAGACGTCCTCGTCATCGCCATCGGCCTCATCCTCGGCTTCTTCGGTTTCCTCTCCATCCTTAGCCTCAGCCTCCAACTCCTCGCCCACTTCAATCTCCTCAGCTGTAGGCTCTTGGTCTCCATTGATGATGGCTTTACGTTTCTCATATAATGGCTCGTATTTCTTGAAGTACTTCTTCTCCAACTCCAACAACTCCTTCTGAAACTCGGCCTCCAACTTCATCTGCAGTTGCTGCACAGCCTTTAACCCCAACACTCTCTTCTTGACTTGCTTTGGCAACAGCTCAACGTATCCACTTTGTTGCCCCACCAAGTTACCCAACTTGCCTTGAATCATCGACAAAAGAGCGGGGTTGTTGGCCAACTGCTTGCTCAAGTTGTTTTCATCTTCTTCACTGATGGTGCCGACGCTGGGCTTTTGCTTGAGGTACAGGTTCGCCACGCTAGAGGGCGTATTCTGAGGCGTAGGTGCTTTAGAGATATCGCTAGCCTTTCTGATTGGTTCCGACATGATGTAAAGGTCACAAGAATGACTAGTAGTGGAGTCAGCGATTTTTTTCTCGAGAGATGAAGGGGGGACGAGGCGCGTGGCGCGTGGCACGTGACTGCCGCAGAATAGGCCGCAGGTCAGAATACGCGAATTGCTGCAATTGTCTATGTTAGCCGAGATTACGGTGTACTGTATTACTCTGTGCTTTGTACTGTGTACTGTGTGTGGAGTGGACAGAAGGCTTGACTGTACTTAAATAGAGGGTTAGACTTGAAATGAAATAGAATCCTCCATCTGGTCACGTGCCTCGTCGATGTCGTCGTAGTGCCCATCCAAGTACTTCTCGATATCTTGCTTGCGGGCCTCCCACTTCTCCACCTGCGCCAACTTGGACTCGATGTCGTTGATCTCGTTGTCGATAGACTTTAAGTTTTCCTCCGACGTCAAGTCGTGGAATACCCAATTGTCCAGGTCTTTGTCGTTCTTGATCTCCAAGATGTAGTCGTGGTACTTCATCAATAATGGCCGGTGCGAGAACGTAATGAAGGCAATGCGTTTCTTTTGCAAGAGCTCAAAGAGATAGTCTTCGACATCGGTACTCACGGCATTAGTGGATTCGTCCAAAACAACAAACTTGGGGCTTTTGAACAAGATCCGTGCAATGCTCATCCTTTGCTTTTCTCCTCCGCTGAACACGTCTTTCCAATCTTTCTTGACGTTGAAGTTTCCCTCTCGCGTCAACAAATATTCCAACTTCACTTCCCTCAAGATATGGTAAAGGTGGTCGTCATTGTAGCCCATCTCAAGCATGTCACTATAAGACGAGGGGTAAATGATTTGGTCTCTCAAGTTGCCATTGGTGAAGTATGTTTTCTGCGGCAAGTAGAAAATATCGTCATCATTTGGTTTAGACAACAATCCATAGTAAACTGGCCACAATCCGGCAATGATCCGACCAATGGATGTTTTACCACACCCATTGGACCCGAGAATTAAAAGATTCTGATTTCCCAGGAGCTGGAAGCTCAACTTGTCTATCAATTTCTCGCCATCGGATCCCTCCAGTCCCGGAATAATTACAGGAATGTTTTCAAATCTGATTCCTGCGCCGTAGTTTCTCTGGATAGTTCCATGGATATCGCTGGCTCCGTATTTGGAGTTGTAACTGTAGGTTGGCGAATGCGTCATGTGCAAATTGGAAAGAAGCTCAAACACCCGGTCAGTGTAGCCGGTGAGCTCGGAGATATCCTTGATCGAGTACATCAATCTGGAGCCCGCGTCCGCTAAGGACAACAACAATCTCTTGTTGATGATGAATTGGCGCATGTTTTGGTTTTCGTCAACAGGACCAGCTTTTGACTTGTTGGTGAGTGGGGCCTCACCTTCATCCACGTATTCATCCGAACTCAGTGGCCATATATCTTCGATGAACACAGGCAAACCAGCAAAGAAGTAACCCCACGCGGACCAAGTGTACTTCAAGACGTAATCTTCAAGACAAGAGTAAGAGAGCGAGATGTTGATCTCCTTCGACACATGATTCATCAACGACCTGAAAGTTTCGGCCAACTTTGTCTTTTCAATGAGCGAGCCTTTGTAGAAACCAACCTCCTCTGAATTGGTGATGAGGTTCAAGTGCTGGTTATAGTAAGCACCTTCCAAGTGGGTTCTTTTCGACGAGAGCTTACCAAAAGAAGGAGTGAACTTCTTCAAGAGAAGTGCTGTCACCAAGTAATTGGCAAAGATTCCACAAATCGCACCTGTACCGAGGGTATCTCTCAAGTATACCGAGAAGAAGACCAAATCAATGAAAGGCTTGCCCATACTGGAGAAAAGACCACAGATGGAGTCACAAAACTTGGCCACATCGTTGGTGATGTACTGGTCGATGTTTTCGATATCGGCCAGGTTGAACAGGATCTTGTAGTAGGTCATGACCTTGTCCAAGTACATATCATGGATATAGCGGATCAAGTTTGTTCTGAAACTTAGCGACAATCTGCTGGTAAGGTATTTGATGGCGGCATTGGTATAAGAAGCCGGAAAGGCAATCAAGATCCAATAGATCAAGTCTCTCACAAACTTCTTGCCGTTGGCCGAGATCAAGTTCTTGACAATCTGACCATCGAGCTTGGCAATGATCAACGATAACCACGTTCTCAAGACCAAAAAGAAGCACTGTGAAAGGAGCAAGTAGGTATTTTTGGAGTAGAACTTCGGAATCAAGATCTTCCAAATAATGGAGATCTGGTTCAAGAACTTGGAGTTCAAGAGATCCTTCAGCAGCTGAGTCTTCTGGTTGAGGTAGAAGTTCTTGTAGATATATTTATCGGCAGCATAGCGGTCCATGTCTGGTTTGGGGATGATTATGCGGGAGGTCAGGTTCCTCCCCTTGGGAATATAGATTTCCCTGGCGCCATTCCTCAAGATGGTGGAGCTCTGGCGGATCAAGTTGGGCCGATTGCGGTACCGTTTCTCCCGGTAATCGTTCCAGGCGTAAATCAACGACCGCAAGGTAAAAAACGTGCCTATACCAAAGGTACTGATGACTGTGCCAAAGAAGAGCACCACTGGGCGGCTCTGGTAGTTGATGCGGACCTTGTTATCTTTGTACACGAGCACAAACTCCTTGATGATCATCACAAGCTTTCTCACGTCATCCTTGGTGTAGGTAGTAAGCCGGGAGATATGGACCATGGTTGTAGAAGTCAGGAAGAAAAGATGATGGAGCAAGGAGATTTTGGCTAGATACGCGAGCTTCCCCACAGTCGAGCCGAGGAACGAGCGCATGGTACTGCACACAGGCAGCAGGCAGAGCCGGTAAAATGGACAGACAAATAGACAAATGGACAGAGACAGCAGACAGATAGAGAAATAGAGAAGTAGAGAATTGGACAAATAAACAGAGTAGAAAACTGGATTTTAGATAAACACAAGGCTTTATTCATAGGATGCACAATGGTTATGGAGGCATTTAGGGTGGAAATTGGATCGAGCTTCTTATGGTCTAGATGCACCAAAAGACCGACAAAGGCGAGACAAACAAAAGCACCAATCATAGATCCGAGAACCACGTGACTGATACATATTCTAGGACTATAGAATAGTATAAGAGGTTTGATTATCTCCAAAAAGACCAGTTCTCATTGTAGGGATATCTTGTTTGGTCTAGACCAAGTGAGCAATGATGAGTGACCAGATTAAGCTTAAGTCACCGGTCCAGAATCCAAAAAAAACCAACAAACCAATCAAAAATACCAACAAACCAACAAACCAATCAACCAATCAACCAATCAAAAATACCAATCAGTAAAGAACCCAACCTCCCTCCCTTGACCAATGCATCACTTCTTGAGGTGAGTCTGCACACACAGCTTGAAGGCAACAAACTCCCTATCACATTTGCCCTTCGACATATCATTATACAGACGAAGAATACACTCGCCGTATACTGAGCCTAGAGACGAACACTCCGCTCCTGCACGCATGAGCCGGGCACCGGGCTTGACTTTACTCATTAAGAAGATGGGAGATGTGAAGAACAGAAGAGTGCGAATGGTGCGAATATAAGGCGAATGTGCGAATGAGGCGAATGGTGTGAATATATATTGCGTATTGTTAACATTCTCGCAAGTAGGAACACCAATCTCTTCGTTCGTTAATACCTCTGGTAAGTAAGTTGAGTGCGTGATGCTAAGTCATTTGTATGCTTGTTTCTTCTAAACTAATTAGGAAGTGCTATTTCGTCTCTTGTAGCTGAGCTCTTCTACTTGACATTTAAGTGCGACTCTCTTCTTATGTCTCCTTTAGATAACACGTAGACCTCCGTTAGACGAAGTTAGAGCTAGACGAGAGTCAGACAAGAGTTGGACGACCGCAGGTAAATGAGAGTCATTGTTCTCTTAGACGACGCTCCCCAACCTTGTTCTCTTACAACAATGATTCATCCGGCCATACTGCATATACGCGCAGCCATATATGCAGTATACATGTGATGTGCGAGTCTCATGTTCAACAGACTATCTTCCCGACTGTTTATGTACTTTCCAAGGTGTTATGAGCCCACATCTGCTAGTAGTCATGTATGATACTCTGCCTTGCCTGGCACAACTGACCTGACTGTATAAAAGCAATTACTACTGAAATAACGAGATTCACCAGTATGTAATCATAGAAAGTCAAGAGTATTTTTAGTTATCCCATCAGTCATTCCATCAGTTATGCCATCAGTCGTGTGTAGTCTAAATCATAGGTCCATACTAGACACAGTAAAATGGCCACGGGGAGAAGTTCAAAATCACATGCGTCCGCCGTTCTGGATATGGAACAATGCCCGAATTCTTTCCAAGTACGCCCCAGAACGGCCCGGCAATGCAAACAGCAATATACAGGCCCCAAGAGTGATCACAAAAAATAGATAAACTAATCAATAAAAATAGGAAAATATAAAAACGAATATATACTAGTATGACCATGGGAGGACCATGGTTTATATGGAGGAAGACTTGGGGTGTAGTTTGTGAGAGAAGGTATGTAAGAAAATGGGTGCGAAAAACCCATTTTCTCGGGCACCACCCACGCACACCTCCATCACCAGTGTACACCAAACCAATCCTCCACCGACCGCTCTATACAGGCCAAGAGTGTTTATTCTTTGTTTCTAACTTTGAACTCCTCCTCTCCTCCTCTTTTACTCCTACAGTTCTACTCCTAATTGTACGGTTCACTCCTCCTTAGAATGTGTCCTGGAGTGTTTTCTAGTATGCAGTCTTGTCTATTCAGCCATTATATTAACCAAGAATATCTAAACCAGAACGTTCATAAGTTTTAAGAATAGAAACGATTCAATCTATGACTTGAATATGGGGGTATCCCGGTGCTGTAATGCCGGTGCTGTAATGCCGATGCTGTAATACCGGTGCTGTGTCCCATAGAGTCTCAGCATGTATGGATATAACGGAGCCATTTTCTGATCGGACTCCTGTGACCCAAGGGAAAATGGTCAAATGTTGTGTTTCCGTATTGGAGTGGAGTGGCTGGCTTGTGTGCAGTCGCTCCAGTTTCCATTTCGCACCCATTTTACTAGAAAAAGATTAGAGAGGGAGTTAACAGGGTAGAAAACAGAGAGACAAGAGTCCACACAGACGAAGGGGTCAGAAATCTCTCCACTCATAAAGAAGTGACTCTTCTTTTTTTACTGGGTCTTTTGGGTCTTTGACTCGCCACTTGTACAGTCAGAAATGGTGGACCCGAGACGAGTGCGTTGGGTGCAGGACATCTCTGAAAACCAAACGTTTCCCTCAAGTGCATTCTTATGGCGTGGCTTTAATGGGAAAATCACTTGTTTAAAACCCTCTATTTTTAACTACAGTTCTCTAGAGTCTAGTACTTCCACAATTCTCCAAGACTCCTCCTACAGTCTGATTCAAGTCTACTGAAACATATCATCCACAGTAGAAGCCACGCATCTAGTCTACTCCTCCATACCAGTCCAGTAGTCATTCTAGGAGGTATTTTTTCTGCTCAACCTTCCTACTGTTCTTATAAGGTGGCTGTGTGCCAGACCAAAGACTGAACCAGAATCTCAGCTTAAGACTCTTAAAGCCCTAAAGCAGTCACTGTGCTGTTTTGACTGACCGTTTTCCTTCTTTGACTGACCGTTTTCCGTTTTGACGCCGGGTCTAATAAATAGTCTATAAGTTTAAAATGTGCTCTCCACCAGGTACACGAACTTCATGGCCTGCTCCATGAACATCAAGGTCAAGATGGAGTGTGGCCCAATGCGGAAAAGCTGGGCCCAGAACCCCTTATAAAGAGCCGTCGGACCCTCTGCCTTAATCGTCTTGGCAAAACAGTCCACCGGTCCTTTATACAAGTTTCCCTTTTGGTTGTACAACCGAGTCAACACCACGTCCCATGGGTTCATGACTATGGCCACTCCAAGCCCCGCCATGGCCAGCGACGCAAAGTGTAAGCCAATGGTACCATCCTGTAAGATATGGTGGTCCAAAAGGTAGTTTTTGGTGAGGTTGTAAACAGGCAATTGTGCCGCCGAGCCAGCGCCGGTTCGTAACACGGCCGCATCGGTGCCTCGGAAGAGTCCTCTGATACCTTCAGTGCCATAGATGGTTTTGAGCCCGTCGTAAAGCCCCCTATAGTACGTCTGTTGGCCAACGTTGACATTTGTGGCCAGCGCAGCCTTGTTGTACGACTGCATTCTGGTCTTGATGAGGAAGAACGGATTGGCTATGATGGCTCCACACGACCCCGACACACACCCTGCCAATACATTGACCAATAAGTTCTGCGGGATCTTGGACCTGTCCGCATGGTATTGGCCCGGAAACAACGTCTGGGTAATGTACTGGCGGCTAGGCTCATAGAGTCCAATACGGCACCCATTCAAGCCCAACTGGTAGATATATCCACACAAGAGGCCCTGCTGCAACCCCCTGATTCCCTCATTCTTATAGATAAGCACCGCCGCCTGGAACGGGTTTCGATACACCTTCTGGCCCAGCGCCGAGAGCTCGCCTTGCAACTGCATTCGGGTCTTGATGAGCTCTATAGGGTTGGTGAAGGTCACTGCTCCACAAGCAGCAATGCCTCCAGCAACAAAGCCTCCTAGAAGGGAAATTTTCTGCGACACCGGCCTCTGGTCTGAATTATCCTTGGCCATGATTCAGGTTCTGGGATCTGTTGAAGGTGGAGTGAGAAGATGGAGTGAGGAGGTGAGAAGGTGAAGGTCTGGCGCACCTTGAAAAAAGTCTAGGGCCGGTGCCGGCCTCGCTTATCAAGCCACACTGAACCACACAAGTCCCCGATTATAATTCGAAGATGAAAAATATGGAACTGTGAAAATGTGAAAATGTGAAAATGTGAATAAGGAAATATGGAAATATGAAAATATGAAAATGTGAATAAGGAAATATGGAAATATGGAAATATGAAAATGTGAAAATATGGAAATATGGAAATATGAAAATGTGAAAATATGGAAATATGGAATCAGCCTATTGATCTGGAAAAAAAAGACCACCTCTAAAATATGTCACTTAACCGATACGCTTAATCAAGGTGGATTTTGAAAGAATACATCACGTGATCACCCTTAGTAGGGTCACCTTTGGGAATGGGAATGTGGTGCAACTTCCTGGATATACATGGAAGTGATTCACTGTAAGGTGCATTCTGCCACCACTAACCAGAATTGTAAAATCTGTATTTTGTAGACTATCCAGAATATAGTATCAGTACTGCTCTAGTCTGATAGGTCTTCTATCTATGCATGCCACTCCACATGACAGTTTCAAAAAAAAGATTAACAAACTTTTGATGATCGTCCGACTGACTCATTAGATCTTGGCTTGTCATACGCTATACTCTACTGTACCATAAATTTGAATGTACTGCACTGTCGATACTGACTGTACTGACTGTACTGTACGAAGTAACATGTATATTCAGTAGGGTATGAGGTGGAGTAATGGTGTAGATAGTGTAATTGGGCTGGACAGCTGCTATAAAAAAGTAGCCATATTATGGGCTCTAAACAATAGCGTATTGGCATTCCATGCATCGGCATCTCTCCGCCTATTTCCACTGCGCAGTTACATTAGGTGAGGCCTACAATGAGCCGGCACTAGATATGGACCAAGGGCAGGAACCATAGCCATTGAAGTCCAGAATTGTTTCAGAACTGTTTCAGCCTTGTTTCGGCTGGTTTAGGGCTGTTTCAGCCTTGTTTCAGCCTTGTTTCAGCCTTTTCAGCCTTTTCAGCCTTGTTTCAGGTGTTTCGGGTGTTTCACTAATTCAGATCAATGACAGAATCAAATCAACCATGCTCTTGAAGAAATCAACAATTCTGATACTTTCCTTTTGACCCTTTCGGCTCCAGACGCTTGGCGCTGGACGCACCAGTTTTCCAGTACTCGTGTGCCGGGCTCCCGAACGGCGCGGCGCTTTTAGCCTGTTCTCGCGGAAGTACCACTTTTCCCACATTAAGCGGCGGCACAAGCAGCCAGGCACTGGTGTAAGCTTTAGGTTATTGAATGCGATCAAGTCATCAATAGACGAAATATCGGTGGGAGAATTATTTAAATATGTATTTTTTTTTGTTTTTGTGTTTTGTTTGCTTTTGTGTTTTGTGGATTACTAATTCTACGGATTTACTGATTTTTGATGTGGTACTCTTGTGGGAGATTAGTTTTTTCTCGTGTCATCATTTTCGTCATCGTTTTTTGTCTTTCTTCATTTATTCGGTGATTCTGTCAATTTTTACGTTTGCCATTTTGGGTCCCAAATTGTCTCTCGATCTCTCCATTTCGGTCCAATGCACGTCACCATGACATTTGTCCAAATTGTTCTATCACCTTCCTCTTTGGTCATCCTGCTATTTTTGTCCAACTGGGAAGTCTGTAGGACTATAAGCAGACTCACGGTACCAAATCAGAAGAGAGTGCGTTTCGCACACTAGTCTATTTTTAACCCGAGGCCAACCCTTCTAAAAATAACAAACGGCGCTACAAGCCTCCTGCAAGTGCTTCACGTTCGCTCGCATTCCAAGCCCCAAGATATCGCGCGTTTCCAGGATCCTCCGCATACATTGCAAAGGTTATGGCTTTGGCTCATAATAACTCTAATAAATGTAGTGTTTCAGGAATGATTTGGAATTGCGTGGGGTGTGCATGTAAGCGTGGCCAGAGAATCCCTGGGCTCGGGTCCTCATTTAAAACCGTATCCATTTTAACCCATGAGCGACTTCCTCACCTCTTATATACTCCAGGTCAAAACCTCAGGCCACCTTTCAACCAGGCTCGTAAGAGACTTGCACGAGGCTTGCACGAGGCCTAGACATGGCCATGACAAAGCACTCTCTGTTCCTTATTGTGTCCCCTGCATAACAAAGGCCAGAGATGTTTCATCTGCCCATCCTTAAATGCAGTCACATGGACATGCAGTACTCTTGGAGATGTACTGGTTCCTCATGTTCAACACAAGAAATCATCGCTCACCTTGGTTCCAAAAAAAGCCTGCGACCTGATCTCACTTTTCCTCCTTTCTCCTCCTTGGTTTTTCCGGCTCCGTGACTGCGTTGGTTCTTCCATCTTCTTTTCCTTTTCCATTTGCTCCTTTGCTCTTCCCTTTGCCCTTGACTTTGCCTCTCGGCTCTTAATCGGTACTCTCCCCATACACGGTGCACGCTCGTTACACTAGTCACTACAACTAGCAAAGTGTCCGTTTTTTCTTCATCGTTGTTACTAGCCAAACATTGCGCCGCTTTCACGAGTCAAATAGAGGCAATTTCTTAATCGCCTTCCGAGCCTGTCGCCAGCGCCTCCAACCTCAAGTTAAACCCTTTCCGTTATCGTCGACGCTGCGGTCTCACTGATTCCCTTCTTTTCCTTCGCTGGCCCGCGGATCTGCGTCTGATACACCATCCGCCATACTTTACTGTGCCAGCCTTTTCCTGAGCCCACACCATGCTTCACGACCGGAAATCTGTCAACAAGGTGTATAACCAGGACTTTATCATTGATAAACGCTTCAAAATCGTCAAGGAGTTGGGCCATGGCGCATACGGTATTGTGTGCTCCGCCCGCTACGATGATGGCTCTGGTATGAACAACGGCAACGTGGTGGCCATCAAGAAAATCACCAACATATTCTCCAAGAAGATCTTGTGCAAGAGAGCACTCCGTGAGATCAAGCTCCTACAATTCTTCAGGGGGCACAAGAACATCACGTGCTTGTACGACTTGGACATTGTGGCTGACCCGGTCACCGGTGACTTCAACGACATTTACCTTTACGAGGAGTTGATGGAGTGTGACATGCACCAAATAATACACCTGGGCCAGGCTCTCACTGACCTGCACTACCAGCTGTTCATATATCAGGTGCTCTGTGGCTTGAAGTGTATCCATAGTGCGGATGTGCTCCACCGAGACTTGAAGCCGGGAAACCTACTAGTGAATGCAGATTGCGAGTTGAAGATCTGTGACTTTGGCTTGGCCCGTGGCTTTTCTGAGGATGTGGAGCAGAATTCGGGCTTCATGACCGAATACGTGGCTACTAGATGGTATAGGGCACCGGAGATCATGCTATCCTTCTCCAATTACACCAAGGCAATTGATATGTGGTCGGTGGGGTGCATTCTCGGCGAACTTTTGGGTGGCAAGCCTTTGTTCCGTGGTAAGGACTATGTGGACCAGTTGAACCAGATCTTGTTGGTGTTGGGTACGCCCAAGGAATCCACCTTGACCAAGATCGGTTCTCCCCGTGCCCAGAACTACGTACGGTCGTTGCCCATCATGAGGAAGGTGCACTATTCGGAGATCTTGCCCAATGCCAATCCGCTTGCTCTCGACTTGCTCGAAAAGATGTTGTCATTTGATCCGTATGAGAGAATCAGCGTGGACGAGGCCTTGTCGCATCCATACCTAGCTGTGTGGCATGACCCCAACGACGAGCCTGAATGCAAGGTGAAGTTCGACTTCAAGTCGTTCGAAAATGTGGACGACATTGAGTCCATGAAGAACTTGATGGTGCAAGATGTCAAGCAGTTCAGAGACTTCGTAAGGAGGCCCATTGAGGAGCAGCAAAGAATACAGTTGCAGAGCCAGATGGAGCAGTCCAACGAACAGAATCAGCACCAGCACCAGCAGCAACAACAAGCGGCATACCATCGACAACAAGAATATGAACACCGCATGCAGCAACAGGAGCAGCAGCAACACCAGCAACAACAACAACAACATCACCAGCAACAGCAAGACCAATTGGCCTCGAATTTTGCCAGCGATTTCCCAGGCATACTATCTCCTTCGGGCACCGGTCTAAGCAGCGCAGGGTTGCTTACCAATACAGACTATCCCATAGATCCAAGACAATCTCCGAACTATGGAGCGATTCCCAAACCACAAGACTTGGCGGAATTCTCAGTCAACAAAGAAGACAACCCCGAGCTCTACCATCTCGAGGAGGACTTGTGCTTTGGAATGGACGGCGGTGGTTTCACCAACTAGAGGCCCACGGCTTCGCAGCATTGTATACGAAATTCTTACCTTGACAAGCTTTAAAGCAGATGATTATTTGATAATTATTCGATAATTATTCGACGAGCATTACTCGATTTTGTATTTAAAAATATCGCCTCCTTTCCCAAAGATCCAAAAGTGAGTGGGCTCCAAATGGAACCCGTTGATTTGCCCATTTTTAGTAGCGCATGACAAATCGATCGTAAGTAACGGCACCTCTATAGAAGGAAGCTCCTTATCGTTGACTATGGGGTGCACCACACACGTAAGTTTCTCCTTGAAGTTGAATTTGTTTCTAGAACACTGCTTCTTGATTCTCATCTCGTGGAGTGACCGGTATAACGAGATATCGATCTTGAGCTGCTCCTGGGGGTTTTCCTGTTGGTGCAGCGTCAGCGTGCTGAGGTTGAGCAAGTTGCTGATTCCCAAATTGATATGGGAGATACTTTGGAGGAGTTCGTCTGGGTGGTTGTTAGAGCGGGCACGTGCGTGGCTTTTGATTTGGGACGTGGTGGAGATCTTCTTGCCCCGGTTGAACAATGCTGGTTGCTGTGATGAAGATACATTGGATTCGTCTGGACGTTCAGGTTTCTTGGAACTCGTCCGGAAATGCTTCTTGTTAAGCCGAGGCAAGGCTTTCCGGTTGAACTCCCAGAAATTGACTTTTCCATCACACCCACACGAGATCAAGTTATATGCATCAGGAGCATTGGCGTTGTATTCGCTGAAAAACTGGTCTTTTTGAACAAACTTGACCTTCTCCACGGTGTTGGTGTGTCCCTTGAGCCTGCTCACTATCTCGACATCTTTGATGGACGGAGGAAAGTACATTTCGTTGGACACGTCTCTCGAAACATCCATGGAGCTGGACGGCGTGGTGTTTATGGGAGATAGGAACGAGGACTGTGGGTGCAAATTGGAGGAACTGGAACTGTTGATGGTTCCACTTCTCAGCCGCGCTGCTCTATGAGATGCCCCAGGCTTCTTGTGCAACATTCCATGAACATTATAGTAGGTGATTCGAAACACCTCGATGATATCACCTTTTCCGCAGACGAGGAAGAAGTTGTTGTCGGGCGAGAAGGCAATGTCACGCACTCCGTCTTGGAAGTAGTTGCACACGATATCGGTGATGATCAGCAGGTTGTAGAAGTCCAGTGTATTGCCATAGTTTTTGTCATGGGTTGCAATGAAGTCGATGAACCGCACCAACCCATCGTCCGACCCAAGTGCAAGCACCATTGGCGTGTGTTTCCCATTATGGGACCCATTGAGAGACAACGAGCTGGTGATGCAGGTGATGGGCTTGTGACATAGCTTGAAGTGTCCAATAAGAAACTGTGGCGATAGATTATCGGATTCCTGTTGCTTGGAACTAAAGGGACTCAAGTCGAAGAATTTGAAGTAGGTGACGAAGCGGTCCTTGCCAACCACCTTTCTCTTGTATAAAGTATCGGGAGGAAGAGGCGCCCCCCTTGGGTCTATGATCACCACTTCCCCCGAGGAAAAGCCCGCTATGATCAAAAGCTCGTAGTTGGGATGGTAGATGGCTTCGAGCGACGTAACAAAATGTGATTGGATCTGGTATGCACCATTATCCGGCCCTTCGGGCGTCCCCAACACATCAAGGTACCTGTAAGATAGAGAGAAGAGGTTTATGATGAGAATGCGCCCGTTACTCATGCCCAACACCACTAGCTTTCCCTTGGATATGGTGAGCAACTTGGTGATGGTGAGTTTGGCATTGAGTTGGAGCCGCAAGATCGGCGTTTCCACAACTCGCTTGTATGGAGCAGTATGCGATTGGGCCAGAGACATGCTGGCAGAAGACGAGGTTGCCGAAGCCACACCGGTGTTTGGGGTGGTTGGGAATAATGGGCTGGTGGATGTCACAGTATCTGTGAAGAGGTAATTTTGAGAATTGCCAATTGCAAAGACATTCAAAATGTTGACGTTAGCACTGACTTGGAGTCTAGCCGTGTCCACGGCGTTGATCACAGAAAGGTAGTGTTTCTGGTCGAAATCTATAAGCGAGGTAATGATAGGCGTCTCCGGAAGAGGTTTTTTGACGTTGATGTTCCGGATAAACGAGGTCTGGTCAACTTCAACGTCATTGACAAGCGGCTGGAAATGGAACTTCTCCGCGTGGTCCGTTCCGCCAACCCGTAGAAACTTGTTGATGCTGCTGGTCATTTTGCTGAATGGAGAACGAGAGGCCGATACATGGGCACTGCACAGGTCCCGGCCCGGTTCCACATCCATCATGGACGTCAAACATCCAGGATTAAGATGAACATGCCGAAAAGGGTCATGCGTTAGCGGGTTGACGTTGGCGCCAATGTATTTGGCTCCGTCCTGCTTTTGGTCTGTTCCCTCATGGACAAGCTTTGAAAAGAGCCCCGTCACATGTAGAGGCAAATGCACGTTGGTGGTGGACTCCACGTTCTCCTGGGCCACGTGTACAAATGGAGGCCGGGCCACATTGAGGTAAGTCCGCTCAATATGGGCGGTTACGGAGGACGACGGACCCAGACACTTCAAGGGCCAGGTCAAGTGATCGATGGAGGAGACGTTTTTTTCCGGCACGTAATCTAGAAGGGAGAAGTGCAAGTTATCGTCGAGAAACGGAAGCCCCGGGCATACCGTGTTGAGAAACGCTGACAACGGAGGGGGATTGTTGGAGATCTTGACCTCAGTCATGGTGAGCAAAAAGGTCCGGTTTTTAGGAGCTGACTAGGAGTTTCGGACCGATAAAACAAAATATCAATAGTAAAGGGAAAGGGGGTTTCCAGAAAAGTATGTACTGGGACTATACTTGGTCAAGGGTCCAGGTAGTATGTTGGGGAAGCTTGTCGGAGGTGCCTCGGAGTAATAGGCAATATCTAGAGCAGATAGCGGGGAGCATGCAGGACTTAGTTGATAATTAATGCGCTCATAGTGAAAGTGGGCCAATGGACTTCTACTACATTACACCATACGCTAAAAACAAGCCTATACTGCATATAGCGCGATGGAACTCTATTAAACTCTTCTATTATAATGATAGAATTGTAAGTGCAGTACATACAAATAATATATAGGCATTGGGTGGGTTGGGATATGACAACATGTGGGTCACGTGTCCTGCGTTCTCCTCCCCACTACGCGTGCAGGATGGCCATCTTAGCAGAACTTCGTGTTCGCAATATAAATCAGTGCCTCAGGCGCACCCTGCTTAACCTTCGAATATCTTCTTTTCACAGCCATGGTCTTTGTGTCCGATTCTAAGGTCTATATAAGAACGGGTGCGTTTCCCATATTATGATTTACACTACAATTTTTTGGTCCAAGAAAATGGGCGGGTTATAACGGTATGTTCTTCCTTAGGAGTCTTTCATATATATGAGGCATAGGGTTTAAAGTGAAAGTCCATTCCATCAATGCAGTGGTTCATGATTGCTTGGCATCTAGTGTTTGTTTTATTGAAGATGGTTTCATGTTGGTTTCATGTTGGTTTCATGTTGGTTTCATTTGTCCCTATTAGGAAATCAGGGAATCACTTACTTGCACTTAATGCCCTTTGATTTGCCCTGTAACCATGGGTTACTCATGGCTCCTATGATTCGAGGGCTGCAAGAATCTCTACTGAGGTTTTTATTTGTTGGGTGGTTTTCTTACGCCTGGAATCAACCGCAACAGCTTTTTTACAACCATTTTTGTTCAAGCAATCTACACATTTTAATTGGGTCTGAGGATTCAGTCTGACCAGTGAGAAGCACGGATATGGCTCTTCTCCTCCACATTTTCCGACACCACCAAAATCACTACAGATTTCCTCAAAGCACCACAAAATAACATTCCCCCCTTGATCCACTCCATCAAATACCTTATTCTTGTGTTCTAGTATGGTTCCTCATAATCTGGGAAGGACGTACTGCACATGGGGGAAACGACTTTTGCACTCCTGAATAGTGCGACATTTTTGTGCAGCAACGAAACAAGTGTCGAAAAAAATTTTACCGCACTCTCCTCCAAAAAGCCCCTTAATTATCGCTATCACCGAAGTCAGATAAGGCCCTAGACCCGGGTTTTTCTCAATTCTTTTCCTTGAATCCTATACAAAACAAGGCTGGCATTTTGCTGCATCCATCAACTGCCCACTAATTGTGCTTGGAGGTTAGCTTTGTCGCTGGGTCTTTTGGTGTCGTTCCCGTGTTCCCCGAGAAACGACATTTTTCGGCCGCATTCTCGCGAAAGACCCGTACACCCCGTCCTCTGTCGTGTATCCCCGTCCGTCACACAATCGCCTTGCTAAGGCCTCGACTCATCTGACAGAGTCAATTGTGTCTCCATCAGTGCCTCGGCACTAAGTGTTATGGCCGTTCTTCCATCGAAAATCCAAGGTGCGGGCAAGGCTTCGGCAGGCGCGAGGTTTAGGCAGCGAAAGATCTCCGTCAAGGTCGCGTTACCCATCTACAACGCGAATGAAATATCTGGAACTGATCACGATCTCGAGCCATCTCAGCTTCATCACCTCAATGCTTCCTCAGGCCAGCAACGTGACCTACATAATGTCGAGACTGGTGTTGATAAGAACGAAGAAGATGAGGTTCATTTGCAACAAGTCATAAATGCTGCCCAACGTGTCCTTCAGGGCTCCACCAAAGACAAGGCCGACAAAGAAGGCTCTTCTGTATACATTCCTACCCCCGATGCGTCTCGAATCTGGCCTGATGCTGTGAAATTCTACAGCGGTGAACCTTTTGTTGAGCCAGAGTCTTACATCAAATTCAGTGCTACTGTTGAAGACACTCTAGGTGTTGAATACAACATGGACGAGCAAGATGAGGAATTTTTCAATAATGTGTTATCCAAAGAAGTTCCCAAGCTGCGTTCCAAACTGGAGAGTGCACGTGATGATGCTGACAACAGAGCGTGTACAATGCTTGAATTTGAGGCTATTTGCGATAAGTTTGAGAAGACCGTGGAGGAGAAGCAACCTTTTCTCACTATGGATCCCTCCAACTTACTTCCATACAAAGAGCTCTTGTCATTTATTCTAAAAGAAATGAATTCAGGCGTCATCAACGAACATGCCAACCTGGGTGTTGAACTGAAGTATATTTCGACGTCTTTGCTCAAAGAAAAGTTATCCAAAGAACTCAATTTTGAGCCTTTCGTCACGACTTTTGACAAAGATCGGAACTCAACCAACAGCATCCGCTCCATTCCCGTTCTTATGGACCTATTCGGGGAAACCGTGTACAAACATTGGAGTGCCCGGAAAATCGCTCGAAAAGGGAAACCAATCACTCCAAGCTTGAAGTTCGAAGACCCTAATGCAAATGAAAAGGATAATGACAATGATGCATATGTGTGTTTCCGTCGGCGTGAGTTTCGCCAGGCAAGAAAAACCCGGAGAGCAGATAACATTGGAGCGGAAAGAATCCGCTTGTTACAGAAATCTTTGAAGCGTGCAAGAGATATAATCTTCAACACTTGTAAGAGAGAGCTCTTAAAATTGGAGTCGTGGGAAGCTGAACATGAGATCTTCAAGCTTCGACTTGAGGCCAAGGGTGTGAAGCGTGCGGTGGGTATAAAGGGTGATGATCACTTATTCTACCCACACAAGCGGAAAAAGATTATCAAGCCGGAGCCAGAAATCGACGATATTGACTTGGCCAAATCAAGAAAGGATAAGAGAAAGAATCAAGAACCTTTATCTGCTGCATCGCCATCCAATTCTGTGAGTCAATCGAAGGACCCCAAGGGTTTCAACGGTCAAGCTCAACCCGAGGCATCATCGACTCAACCTTATGTCAAGCTACCACCATCAAAAATCCCCGATATGGACTTGGTAACGGTATCCTATGTTCTTAAGGAGAAGAACGAGACGATTAAGAGGGCAGTTCTTGAGAAGTTGAGGAAAAGAAAGGAAAGCGATAAAGGATACGCTAATATTACCTACGATCCATACCAACCATTTTTTGGGATCTCTTCCAACGACCGCTCGCAAGATCTCGAAAAGAGCCACATTCCTTACTCGTCCATTGCATCGGCCTTTTTCCACCAGTTCAACACCACGAATGTCGTCAGCGAAAACCTCAAAAAGATCTTGGAGGATGGCAAGAAGCTTTATCCTGGAATGAAGACATTCAAAGGCAGTACTGGAGAGCTTGTTCCCTCAGAGCAGTTCCCTCACATACAGTCATTGCTCCAGAACCATGTCAGTGATAAAATCGGCAAATCTTCAAGTTACGTTGCCCAATTGTTATCCAATATCGAAACCAACAACTTCAGCACATACACCGAAGGATTCCAAAAGAGTGATGAAGAAAAGGAAGTCTCTGGGAACTTCTCCACGCCTATTGCGCGGATAAGGAAGAGAGCAGGCCGGGCAAACCGTGTTTTCATCGATAGAAGAGGACTCATGTCCAGACCAGATGATGTGATTGACGAATGGATGAATTTATCGGATTCGGAGGAGAACGACGACATGGAAATCGACACTCCCAGTCACAGCAAGGACGCGTATCTCAACAAGTCCGACGAGATCGCACGGATGGACTCAAGATGGCGGTTTGATGATGACTACGCCGAGGCCGATAAATGCATCCGGTCGCCCTTTAGCTTGGATCCGTCTCGCCTCAACTCCATTAGCGACGATACGCAGTCTATAAGATTCGGGTCGATGCTTCTCTCCAAGTCGTACGATTTGCTCCGGGAAAGCGCCCATCAGCGGCAAGTGTTGATGCAGCAAGCACGTCTTCGGGCTTTGCAGCAGCATCAATTACAAAAAAACCAGCAAGGAGGCACATCGGGTGCTGGTAGTGCACAGGTTTCCAATGGCAAACCACAAGCTCCCGGTGCAATCAAAAACAACCAAAGTGCCACGGGAGCCAGCATGCCGTCGGCAAATGCCAACCGGAAAGTGCAAGGGGGTTATAGTGCCGGCAACAACATACCCTCCAGCAACAAGTTTGGCGGCATGAGTGGAAGTCGCAGCCAGCAAAGTCTAGCAGCCCAGCAATACAAAAAAGCAGGCAATGGACCTGGCTCCGATGTGCAAGCAGCGCAAGCAAATGCCATAGCCGGTCAAGCAGCACTGCAGAGCCAGCAAGCCATGCACGCCTTGCAGGGCACCGCTCAAGGTATGGAAGCGAAAAAGAACCACGCTCCAATCTCAAGAGGCAACTTGCAACCACTGGAATCCAAAGACATACACGGGCCCGGCAAGTGAAGACTTGGCCACACATGTGTCTCGTAAATAGCCAACCATCCTCTAGATGAGGTGGTTCTGTACCATAGAGAATACTCGACTAGAAGTATTAGTAATAGAGCAGAATAGACAGAAAGACGGACAGAGGACAGAAGACAGACAGATAGATATAGACAAAAGACAAAAGACAAAAGACAGAATGGTTGGTTCTTTACTTGTTCCTATATTAAGTGGCTCTAGAACAAGCCCTCGATTTCTCCATCATCGTTCACTTCAACGTTCATGTATCCAGCGTGTGTAGGTAATCCTGGAATAGTCATGATCTCTGCTGCCAATGCGTACAAGTAACCAGCACCAGCGCTGCATCTCACTTCTCTGATGGGAACCGTGAATCCCGTGGGCACTCCCTTTAATGCTGGGTCGTGTGACAAGGAGTATTGGGTTTTGGCTATGCAGATGGGCAACTTGTCGAAACCTTGGCGAGAGTATGTCTCGATCTGCTGCTTGGCCAAAGGAGACAACTCAATGGCAGAGGCTCCGTACATCTTGGATGCAATGGCCAACAACTTCTCCTCCACTGTATCTTCAACATTGTACAAGAAGGTTTGTTCTTCAGGCTGGGCCTGCGTCACGGCCTTGGTCACAGCCTCGGCCAACCGCAAAGAGCCAGATCCTCCGTGAGCCCAGTGGTTGGACGGCACGGCATAGTCAGCACCAGCTTGGAGGGCCTCCTCTTGGATCACCCGGAGCTCGTTCTTGGTGTCGGTCTCGAACTCGTTGATTGCAACAACCACAGGAACATTGTATTGCTTGATGTTGGCGATCTGCTTGGCCAAGTTGGCACATCCTTTGCGTAAGTAGTCCAAGTTCTCGGTGGTGTAGGCCTCGGGCAACTCCTGGCCGGGCTTCACGTCTGGGGCACCTCCATGCAACTTCAAAGCTCTGGACGTGGCCACAAGAACCACGGTATCGGGGGACATTCCCAGGGCACGGCACTTGATGTTGAAGAAACGCTCTCCGCCCATGGTGAAGTCGAACCCGGCTTCAGTGATGACAAAACCTTTTTGGCCGTTGTTGATGGCGTTGGAGGGGGAAGTCAATTTCAAAGCCAACCGGTCGGCAATCACCGACGAGGCTCCGATCGAGATGTTGGCAAATGGTCCAGCATGCACGAACACTGGTGTACCTTCCAAGGTCTGCATCATGTTAGGCTTGACAGCATCCTTCAAAAGAGCAGTGATGGCTCCAGCACATCCAATGTCCTCTGCAGTGATGGCCACGCCAGTCTCCCTCTGGGTACCAACCACAATGCGGCCAACCCTTTCTCTCAAGTCCTTAAGAGATGTGGACAAGGCCAAAATGGCCATGATTTCCGAGGCAACGGTGATGTCGAACCCAGAAACACGAGGAGGAAATTTGCTGGCCTCGTTCTTGCCCTGGCCCAACGTGATCTCTCTCACGAACCGGTCATTGCAGTCCACCACACGCTTGATGGTGATGGATTCGGGGTCGATGTTGAGTCTTGCAAATTGTTCGATTTCCTCGGCAGTCAAGTCATCGGGGTTTGTTTTGGTGATGCCCAACTTCTGCAAACGGGCCAACATTTGACGGGTGAACTTTCTCACGCCTTTCTTAGCTGGCACCAACCGGTTGTAGAAACCCTTGGTGGTCTTACTGGTATGTTCATGGAACATGCGGGTGTCCACAGCAGCACACAACAAGTTCTGGGCAGCAGAAATGGCATGGATATCTCCGGTGAGATGCATGTTGAACTCATCCATAGGAATCACCTGCGAGTACCCTCCACCGGCAGCACCTCCCTTGACACCAAAGGTTGGACCCATGGAAGGCTGGCGCACGTTGGCAATGGCATTGTAGTTCAAGTGAGCACCAAGGGCCTGGGTCAACCCAATGGTGGTGGTGGACTTACCTTCACCCAATGGAGTTGGGGTAATACCAGCCACCAACACGTAGTGTCCACGGTCAGCCTTGGAGCCCTCGCTGTCCTCATCCAACCTCTCAATCACCTTCTCGGGGTCGACCTTGGCCTTGTAGTGGCCGTAAGGCTCAAGCTCACGCTCCAACAATCCGAGTTCCTGGGCCACCTTGGTGATTTTCTTGGGCTTTTGGGCACGCGAGATGGCAATATCCGATGGCACGGGAACCAAGGGCTTAAGAGGCAAGGGCTGGAAGCGGTGGGCGTGTGCCTTTTTGGATGCGTATATGGCAGCATCGTAGACATTGGAGCAAAGCATGGCCACGGTCATGGGGCCCACTCCTCCGGGCACGGGCGTAAGGAACGAGGCCTTGCCCACCACATCGTTGAAGTCCACGTCTCCCACAAGTCTCCGGCCGTTTTTGGCCGTGGGGTCGTCTTTGAAGTTGATCCCCACATCGATCACCACAGCACCCTCTTTGATCCAGTCACCCTTGACAAACTCCGGGATTCCAACGGCAGCAATCACCACATCAGCCGTGCGGAGAATCGAAGGCAAGTCATAAGTGTGGCGGTGGCAAATGGTCACCGTACAGTCTTCGTTCTTCAACAAAGCAGCCACGGGGGTTCCCACGATATCGGAACGGCCAATGACCACAGCATTCTTTCCACGCAACTGAATGCCAGTAGTCTTGATCAACTCCATGATTCCATTGGGAGTGCAGGGCTTGAACTTGGGCTGGCCTCCTCTCTTGGAAAGCTCTCCGGTGTTGTAGCGGTCAAAGCCATCCACATCCTTATCAGTCTCCACGGAGTTGGTGACCAACGTCTCATTAATGTGCTTGGGCAACGGAAGCTGCACCAAAATACCATGAACCTTGGGGTCCTTATTCAACCGGTCGATTTCTTCAAGGAGATCTTCCTCCGACATGTCGGCGTCAAACTTAAGCAACTTGGAGTCGATGTTGGCGGATTTGGCCGCCTTGAGCTTGGACTTAACATACGACGATGAGTCTGGCCGGTCGCCAACCTGGATAATGGTAAGCTGAGGTCTATAACGAAGCTGCTCAAAGTCCACGTCCGAATTAGAAAGGGGTAGCTTCAAGTTGGGGAACTGCACCTTGTTATACTCAATGACTTTCTGGGCCACTTGCTGCTTGATTTGCTTGGCCAACTTTGTACCCGAAACCACGGTGGCGTCAAGAAGACGGCTTTGTGTATGGAACCTTTGAAGCGGCTTATAAGCCTTGGAGCTTCTCAACATGACGAGATGGTGATTTGTTGACAGCGGACGGGTTGCGAGGAGGAATACGCGGACAATGCGTGAAGTGGTGAAAAAATGGACTCTGGGTCGCTGTGAGGGTGTACACCACACCGGACACGATGAGCTGGATTTTCGGGCCTTGGGCCGCGAATGCCTCTGCTTTATATAGACACTGGGCAATGGCTTTGTGTCTGGGCGGAGTGCATGTTGAGAGGGGTTGTCACGTGCATTTCTCTTTTGGGAATGGTTGCTTTTGGAAGGGTTGTTTTGGAATGTACTGTTGGGATTTGCTCCCAAGTTTATTGGTCATCGGACCTTTGGCTTGTCACTGCGATTCGCGGTGACTCAATGCTTGGTGTAATGCAGGCTGGGAACTGTCAAAGACCGCGCTTATATGCAGGCCCACAATCCACTATATACCACGCCATCTACAAACACTATTATACAATCTACACCATGCGTGGGTTTAACGGTGTAGAAATTATGACTAAGTATTGATTTTTTTTTGGTTATGAACGACGATCCTGCGGCGTCTGATGTTGGAGCAATGCCACTAGCTCAAGGTGCAAGGTGAGAATCCACTGCTGTATTGAGTGCACTTAAAATGGGCCACTAGAGATTGGGTGCAACGGGTAAAACATGTGAAACAAAGGACGAATGCTATGCGGCATTTTGCCAATGGAGTTTGAGCGCCCAAAAATCCAACTTGATAAAATTCAACCTCAATGATTATTCTGAATAATGATGTTTTGGTGCTTTAGGCCCGTGACTGAGGCCGTTGCCGCAACCCCGAGGGCTTCGGCTTCCTTTCGCCGTCAGCTGATTTGGCCTTCTCCCGCGACGATGCTTTGGGTATGTGCCTAAGCTCACTCAACATTGTCTGCGCTCTAAGCATTATGGTGTCGTTGTCCTTGTCGGCTTCTGCTTCGTCCTCCGCCACACCCTGTGCCTTTTTGCGCGTGGTCATTCTCCTCTTCAATGATTGCACACTCTCATATTCATGCGATGTCTTTTCTCTCCGGGAGACTTGGAAGTTCTCTTTGCCGTAGATCTCCATCGAGAGAGGCCGCAACGACCTCGGCCTCATCCTATAGCTTCTTCTATTGGCTGCACTTCCTTCATGGAGAGGCGTGTTGTTTTTGAGCTGCCGCATCAAGTCATCAATGGTGGCCGTGTGATGGTTTTCTTCTGTTGCAGGCCCGCCCTCCTCTCCTTCGTCCTCCATATCTCCAACCTCGTCTTCTTCATCACCGATATCTTCGTCCTGGCCTTGTGGCTGCGCTCTTTTGTTGGCGCTTTCTCTGCTCTCAATGCGTTCTCTCTCCCTGCGCTCAATCATCTCCTTCTTTCGCTCGTATGCCCTCTCGTCCTCTTCCTTCTGGACGTTTTCGGCGTGAGCCTTCTTAAATTCATTCACAAAGTTGTTGAATTTAAGGAAGAAGCTGTTTTTGCTTGCGGCATCTTCATGATTCTCTCCAAAGTATTCCATCAAAGCCTGGAAATTCTTAAGCGTATGCTCAGTATGCGTAGTCAAGGAGGAGCTTAGATCGCGGGCCCTCTCGAGAGGCATCCTCAAAACTCTCAAGATCTTGTCATCTGGGTGGAAATTTTCATGCATGCTCAAGTTGCCTTTGCTGAGAGAGGTCATTACGTTTGAGATGTTCGTTTGATACTCAATGCAAGAAGCCTCTATCTGATCGATGGCGATCTTTTGCATATGGTTCAAGATGCTCAATTGATCCACAAAGATTCCAAATTCAGGGAAGTTGTTCCTCACAATCTGCTCAATATAATGCAAAAAGGTCTTCGAGTTGGTTTCATCCTTCATAAACTTCAATCTCTGGAGAATATCCAACTTGAAACCCATGGCTTGCTTCGAACTATCATTCATGAAGTTACCCACCGATCTGATGATTGCAAGAATCTGTTTCAAGCCCTCGCTATCTTTTATACAGTTAATTGCCTTGTCCACAAGGTCCAATTTCTGTAAAAGATCATGGAAGTCTCTCTGATAAGTGTGCACGAGCAAAAGAGCTCTTGATCTGGATTTCCAGTAGCCTCTCATATTGAAGATCTCCAAGTAAATCCGGTCGGGTCTATCCAATTGTGACGGGCTGTTCAGTGGGATCTTATCGGGCCTGGTAAAATCTGTGGCATATGGCATGAAAGAGCGAGTCACTGAGTCGGGGATTTCATTCAAAGCGTCGCTGTTAAAAAACTCCAACACACTCGAATTTTCCAAGATTTCCTTGTCACACGTGAGCACTTTTTGAATGAGACTTTCGACACTCAAGTTGCTGAACATATGCAAGTTGATTCCAAATTGTTGAGCGAGATCTCTGGGGAGAAGAGATACCGACTGGGCCGAGTCAATGGTGGAGCTGTTCACGTCTTTCACCTTCTTCTTCATAACAGACACTTTGGCAACAAATGCCTTTTCCACTTCCTCCAAAACCCCCTTCTTCTGAAGCTTATCTATCAAAACCGAACTGGATATATCATTCCAAAACGTCTTATCAATAGCTTCAAGTTTGCTCCAATGCATTTGCTTTAGCTTGTTCTTTGGTCTGATTAGCTGCCCATTTGAGTCTTCTGCTCCAGATAACTGTGAAGCACTATTGGCATATTCAGAGGACCCATAGAGATAATGCATGTTCATGGTCTCCGGGTTGGGTGAGGCACTGACGTTTGGGATAGGTGGAGCAAGCGGAGGCGGAGGAGGTGGCATGGATGCACCAGAACCATTCTTCGACTGTGCCAACAAGTTTGGTAAAGGTGGGGGAGTTGGGGGATTAGAGCCGGTCAGTTTCACCTGAGTAAGGAGACTGGGCAAGGGGGGAGGTGGTGGGGGGTTCGCACCTCCAGTTTTGGTCTGCGTTAAAAGGCTTGGCAAAGGTGGAGGTGGTGGAGGTGGTGGAGGTGGAGCCGAGGTTGAAGGCTTCGATTGAGTTAAAAGACTCGGCAATGGCGGAGGTGGTGGTGGTGGTGGTGCAGCTGCTGAAGGTCCTGGAGGTGCTGGAGGTGCTGGTATACAGTTTGGATCTTGAATGCTCTGCCCCAAACCGGCTTCTGATAAGAATTCCGGTAATAATGGAGGCGGTGGAATCCCTCTCTCTGTAGTCTCGGTTTGGTTGGCTGTGTTTGAGGCTGTGGGAACCACCAATTCTGGTTTGGTTACCTTATCTTCGATTAGAACTGGCTGTGGCTGTTCAACTGGTTCCTCGTCATCCACATCAATGATCTCTAGTACAGGATAGGCTGCAGCAATAGTGGATCCACTCATATTCTGGGATGAATGGCCTGATCTCAGGTTCAGCAGACGATTCTCGAGTTTGAATATGTGGTTCAAAGGAGGCGTAAGCGGACGTTTCACTGGCTCAGAATCGGAGTACTCCGCTCTTCTGTTGTAGTTATTCGATTCTCCGAGAATATTCTCGATCACTTGCGCTCCACGGTGCCGGTGGCCACTCATTTTCTTTCCAGGCAGATTTGCGCTTGTTGAAGAGCCGCCAGTGTGTTGATTCTTGATCTTCAATTTCGGGCTATTTTGTTTCGAACTTGCTTTCATTTCTGCATGCTCCTCGCGGAACACCTGGAGACTAGAGTCAAGGCTGTTCTTCTCTATTTTCACAACTTGAATTGCTGCACTTTCATCATTATTGCCTGAAGCTCTAGGCACTGAGTCAGCCTGGGGTGCCGTGCTTTTTTGGGAAGTACTTCGTTGCAAAAGACGCACCTCGAGCCGTCTTTTATCTTCAGTTAATTCTTCAATCTTTCTTTTCAATTGAATAGTTTCCATAACTGCTCTCCTTGCTGTTTCATCAGTCTCCATTCTATCCATCAATCTTTGTAAAGCAGAGTTGAGGTGCAGTATATCGGAACCATCAATACCCAAGCCTGACGTGAGTTGGACTACCACACTGTCTAATAAATCGAGGATTCTGTCTGTCTCCTTGGACAGTTTTGTCGATTTGAGTAAGGTCAAATTGTACAAAAAAGACTTCAACTTATCAGAGTTCGGTATTTCTTCGTAAGGCTCATCCGATGAGTCCTCATCAAACCTGAGCTTCAATTTCGAAAAGACTTCCCCTAGAGAGTTGGATTCATAGTCATCGTCGAAATCCTTCAACTGGTTTTTTGCATACAAGTCCGAATAATCGTCCTCCTCGAAGTTTTCATAGTTATCCACTAGGGACGAAATACTAGCATTGTCGAGTGATCTGAGCTTTTCAAAAATGATATGCAATCTGCAGTCGTGAAGCTCTTTTCTCATATCAACCCTTTCTTTGACATTAATGCAGTTATTAATCAAAGAATTAATGAAAATGATTGTAGTGAGGAGATATGCCTCAAATTTATGATCGTGGTCATTTTTGGCCATGCTTTCAGAATGCAGATCAATGGAATTCTCGAAAACATCAAGCCATGGCTGGAACTTATCAAAGATGCCAAAAGAGTCTTGTAAGTTGACGAAGCCGTTGAGTATAAGCGAGGAATAATTGTGTTTGGTGTCATGAACAAAGTAAATCAAAATTTCCGTCACCAACAAACGCGTTGAGGCTCTTGGAGAGAGAAGCGAGTGGATGATTGACTCAATGACAAATTTGTTAACCTTTTCTTGACTCAGTGCAGAAGACTTTGAGCTGACATCACTTTTTTGTTCGTAGACTGCCACTTTTGGCTGGTTGGATATTAGTGATTTGAGACAGTGGCAGATATACGTCTCGATTTCAATGTCGTCATTTGACTTGATACTCCTTCTGTTTATCCTTTGAAGAACCACTGAGAGTGCGGTGGTTCCTTGGGCATTGTGGAATTCATCCATCCATTTTTGGGAAGACCTGGATTCTAGCTTCTTCGATAGCTTCCGGTACTCGCGGATGGTCAATTTGTTGGACATGATTCGTGTCACGTACCACGATGCGGAACCATCCTTCATTTTGAATTTTTTGGACAAGGTGGACAAGGTGCCAGATTCAGAGCTATGAGCATCCGCATCATTGCCCTCTAGTATTCTTGATTGGGGTTGGTTGTGGATCTGCAGGGAGGATTTGAGCGAAGGGTAGTCTTTGGCTATTCGGGGGGATTCAGTCAGAACTGTAGGCAGATTCTCGCGTTGGGACACGGAAGCAGAGACTTGATTGGTCAAGTAGCGTAGATCAAAGCTTGCGTTGTTCTCGTTCTCGCTTAGAAGAAGCTCCCACTTTCGATGAACTGTGATGTTTTGGAAAGCTTGCTCAGGAAATACCCGAGAAGAGAGGAGGCGTTCGAATAACGCATCGACCACGCTGGGCCTCGGCATAGCATTCGCAGCTAGTTGTTTGTAGGACTGCAAATTTCGGGAGCTAGTACTTCTCTTGACCGAAAGAAAAGAGCTCTTGGGAGCAGCCGGGGAAGTTTTGGTCGTTTTGCGGTCATCCTTGATTTCTGTAGTGTACTGTGGAAGCGGAGGGCTAAACAGGTCGTAAACGAACGCTGCCCCTAGTTTGGGCAGGCTCTCGACTTCCTTCATCAGTGGGTTTCTGAGGCCCGACATTAGATCCACAGTGGAGCTGTTATCCTTCGGGTCTAAGGAGGAGAAACTGGCGTTGAATAGCTCAAAAGTCGACCCCCCAGGGTATTCATTGAACGTAGTAGGGAAGCCAGTTTGGGCCGTACGGTAGGTGGCCGATGCATACAGCGAAGAATCGCCATTGCTTGTTTTGCGGTTCCAGATACTAGCTTCGTCCGAGCTAAAAGACAGGCGCTGGAGCGAGTTTGTGGACGATACAAAGGTGTGCTTTGACTTGCTGGTGTCTCGTCTCGGTAGTACTCTCACATGAGTCGGCCCCACGGAATCAGACACAGATTCATATCCAATGGCCTGGAAAGCTTCTCCATTCTGGGGGTTTGGAGTGGAGATGGATTTGGACGGTGTGGCAGAGGAAGCAGCATACGTGGAGTCGGAGGACTCCGGTAACGTACTGTTCAAATTGAAGCGGGCTTTGGAGGAGATCTTTTTTAGGCTCTTGGAAAAAAAACTCGCTTGTTTCAGTTGCTGATCGGACGGCGATAAGCCCGGATCATCAGCCATAATTCAGGAAGGTTTGGTGTGTGGTGATATTGGGATTAAGCGTGTGGAGGGTCAAAGGTGTTAGGAAGGAATGAGGCTGTTTTGTACACACTACTGGAAAGCCGCATCCATGAGAATGTTCGGCGGTAACCTGGCTTATTCCTGCGAAATCTGCTACCGCAAAAAAAGGGGCCCCATTGGTTTTTGACCTGCTTGAAAGGCACGGGCCAACTGCGCCTACGGCTAATGGTTCTGCTAGCTAATTGTTACCTGCCTATGCTACGACGTCTTCTTGTACTGAAACAGTGGGACACCCGTGCACCCCGGGGGTGTCTCAGAATCTATTCATGGATTATTTGTTAAGTATGGACGATTATTTTGGGTATGTGTTTTTGACTTTTTTTTGACTTTTTTTTGACTTTTGTCCTGGGCTATGGTTGTTGGTTTTGGTTGTTGGTTTGTTGGCTCACTGGAATAATCCGTGTCTACCTGCCAGCTGTGAGCTCCATGTTTACTACTGCACTCTACGGTGCACACTACTGCATGTGTTGTATGCATGCCATGGTCAAATCAATTAGTTTGAGCAATATGTATCGAAGTCAGGATGTTTTTTGTGAAATTTTGAAAATGGTCTGTTTAAATGATACCGATTGTTTATGTACTGATACTGTCTACTTGTCTACTTGTCTACTTGTCTACTTGTCTACTTGTCTACTTGTCTACTTGTCTACTTGTCTACTT
>NKZX01000593.1:3368-368089 GCA_002374535.1 Metschnikowia kamakouana
GTGTTTTGGGGTTTTGTGTTTTGGGGTTTTGTGTTTTGGGAAGTTCCAATCTTAGAAGTTTCGCTTTTGGAAGACACCTCAGCAGCTAAGTCTTTTGCTGTTTCAGAAGGGCCTTTGGGACGGTTATTTAAAGATTCTTCCCTATCCTTGGAAATGCTTTTTTGGGCATGTAAGGCTTTGGCCGAGTATTCAGGGTTGGAGCCTTTGGTGGTTTCAGGAAATATACAGATTCCCGTAAACGTCAACATGGTGGGTGTAGTTATGGTCACGGTAGACGGATGGCACTCATCACTGCACACAGTCATGGTAAAAAATGTCTCTTCCGAAAGGTATGTCACGCGATTGGTATAGGTGTTCCATCTCGTGATTTTCGAGGTGGGCAACATCATGTTTGAGGTGGACAATGTAGCTTTTGAGGAGGCGTGAAATTCGCTACAGCTGGCTCTGATTGGCTCCCTAGTGAGGCTGGCGTTCCATATAGGAGCAACTGAGACAATTTTGCTTTTGCATTCAGTGCAGTCCGTGGACAAGCTTTTAATCACATCCGGCTCTTTCGACATACATGATCCGGAGGCTTCTGACGTATTCGAAGATTTCGCAACAGATATCTTGGAGGATTCGTGGAAAGTAATGTTTGGGCTGGGGGAACTGGACAAATAAGACTGTAGGCATTCATAAGATCTAGATGTTTTAGATGTTTCCGACTGTTTTAAAGATTCCAAAACTCTAGACGTATAAAACTGCTGTGGGGATTCGGTAGGTCTTGGGTATTCAGTTGCCAACGATACAGAGACTCTGGGATAGTCAGGAGCTTTTGAAAGCTCTGGAGTTTTTAACGACGAGGGCTGTGAATGTTTGCGAGATGGGAAAGACTCAGGGTGTTTCGATATTTCGAAAGGTCTAAGCAATACTGGCTCTAACAGTTCTGGCTCTAAAGATTCTGGCTTCGGCTTTAAAGGTTCTGCCTTCGGAGGTTCTGCCTTCGGAGGTTCTATCTTCGGAGGTTCTATCTTCGGAGGTTTTGGTTTCGGAGGTTCTGCCTTCGGCGGTTTTGGTTTCGGAGGTTCTGGCTCTAACGATTCTGGCTCTAAAGGTTCTGGCTCTAAAGATTCTGTCTTCGGAGGTTCTGCCTTCGGAGGTTCTGCCTTCGGAGGTTCTATCTTCGGAGGTTTTGGTTTCGGAGGTTCTGCCTTCGGCGGTTTTGGTTTCGGAGGTTCTGGCTCTAACGATTCTGGCTCTACAGGTTCTGGCTCTAAAGATTCTGTCTTCGGAGGTGCTGTCTTCGGAGGTTCTGCCTTCGGAGGGTCTATCTTCGGCGGTTCTATCTTCGGCGGTTCTGCCTTCGGAGGTTCTATCTTCGGCGGTTCTATCTTCGGCGGTTCTGCCTTCGGAGGTTCTATCTTCGGAGGTTCTGGCTCTAAAGATTCTGTCTTCGGAGGTTCTGCCTTCGGAGGTTCTGCCTTCGGAGGTTCTATCTTCGGCGGTTCTATCTTCGGAGGTTCTGGCTCTAAAGATTCTGTCTTCGGAGGTTCTGCCTTCGGAGGTTCTATCTTCGGAGGTTCTGCCTTCGGCGGTTCTGTCTTCGGCGGTTCTGTCTTCGGCGGTTCTGTCTTCGGCGGTTCTGTCTTCGGCGGTTCTGTCTTCGGCGGTTCTGTCTTCGGCGGTTCTGTCTTCGGCGGTTCTGTCTTCGGCGGTTCTGTCTTCGGCGGTTCTGTCTTCGGCGGTTCTGTCTTCGGCGGTTCTGTCTTCGGCGGTTCTGTCTTCGGAGGTTCTGGCTCTAAAGATTCTGTCTTCGGAGGTTCTGCCTTCGGAGGTTCTATCTTCGGCGGTTCTATCTCCGGCGGTTCTGCCTTCGGCGGTTCTGTCTTCGGAGGTTCTGCCTTCGGAGGTTCTATCTTCGGAGGTTCTATCTTCGGCGGTTTTATCTTCGGAGGTTCTATCTTCGGAGGTTCTATCTTCGGAGGTTCTATCTTCGGAGGTTCTATCTTCGGAGGTTCTATCTTCGGAGGTTCTGCCTTCGGAGGTTCTGCCTTCGGCGGTTCTGTCTTCGGAGGTTCTGCCTTCGGGGGTTCTGCCTTCGGCGGTTTTGGTTTCGGAGGTTCTGGCTCTAACGATTCTGGCTCTAAAGGTTCTGGCTCTAAAGATTCTGTCTTCGGAGGTTCCGCCTTCGGAGGTTCTGCCTTCGGAGGTTCTGCCTTCGGAGGTTCTATCTTCGGAGGTTCTGCCTTCGGAGGTTCTATCTTCGGAGGTTCTGCCTTCGGAGGTTCTGGCTCTAACGATTCTGGCTCTAAAGGTTCTGGCTCTAAAGATTCTGTCTTCGGAGGTTCAGGCTTTAAAGGTTTTGGCTTCGGAGGCTCTGGCTTCGGAAGTACTGGCTTATTCCTCGAATAACCCACAGGTTTTTTAGGGTAACGGGTTAATAGGAGGTCAGTTTGGAAACAAGCCGCATGAGTCTTCCTGTAAGTGAGAAAACTTATATGGGTATCGGGGAGAGGACACAAATAGAAAGTAGAGTTATACTGAAGTATATTCTTTTTGCTCAAATTGAATTGCTTGCCAGGAACATCAGGACCAAGTACAACTGCATTGTGGTAAAATCCCACCATCCCCGGGGTATCAGTCTCGTTAGTATGAAGGGTGCCGTTCTTGAAGGTGAAGGCGATGGGATCTGCCACCTGATTTCCATAAGACAACACAGAGTAATCGCCCTGAAGCTCGCTGGAGAGCGGTGACCAGGAATTTTGGATTAGAGCGAACAAGAGCAAGGGGTCGGTGGGGCCTGCATACGCCATGATAGCGTGAATGAGAGTGATAATCAAGAGAGTGACATTCATGGTAGTTTTCGACACTCTTTCAAAAAAGTTTCAAATGGTTTGCTGTAGGGCGTCCAAAACATAATAAGTTTCTGCACATTAGACAAATCGCTTTGTGAGATCCACATTGTCTCCGGAACAATAGCTATGGAACAAAAATGCGCCAATATCTGCATAGATCCTGTATATGTAAGGCGAAGAGAGTGCTTTCAAGATATTTTCGTGTTATTCAGCCCCTGTGACGGCGTTTGATAGAATGCGGCTGCCATCATTGTCTAATCGTGGAGTGTTTAACGTATCGATGCGGTTTTAACAATCGAAATCTCGCTTGTCTCCTCATATATGTGTTTCATCGACCTTCTGTCAATCCGTTCTTCAATTCGCTTCTTGATATGTATCCAACCTGCCAGAGTTCTTTATCCATTCTTGGAATGCGTTCCGGGTGACTTCTTTGTTGCAGCCTGTGATAGGCACTGTGTGCAGGATCTCAAGATGTAAGATAACACATTCTACATATCCGAATAAATTTGTCACGATGGCTTATGTTAGTACCTAAGATTCTGAAATCTGGTCAAATCGGGATCTTGGATCAGGGCCCAGGGCTCATACCAACGAGTGTTCTTTCAAGTCCTAATCTGTAAGTCAGCTGACTTGGGTCATTTGTAGCTTCTGAAGTTGAAGTTAGATGCCACGAGGCATATCACTGTAACAAGACAAGACGAATTCCTGGCAATCACATACTAGAGCAATTATGCTTTTTGCCTTTATCTTGGTCGGTAGAGCTGGGGGAAAGGCTCCCTTTATATATTGCAGTGCTACCCCGCCCGGTGAACATCAAGTGCGCAAATTCACCCTGGGTGTGCAGATAAACCCTTTAAATGTCCTGTATAACGTATCACACGGCCTAAGACTAGTCTCTGGTGCAATTACAATCGGGCTTTTTGGAGACACTAGAAAATATAGAACCCCTTTCCTTGTGGTATTTTTTACTGGTTTTTACTAGTAAGTACTAATTTTTCTCGTTAGGCTTTTCGAGATGTTTTCTTGTTCGGGGGTTGATCAGGTGTGCATTATCTCCGGAGAGTGCGAAAACTTGTATTTAATGTAAAGTGGCAACCAAATGCCAGCAAAATAGACACGAAAAATCGAGTTTTATAGTTTAAGTTCTTAAAGTGATTTCTTTTTGATGATTTTTTTCAAATGTTACAGAAATGTCCAAATGCAGTTATTTTCCAAATGTGGTAATATGCCATGCCTCAATACACAGTATATCACTGATGTTCCCTTAGATGCAGGTAGACACTAATTAAAGAAAATGCCCGAGAATCCCTAGAATAAGACGAGTCATAAGGGTGAGACAAGGGTACGCTGATTTCGGAGTTCGGAGTTCGGAGTTCGGGTTTAGGTGCTCGGAGTTCGGAGCTCGGTGCTCGGAAGAGTTACTTCACTAAGCAACAGGTTTCTTCCCAATAAGTCAAACGTTCAAAGATTTATATACCGTACTTCAGACTAGCCAGATGTTAAACCCATATCACCCGATCAAGTAACCCAAACATCTATGATGAAAGGGTGGAAGTACATGGCTGGGTGGTTCCTGCATACACGGCGCAAGTGAATCATCTAACTTCACCAGCAACCCAAACTTAAAGTTACTTAGGCGTCGTCTCCGGAACTTCCATACCCCTCAATGCATACCATTTTAGGCCTATCTTCACCTTCTGGCTCATAAGTAGCCACGAATTGCCAACTAGAGCGCATACTATAGAACTAACACTATAGAACTAACACTATAGAAGTCATACTAATGGTCATATAGAATTCAAACAATAATAATACGCTTTGGAATCCATAAACAAAAAAATGTGTCGTCAATTTTGACTTCACTGCGACTCGAAGACTACTACCGTTGATGACACCTGTACGACCCATAGTCTAGGCCATATACACACCAGATCGTGGAGTAGCCCAGACAAGACTGAACACTATAAAAGGGGCCATTTCCTCATGTAAAAATTATCTTCTAATTACCCATTAAACAAACACTCTTCATCCACTTAACATCACTTTACTATGAAGCTCTCTATCCTCTCCATTTCTCTTCTTTTTGCTGTTTACGCTGCTACATCGGAAAGAGAGGCCGAACAAAACAAAAACATCATGCAGGCCATTACCAAGATGACCGGCAATTTACTTCTTGATACCGACAAGTTTGCACTGATCAACTGCGTGTTATTGGAGGATATGGTGAGCGTTCCAGGCGTCGAGGTCAAGTCCAACAACCAGCAGAGAATGGACAGGAGGGGCTGGACCGAGTACTTCCCCTTGGTCAAGAGCCTCACCAAGGATGTTTTGATAGGCGTGGGAGAGGTATTGACGGTTGCTGGGCTTGGTGATGTGGGGAAGGTTGTACTGGGAGTCGGAGAGTTTTGTGAAGTGTCTACCAGCGAAAACTTTAATCAAACGGCCGAGGTGTTTTTTAGATTGTGATCTAAAAATAGATACGAATTAATAGTCACATGATTGTGCATGATGTAGAAACACTGACTGATACTAATATGAAACACTGTATTTGCAGGGATCATGGTATAGATGTAGATTTGCAGCATGTATGTGTATGTGCAGGTCATGGGGTATATAAGCAGCCAATTATACAGTCATAATATACATGATGACAGATTTTTGAGTTAAACTTTACTACTGAGTATCTATATTTCTTTGTCAATGGTTCCATGCAGAGAAGTGGGGCTGGTATATAGACTTTTCCGGCATATAGTCATGCTACTTTACGTGTCAGGATGACTGCACTTCCAGCAAGGTTATAGTGCTCCAGGTGATTGGTGGCTAGGCTAGAGTGACTTAAACAGTCGTATTAACACTACCATTTCAGGATCAGCTATACTAATAGACGAGAGTATTCTATTAATATTTACTAATACTAATAGTACTGTACTAAGGTAATAACAGAAGATCTAAAGTTATAATGATATACTGTGTTGGTATACAGTCATACTAATAGTCATAGTATCTTTCAGTTATGCTAATAAAATTGCTTGCTGAATAAACTCCAATTGGTATGGATGCACGGTATGGATTGTTCGGGTGTGTTCTGGAGTCCCAGTGTATATAACTTCCAAGGAAGAATGGATATGAAAGTTCAATTATTTCGAAAACCAGATCATTGTTCATTTTTCCCACCCAGCTTCTCTTCAAGCATAATTTTTTGTTCATGAAAATCTCTTCCAAAGCTTAATGTGTCCATTCAATTTCATTGGTGCGAGCCTCACTTATCACCGATATTTCTACTGTCCATCAATCCCCACACTACTAGCCATACCACAGCCATATTTAAATATCATACTATCCATAATTATAGGCTTGATAATATTCATACTATAGTCCACAATTGGTTACTACACTACTTGTTCATGCTATAGTTCAATCTAAATGTCATAGAAATAGTCATATACTCATAATATGAGTCTTAATGTAGTTCTTGGGGTCTACTATTCACGGAAAATGGTCATGAATGGGTCATACAAATATATTGAATTTTTGCAGATGATAGGAAAGGATTATGGCTACTTAAATGGACTTCCACAGTACACCAGAACAGATTGACTCTGGGGGCTGGGTGATATAGATACGGGTGATTATGTCACAAGTTAAAGACTTATGAGGTTTTTTTTTAGGCTTGAATTGTTCATATACGTCGTGTAATACCCATAATAGACCTAACTAGTGGTCCTATGATGAGTTCTAATTGTTTCACTCCTAGATAAAATCCTACGAGAAAAACTGATACCGTAGATTACAAGTTTGTCCAAAATTGTTTTATTCTGTCCAAAGACTAGATCATCAGGTTTGAATCTTCTGTCTAATTCTGTCCAATAACTAGCTCCTAAGGTGTGTAAAGTCTGTCTGAAACTGTCCAGAATATGTCCGATTTCAAACATATTAAAAGATGATCCAAAACCACTCCAAAAAAGAAATCCAACTTTGGTTCTGCTTGCCCAGTTTGTTCATCGTTTGCTCAAATGATGAGGGGACGTTTATTTCGCTTTATGGTTAATTCCGTGGTGCTTTAGATTTCCGTTTTGGGACACCACGATGAAGGTACTAAGGGTTCTGTATCTTCGGAGATCCGTGGCGTAGAATCACCATATTAGGAATACTTCTCACCCCACCGTTTAATGCAGGGTGCATCAAGCCGTACAGATGTCGGAGATAAAAACCCCTCCAACTCACGTGCCTCACTCAAGAAAACGCGCAATATGCAGCACGTCCAAAAGACGGTTCAATGTGGGGAAGGTTTGGTCCTCGCCTATTGAGGCTCGTAATTTGATGGAATCCGGAGAAATGCGCATGCGCAACGCAGTGTTGACGCGATAATGCGGCGCAAGGTTTCCCAAGAAGGAAGTGTTAAGCCGGCACGCAAGGAAATTCTTGATAAAGCCGGTCAAGCAAAAGTATATATTAAGAAGAAAAGCTGTGAGCATGCCAAGAAGTCAAGAATGCGGGGCCCAACGCTTGCTCCTTCTTCATTAGTGGGGGATCATCTCTGCTCTACCATCGCGAATGGTCAACCTCAGCTTGGGGTCTCTTGCATCACGCACTGTCCCCACATTTGCAGCCTCTGCAACACCCACCCTATAAATACAGCACACCCCCAGTCATATAAATAAGGACAACCACTCTTTTCTTATCACATTCAAATTTCTACTAATATCTCTATTAGTGTTTATTTACTTATACTAATTTCGGGACCTATTCTTGATCTTGATCCTGTCTAGCTTGTCATGAGTAAGGAGATAAATGCTCATGTGGAATGGGCAACACCCGCCGAAAGGGAAATTGAAATCATTAATGTGGAGGCAGCAGAGGCAACCGAGGTGGAGCATAACGCCACCGTTCGGGAATCTTTAAAAACACATATGAAGAGTGTGTTTTGGTGTGTGGTTGTTAGTGCCACAATTATCATGGAGGGTTACGATAAAAGTTTGATATCGTCTTTCTTTGCTTACCCCTCATTTCAGAAGCAGTTTGGTCGTGAAATCAGCCCTGGAAAGTACCAATTAGAAGGAAAATGGCAGGTGTCGCTTTCCATTGCGTCTAATGTTGGTATTGTGTTCGCTTTGGGAATCAACGGGTACTTGATCGAGAAGTTTGGCCACCGGCGGGTTATTATGGTGTCTTTGGTGGCAATGGCGGCTTTTGTGTTTGTGCTGTTCTTTGCCGCCACCAAGGAGGTGCTTCTTGTGGGGCAAATCTTGTGTGGATTGCCCTGGGGAGTTTTTACAACCATGGGCCCCACATACTCGTCAGAAATCGCCCCTTTGGCACTCAGAGGCTACTTGACCGCTTATGTGAACATGTGCTGGGCTATTGGACAGCTTGTGGCTGCCGGAGTCTTGAAGGGATTAGTCAGCAACAATACAAAGTGGTCATATAAGATCCCTTTTGCAGTCCAGTGGGTGTGGGTGCCAGGGTTGATGGTCTTGTCGTATTTGGCTCCAGATTCGCCTTGGTGGTTGGTCCGTAAGGGCCGTATTGAAGATGCAGAGAAAGCCGTCAAGAGATTGACCCACAAGAGCATCCATAACCGGGCCAAACAGTCAGTGGCCATGATGATCCGGACTACGGAATTGGAGAGACTGCAGGAGGCCGCACGTTCGAATAACGCGTCTTCATCAGGTTGGAGAAGCTACATTGAGTTGTTCAAGGGCTCCAATCTTAGAAGAACGGAAATCGCTTGCATTACCTTTTCGGGGCAGCTGCTCTGTGGCTCGACATTTGCTTACTCGCCTTCTTATTTCTTCCTGCAGGCAGGCCTCAACCCGGAAGATACCTATAAGATGAACCTTGGGGTCACCAGCATTGCCTTTGTGGGAACGATCTTGCTGTGGTTTCTATTGAATCGCGTGGGACGCCGGAAGATCTACGTGACGGGATTCGGGATCATGACGAGTCTTTTGCTCTTGGTAGCTATCTTGGCTTTTCCTGCAGAGAAAACACCGGCCGTCAAGTGGGTCCAGGCAGCCGTTATTATGATGTGGGTGGGCACTTATGCGCTTTCCATTGGGCCTATAACCTTCACCATTGTTTCGGAGATCTCGTCCACTACGTTACGTGCCCAGTCCATTGCATTGGCCCGGAACACATACAACGTATGTGCCATTGTGTCCGGAATCGTGGAGCCATACTTGATGAATCCGACTGAAGCAAACCTTAAGGGCAAGACCGGGTTTGTGTGGTTTGGCACATCAACGATGGTGTTCTTGTGGGCGTTTTTCCGGCTTCCTGAGACCCAGAACCGAACCTATGAAGAGTTGGACGTGATGTTCGACCGCAAGGTTCCGCTGCGGCAGTTTGCATCTTATGTGATTGACCAAAATGAGTTGGGGCTTGGAAGAGTCTCTGTGGACTCCAATAGAGACCCCAGTTTGTGTCCCACTCGTAGCACTGATAAGTAGTCATTAGAGCTTTGATTATCAGTAATAAAGCCATCAAACCTTATAAATATTGACCACATAAGTATAAACCGTTGAGTATAGTCATAGGCATGAGAATCAAAGTAGGTATAATTTAGTTAGACCAGTTATGAGCCGCGCACTACCATTAAAGAACAGGGCAAGGCACATCCACAGTCAATACAGACACTACAGGAGTTTAGTAATCTACGATTTACATTATAAGTACTATTACACTACTTATATACACTACTACACTACTTATATACACTACTACACTACTTATATACACTACTACACTACTTATATACACTACTACACTACTTATATACACTACACTACTTATATACACCACTATAATCAACCGTAATCATGATAATACTGATGAAGACTAGATTTTCTCCGTGCAAAAATGTACTTCATTATACCAAAAGCCACAAGAACCTACCAAAAAATTATCCAAGCAATTAGCCATAGACCAAATAATCCCAACTCGGAAAGTACAACATGAGCTTCTGGGACCAGATCCATATGCAGTCATCAATGTTTAAGTATACTATATTCTCCGATATATGTATTGCATACAAAATGATAAATGGCTATATTTTACTATATATATACTATGGTCTTATAGTCTGATTCTACGATAATGTCAATACTATGGTTGCTACCATGATTGTGACTATACGAGGTTTAGGAAGGTGTATGTCTTGATAAATTTAACAATATCATGTTTTTGACTAATTTGGTTGGCCAGGTTTATGGTGGATGGCTGCAACCCTCGGAAATGGAACTAAATACGCATTGTACACCCGTACACCCGGCAACCTCAGCAGAAAAAGGTCCAATGCAAACCGCTATTTTTCCTTTAAATTCGGGATAAAATTGGATTCTCCAAGTTGCTAGAATTCCGGACATTACAATGGTTTTTTCAGAGTCCAAGAAAAATGGCTGAGTACGTTTTGAAGTGAGTGGGTATCAAGGCATAATCCATTATATACAGGCTCTACGCCATTCCACTATAAAACTAGACTACCTGACTTCTACACTTCTATTGCATTAGTTACTGTTACTTCTTCTAATGTATCGTTTGCCATATTGCTCTCTACTCAAATTGCCCACCAATTATACTTACACTACTAATGGTACTTCTACTTCCAACACCATCGAACACAACGCATTACGGTTCTACGATGAATCCGTTTTTTATACGGAAACATGCGGTCCTGAAATCATGGTATCAAATAAAAAACTTTTAAAAAATCCTTGGTGCCAAGGTGAAGTCAAGCAAAATCCGCCTTAGCGAATATAAAACCTGTCCATAACTTGGATATCACGTGATGAACAAGAGACAATGGAATGAATTCTCGAGATTGTAGTTTTATCATGGGTCACTCTTCAATCAGATAAATGCCAATTCTAGGCTCCCCATTCAAGTTGATCCCAGATTAAAGCAAGAAATCATTGTTATGATAAAGCTCCATTTCATAGTCCGGCTGGAAATCACCAAAGAGCGACTCCCCGTCCCCGCCCATCTTCTCGGTATAAGCAGCCTCCTCATCCCCACAAATCTTCAAGCTTTCTCCCGGCCGCAAAGCTGCATCTGCCAACAACTGACACTCGCAACTCTTCTCCATAAGAGTATAGAGGTAAGCGGCCTCATCGACGGTGGTACCCACAGTTAGGAGCCCGTGGTTCTGCAATATCACCCCCTTTCCATCGCCAAGTGCTTCTGCTATGGCCACCCCTTCCTCTGCCTCCAAGGCAACTCCCCCAAAATTGTCGTATACACCGTGGCTCTTGTAGAAAACGCAGACATCCTGGTTGATCATATCCAAAGGTCTTCCCAACGCTGAATATGCTTTTCCATACGTCGAATGGGTGTGACAAGCAGCTATAACATCTGGTCTAGCTTCATGGACTGCAGAGTGGATGGCAAATCCTGCAGCGTTAATAGCGTGCTGGGGTCCATCGGGCAAGATGTTACCCTTGGCATCACAATGCACCATATCACTTGCTTTGATGAGACCATAGTGTTTCCCCAAAGGATTGATCCAGAAGGTATCGGGATCGACGGGGTCCCTTAAAGAGATATGACCGGCAGCACCTTCGGTATATCCCTTTCGGGCAAATATCCGGAATGCCGCTGCCATGTGCTGCTTGGCCCATTTCCTCTCTTCGAGCTTGTCTTTGAATTGTGGAATGGGGTGAGGGTGTGGTAAACCCTTGGCAATATTATGAGCCCCACGGGTGGTCTCCTGGGGTACGGATGTGGGAGACATGTGAAAGAAGAATGTAGTAATAGGTGTCCTTTTGAGGGCCTGGGGAACTGGAGAAATATATAGGACCCTTATCAGCGCGCAGCCGAAAGAGGAAGTTAGCGCACCATTCCGTGCACGTGACCGAGGCGCGGATCTCCTGCTCGATGCCCTTGCCGATCATTTATTGCCGATGCCGATCGAGACTTTCCTAATCGGGACATCCAATGTGCATGACCACTGCCCTATTACCAATAGAAAAAGTATAGTATTACAAGTAAGGGATTGTTTTAGGTCAGCCTAAGGCTTGGCCTAGCCTGACCAGTGTGGTGTACAGGTGTGATCGCTTCTAGTGAGCCTCGCACGCCCCTCATATTCCGGTACAGATCGTATAAGCCAATACTCCTCTACAGCAACATGCATATTCTCCGTTGCGTGTACCCCCTATGTCTCGTGCTCCACGTAGCATTAGCATCGCCCGGAGATAACTTGGACGAGTTCGATGAGTGCCTCTACCAATGCCAGCAAATCACGTGCTACAACAACCCTTACTACCTCATGCAAGAGCAATTCCGTGAGGCATTGCAAAAGAAAAACCACCATTTCCACCGCTACGAGCCCACGTGGCATTTTGACTGGCAATTGAGTGGGCTCTTAAAATCTCTTTTGTGGAACTGCAAGTCTAATTGTGACTACCAGTGCCAGCGAATCATAACCAGTGAACGCAAGGCTGCTGGGGAGGAGGTGTTGCAATTCCATGGAAAGTGGCCATTTTTACGGGTGTTGGGCGCGCAGGAATTTGTCTCCACGTTACTCTCCTTGGCGAATTTTGTTCCGCATTGGATTGGCTTCAAAAAGGTGGGGCGGGTCATGGAGTCGCAGAAATCGTTTCAGAAATCGTTTCAAACAACCAAGTCTCCTCTTCGAAACATCCGCTTAGTGGCCTTCATCACCATGTGTGCATGGATCAGCTCGGCGGTGTTTCATGTGAGGGACTTTATCGTGACCGAGAAACTCGACTACTACTTTGCAGGCATGACGGTGCTCAGTGGTTTTTACAGCATCTCGTACCGGTACTGGAAGTTGTATTTGCCCAGCCGCAAATGGCGGGCATGGGCATGGGGCTTGGTGTGTGTGGGGGCCTACGCTGCCCATATCTACCGGCTTGAAACAGACTGGCTGTATACCTACAATATGCGGGCCAACATCGTGGTGGGCGTTATGCAGAACATCATGTGGGGCTTGACGTGCTACTCGCTCTATAGCAAGTACTTGGAGGAGGAACACAGCGAAAATGCCATTAACTTGGCACATTTGAACTACATCAACCCAGGGCGAATCATCCTCGGCAGCTTCTACTCACGGTCAGCCAAGCTCTACTCGCTCTACCCGCTTTTGCTCTGTGGCATAGTGATCATGGGCATGTCACTCGAGGTGTTTGACTTTCCACCGTTCTTTTTTGACTTGGTGGACGCCCACTCCTTGTGGCACTTGGTGACCATCTTCCCTGCATACCTTGGGTGGTACGACTGGATGGTGTGGGATGTGTGTGAGAACGTGGCCGTCGAACAGGCCAGGCTTGTGGAGAAGAAGGAGCAGTAGAGGGAGTGAGTGAGTGGAAGTGGCCAGAGACGGGCGGGACAAACTGGGACTGCAGAAATAGGGTTTCAAGACTTCAGGACGAACAGAGACCAACAAAGACTAACTCGGACTACTAGGAAGAACTGGCACTGACTAGGGCCTAGCACTGAAAAGAACTAACTGAATAGGAATGATCAGGGTTGACTATGTCTCCAGGACTACCATGAACAACTGGGACTTAGTGGGACTAAACAGGACTCACGTGACTAAGGGGACTAACTGAGAGTGACTAAGACTAAGAAGGACTGATAGGACCAACTGGACGACCAGGAATACTAGGAAAGATTTTAACTGAATAGGCCTGATTAGTATTCAAGAGGGCAGGTCAGAATTACTACGATTCTGGAACTGATTGAACTATTAGGATTTTGGGACTCTGACTCTGACTCTGACTCTGACTCTGGCTCTGGCTCTGGCTCTGGCTCTGGCTCTGGCTCTGGCTCTGGCTCTGGCTCTGGCTCTGGCTCTGCCTCTGGCTCTGGCTCTGACTCTGACTCTGACTCTGACTCTGACTCTGACTCTGACTCTGACTCTGACTCTGACTCTGACTCTGACTCTGACTCTGACTCTGACTCTGACTCTGACTCTGACTCTGACTCTGGCTCTGGCTCTGGCTCTGGCTCTGGCTCTGGCTCTGGCTCTGGCTCTGGCTCTGGCTCTGGCTCTGACTCTGACTCTGACTCTGACTCTGAATCTATGACTGGAACCTATAGAAGTTGAAATGGGAACAATCTGAAACCAAGAAACTTGAGAATGAAGACCTTAAGACCTGAACACCCGTTTCATCTGTGACCAGTCCCTAAAGTTAGTTCGTCATTTTACCCAAGTTAGTTCCAGACCTGCAACTGGATTTACCACTTGACCTGAAGATCAGAATCTGAAGAAGATCAGAATTAAAATTGGATCTGAAGTTGAATTGATCTGAATCTCAATCTAACATATGGATCTGGTCTGGTCTGGTATGGTATGGAAAGTACCTAGGTTCAACTCACCTGACTATGGCTATGTCCATCAATACAGAGAACCGATGGAGTCTAACTAGTAATGGTTAGAAGAAAGAGTGGCAGGTACTGAACACCCAATCAAGAATAATCAGTGCAGTCACCACTCAAAAAATGAATTGAAGTGAATTCAGTGGATCAAAAAATGGATTCATAACTGGGTAATCAGCACATGAAGGACATCACTTTTATGCACTGCCTGATTACAACTGTTGAGGTTCAGTTCTACAATAATGAGAGGAGTCAAGCATCATCCATTCAAGACAGGATCCAATATTCCAAGACTCAGATATTCAAAGAATCCAGTGTTAGTATAGTCACCGATACCCAATTCATAGTATACCTATTGGAATCACCATGCAGATACAATGATTGTGGAAGCCTTATTGGTGTATTATCCAGTTACTAGTCGATATAGCAATGTATCCTGCACATAGTAGCCCGATCTTGAGTCGCGCACGACCTCACCGTTTCTGTTCTATGATGGCCAAAATAGCCATACACTCAGATTTCATTTGACTCGATATAATTAAATGAAGCCGTCACTTTGAATTCTGTTGTAGTGAAGTTTAGCTGAGGTCGTGCACAACTCAATTATTATGAACTCCCCTACCACAACAGAACATGCCAATTAAATTAATACATACAGCCGTATTGACTAATAGTTACTACTTAAACCAACTACAGCATTTTGGTTCAAGTGGTTTTTATCCTAAACGGTCATGCACTCATATACACTAATCCTGCACATACGCAACACAGATTCTCTAATCCAGTAAATTCGTCGGGTCTTGCTAGTAAAAGAGCTAAGGTAGGGAAAGAGCTACAGCCTTATTAAAAACATTGTTTCTTTGATTATACCTTTACGACCCCCGATCGTAGGCTCAAGTGTTGTTCGGGAAGCCCAGGGCATGGTCGTGCGCTCACCATTTAAATGGCTGCAACCTATAAGAGCGTCGATCTCAGATCAACACCAGTCCAATGCAATCCATACCAAATTCCAAAAAAATAGAGTAACCCAAAATGACAAAAATAATAAGGCCAAGCCTAAAGCCTTACTATTTAAAGGCATGGAACAATTATCCAAACCCAATGTGACGGTGAGTTTACCAATGGATGCTTTGATAGAAGTACCACCAGAATAATACTCACAAACGTTGCACCAAAGATAAATCCCTGTTAATCCTGAGATCGTTAGTGTTGATCTTTGTGAAGGTCTCAGGAATACACCAGACAAATAGATAGACAAAGTGGCCAACTGACACCGTCTAGACAAACAAAGCGAGTGACTTCTCAGTGATTGACAGATAGGCAGATTACTGACTCAATGAATCACTAATTGAACTCACAAGACAGACAATCACATAAAAAGTAAGTGAATGACTGGGACTGAGAATTTCACAGACAGACAAAATGGCCAACTGGATGACTGTCACAGACAGACACTGAGTGAGTGGCAAGTTGACAAGCTGAAAGACTGGAAGTAAGTGACTGGCCGAAATGACACTGACTGACACTAACTGATACGGCCTGAGAATCAGAAAGACAGAAAGACAATTAGACAGACAGTCTAGGTGACTCAGACACTCCAAGACACTCAGACACTCCAAGACACTCAGACACTCCAAGACACTCAAAACTGTTGAATTGATGACATGACTGACGAGATACCCGATCTCTAGTGATTCTTGGTTACTTGGAGATCCACGAAGGTTCCCAGAACTGCACCTCTCCGCCCGGCCCCTGTGTATCCAGCCACAAGAAGCCGTTCATGATCATCTCGTCAATGACGGATTTGGCCCGAAGCCGGTCCCAGTCATAGTTATCCTTCAAGAGCCTCAAGGTCACGAACCCTCCCATGAACTCGCACAACTCATACACCTTCTTGTGGTCACTGGAAATGCCCTGCGAGCCACACAAGCCCAGGGTCTTGACCCATTTTTTCTGGTTGATGGTCACAATGTCAAACCCCGTGCCCATTTCGCCCATAGCCGCCAAGGCCTTATCGAGCTGGTCTTCGGAGATATCCACGGAAATGCTGTCGCACTCTATGAGCCTGGAAATGAGCTCTTTATACGAGATGAAGCCACCATTGATATTTCGTGTTTCTCTGCAAATCTCCACCACACGAATAGCCACTGCGGCTGAAAGCACCTCCGACTTCCGAGCCTTGGATTCGGCCATCATCATGAGTTCTAGTGTGTCTACTCCAATCAGCTCACACATGAGGCTGAACTTGCGGCGGAACTCGGGGTTGTTTTTGATGACGGGGCCGTTTTCCACGGCGAAATTGACCAATGCTGATTGAAACACCGAGAGCTGCACGGCGAGAGTTTCGGAGTGGCGGTCACTAAGGGCCTTGCCTAGTTTCTGGAACGCATTACGGTCTGCGTGGAGGTGGTTCATGTTGTGTGGAGAAGAGATAAGTGCGCGCAGATAAAGATGAGGAGGGTGTATTTCATTGCTTGAAATATGAGTCGCGCACGACCTCCTATATTCACCGTTCTTGAGACTTGATTCTTTTTACATTGATAAAGGGAACGATATCTGATATCGTGTCAGCTTGTGCGTATGCAGGAACACTGGGATCACGTGAACACATATCGGAATATAAGCCGTTCACCCATTTATCATGAATCCACTACTACACTACTATATTCGGTGGCTAGTATAATTGAGACTGTATAATTCCAAGGCTTGTAGGAACTTTAAAGATGAGTCCATTTCTGGAACTGTAATTAACTGTAATTCTATAGCTGTATAATTCACTACCAGTCATTATTACTCTACATGTATCTCAAAGTAGTAATAGATCCGGTGCTCCTAATGTATCGTTATATTATAGTTTCAAATCACCTTTGTCAAGAACGATGGTGGTGGGGGGAAACAGTACGATGCGCCATGTGCAGGATCAGACCATCATATTCCTAGCTTCCCATACAAGACCATTATATTCCTAGCTTGCAATAAAAGACTTATAGGGATCTAGAAAGATTTTATAGTTTATTCCGGACCTAATTCTCCAAAAAAATGCTCAACTTCTTGGAGAAAGACAAGTCGACTTGTACTTTGAGTTAACCTCTCTTCACTAGCCAATATCTTTCAGAAAAGAATTAACAAACTCACCATCAATTGCTTATTCAAAAAGCAAAAAATCCAAAAGAAAAGATTCCAGAAGAAAAAAGCCCAGAAAAATCGGTACACCTACGAAATAGTTGGAGCTACTCCTAGGGCAAACTTCGCGTTAGCTATGGTACAAGCTGACGTGTTCTATAGTTTTTTTAAAGGTTATTTAAAGACACCTCTTATCTAAATCAGCCCAAATACTTTCAAATTTAAAGTATTAGTATACAGATAAGATAGTGCATCCATATTATGATGATATGTAAACAAACGTGTGGGGGCATGTCCTGCATACAGCAACACTCTCATCACACTATCTTTACCAAAAAAACAGGCAAAAAGTCAGTATCAACAGCATACTATGTCTCTAAATCTCCACTACGTCATCCACCTCATTATATCTTTCCAAACCCTTGTTTTTGACATCTCCGGGTAACCGGACTTTTCCCGTTTTAGACCTCAGTGCGCATGGTTGCGCCATAACATCAACCGTGTTGGACTTTTCCATTAGTATTAGTAAGTCAATAAGCTGGAAATATTACGTAATCGGTGTGTAATACTATAGTCGTAAAAAAACAGAAAAAAACAAAAAACAAAAAGTGCGCGGCATTTCTGTTGCCACCTCAGTTATTTATAATCTGGTTTATTTTTAGAGTAATACTAGGAAATCGCTATTTCGTCTCTTTAACTAAACTGGTTCGATCCCCATGAAAGACTATGAGCGGAACTTCCTTCTTATCTTGTCGAACCGTTCCCTAAGGCCACGTCGCCAGAAGGCTTTGCCACTTCCTGCATGTAAACGACCAAGATGTGGTTCATCTGCACATGCTTTCATGCGGACACGCGACTATGCACTACATCACGAGAGCCGCACTCATCGCCGCTAACTACTCACTGAACCACGCCTCCAATTATGAAGCGCGTTCTCGTAAACACTCTCGTAATAAGGCACGTGCGTCTCGTTGGACCTCAAGAACTCTTGTAAGTGTGGGGCCCAATTTTTATCTGCGTAGTTTGTATTCCGTTCCTAAACGAATCCTAGGTAATCCTCACAATATACACCAATGTCTGGAACTTTCTTTATGGGAAGTCCTTCCGTAAATTCTCGATTACAAGCGTCCGTGCATAATTCCTCCGATACAAGCGCCCGTGCATAAATTCCTCATTGGGACTTTTCCTCGGAGATTTCTCATTGGATATCCCAGAAGATCCACTTCGGAGATTTCCCGTTTGATCTTTATATCCAGAAGAAATTTATCGGAGTTACTTGTTTCATCTTCTTCCTGTATACCGAATCATTTAAGATGAGGATGGGTCCATCATATTTGGCCGCCACTTTCCATCAAAAACACACCAAACAATCCTAATGTTAGAATTCAACGCAATCAAGTACACCAACAAAGATACTCCCTTTGTGTGGAAAAAAGACACGCTCCCCATTAAGGAACGCAACGGAGTCTATACCCTTCCCTCCGAATATGACATCTTGGTTAAGGTGCACTATGCTGCGCTCAACCCAGTGGATCTTGTTTTCAAGAACACGCTGAGTCTGTTTTTGTTCCGGGGCGAAAAGGGGTTCGCCAGTGATTACTCGGGCGAGATCGTGGCGCTCGGCTCGGGCGCTGCTCTGTCTGGTTTCGCCGTGGGCGACCGTATTGCTGGTCTCTACCAGAACGTGTTTGGGCTTGGGTCTACTTCGGAGTACATTTTGATCAACACCAAGAAACTGACTGGAGGCAATGCTCGCAAGATTCCCGCCGATTTGAGTTATGCTGAGGGTGCTTCGTACCCCTTGGTTTTGGGTACAGCCCAGAGCATGTGGGATTCCGTACGTAAGGGTAACTCGCACCGTAAGGTGTTGATTTTGGGAGCAGGAACGGCTGTGGGCCGTTACAATGTGCAGTTGGCCAAGAATACGTTTGGATCGGAGGAAATCGTGGTCACGTGCTCCTCCAGAACCACCGAAACCATTCTTCTGCTTGGAGCCACGGAGGTCATTGACTACACAAAGCACAAGTCGATCTTGGGACCTGTCTTGGAGTCTGTCAAGAAAACGGGGCCTTTTGACATGGTGCTCGACTGTTGTGGAAACTCGGACCTTTTCCCAAAGATCGGTCAAGTGCTCAAGCCAAGATCCAAGTCCGGTTCTTACATCTCCATTGTGGGTGACAGCAAGCTTAACTTTGCCAAGGACTCCATGTTCTCTATGATCTTGGGGGGCGGGGCCCTGACCATTAGACTGGTCCGCAGTTCCTTGGGTGTTCTCCCCTGCTACTATGCTTTAATCTTACTTTCGCCTACAGGTCCATGGCCAGACAAGTGTGTGAAGAACTTGGAGGAGAAGAAGGTCCGGGTGTTTATCGATAGTGAGTATCCACCTACCAAAATCCAAGACGCCGTTGCCAAGCTCACTTCCAACAAGGCCGAGGGAAAGATCTTGATCAAGATTGTGTAAGCAGGGAATAATGGTTAGAGATCGGAGACTGCCAATTGGAGACCGAAGATTGGAGACTAAAATTGGAGACTAGAGAACAGTGGAGACTATAATTAGAGAGCGTGAGAGTGTGAAGAACTAGTTTTTGTTTATTCTGGTACAGTGCAAAGATCTGGATCCGCTCAACACAATTTTTTATTTGGTTATGTACCATATACATAGTTAATGTTAGAATATGTATAACTTATTGGCCTGTACTGGACCCTGGAGATATCACATTAAAGCCAAATAGAGGGATTGTTTCATTGTCGATGCTCATACTGGATGTTACAAATTCTACTTCTATCACCCTACACTCAAGGTCTAGCAGGACATAAAATTCACTGTAAGTGAACTACTCCTTCAATTCTGGAGATTGGTTACGAGCACTGTCACTTATATTGGTTACGAGCACTGATCTACAGATCTCCAACTATACCATAAACAATACTATCCAGTAGTACCAATACTAACAATAACTTCTGTATACAGACAGTTGATTAACGGAAAATACATTATATGCAAGTACCTAAAAGCCTAGACAACTCTAGACCATGAACGAGAATATCATGTACTGCACACAAGGAATGGGCGGAATACTATCTGACACTGAAATTTCCTAATACTACTAAAGTCTCAATACTACTAAAGTCTCAATACTACTTGTATACAGGATAGTACCCTTAGAATGAGAACAGTAATGGTAGCCTAACTGGGATTATGTGCAGTATGCAGAATCAAGGAACTATACTGGTCGTTGTTGGTCTGTAGACGACTTGTCGGGGGTTAGGAATCTCTATCCACTCTTGCATAAAGTCTCAGTACTTTTTGCTGCAGTGGAGTAGAAGGTAATAGAGTACTAGACTGGTAGAATATAGTGGAGTACCAAAATTTCTTGGAATCCTGCATACAGCAGGTAAGTTAAAACTAGACGGGTCGATATCTACAAAGATTATAGAGTATAGATACCAATCGGTGCATGTGCAGGATCAGTGCTAAAAATTGGGTTTATACATCAAAAAATATACTTTGCACCCACTCTAGAGCTCCCGTGTATAGACTACGAGCACTGGTACTGCAACTGTTGACCATACTGACTGGTTACCATGGTATACTGAATATGGATATTTATCTATCCTAATCATGGCAACTATGACCATGAGTAGAGTGATTTCTATGACCTAATATAAGTTTTAAGAGTGGTGTATCCTAGTAGTAGTGTAGTCCATGGTATCTCCTATAGTCTAGTCTAGTGTTTTGAGCCTGCACTGATGAGACGATGGTAGATTCATCATGATGCCAGTCACACTCATGCATGCAGGAATAGTCTATAATCTCCAGTGTTTTAATTGAGTAGAGTAGAGTGAAGTGGAGTAGAGTAGGGCTTTTTTTGTAGCGTACTTGGTGGGTGTACGGGTTTATACCTTTGTCTTAGAAGTGACAGTCCCACTGGAGGCCTTTAAAAGGAAATACTTGCACAAAAAGGACACATCTGTTATGTCTGGGTAAACATAAAGACAGTTTCCTTATTTTGTACTCCCTTTTCAATGGACAAAAAGTGCATACAAGTGACAGTATGAAAAGGTAAATGATGAGGTGCATGATACGCACTATATATGTGAGTGTTTGGACAAATTGGATCCTACGAAATCAAATTTTTCTATAGTAATCTTTACAAGAACCCTAACAACTATCCTACATTAAGGACTGCTCTTTAATATGTTACACTACACCTCAGACTCAGACTATAGTCTGGCCTGCATATTACTGAATATCATATAACCACCATAAAAGCTCTTCCAGAACTAAACCAATTAAGAATTACGAAAGCCCATAACGTGTACTAATAACATTCTTTTGACACTTTATATGCAGACCACCATGAATTGTATGCACTTCTCACATAAAGTCTAGTATCAATGCTAATTGAGCCACCCATATTCATCCAGATCAATCAATCATTTCACACTACTAACTGTGGATATACTAGAAAAATTTGTTATGACTGAGATCACATAAATTGTTGGAGGATGTAAAAGGTACGGGTGGGAAAGGTATGGGTGTTTCCTGGAGGTGAAGGATTACTTAGTCAATTTCTTGTAGCTGCATGTAGCTGCATGGTGGCCGATAATCATCACCTCCTCTAGCTCCTGCCAATTTCCATGTATATTTTTAGTCTTGAGTGTTTGGCTGGTCAGGGGGGTTTGGCAGTCCAATTGTGGGCCTGGATCTCTAGTTAATGTTGGTATTTCAAGCATAAATGGAGGTAATCCACACCATTTTCTTTCTTTTTTTCTCTTTTTTTCTCTTTTCTTCTTCTTTAAAGTCTTTATTTTCTTTTTAAATTCTTTTTTTCTTTTTGAATTCTTTATTTTCTTTTTAAAGTCTTTATTTTCTTTTTAAAGTCTTTATTTTCTTTTTGAATTCTTTATCTTTTTCCTTTTTCTTTTTTGGCCGACTAGTGGATATCCGGTGTGATGGCTACTGTGGGTGCCCAATGGAAAGTACTAGATGAGCGGTAAATGGATCAATAGAGAAAATAAGCATGGGCTGAAAAGCATATAGGAGACCAAATCCCCCTCTTCTTAAAAATCCATCTTTCAATATTCACAATGGTGCTCCTCAACAAACTCTAAGAAATCCACCTCTGCTCCAAAGGACAACTTCTGGACCCTCAAGACCAAGTACGGATGGTCTCCAGCCTGTGTCATTGCTTAAACTGATGACTTAAGAAATCAGCAATTTCAAGACCAGCTCGACATCATTGAAATATGGCTCATAGCCTGTTTTGGTCTTGAGACATGGGTGTGTCTAGTGAAAAGCTAATACAGAAAAAACTAAGAATATGTAGATCCACTGTATACTTTTATAGTAGCATCAATTCAAGCTACTCTGAAAATTATATACGATACACATTATATACGATACACATGAAAAGCCATTACTGATAATAGTAGAGCTTTCCATAAGTAAGGGCCACGAGAAACTGAGGCCAAGTGCCAGAGGTCTGGTTATGAGCCCAGGGATCAGATGGTGCTAACCATGGTATACCCAGATACCATTTCCTGTAGACTACTCCTTTGACCCAGGTAAATATCTTGACCTCCAGCCTATAGTCCTATTTTCTATAACACTTGTTTCCTGTACTCTAGACTATTTAGTATTTATACTTCGTGCTCTACTCTATTCCTTATGGCTGATACACTCCAGAAGTCTCTGTTTCAGGTAACTCACTAACTACACTAGGTTCTAAAAGCTACATCTGTCAAACTAGGCTATACACCCACAACTACCTGATGGGTTAGGACGGTCCTAATGGTATACGTTTCTGGACCTGGTTCATATGCCCCAATGGCATGTTTAATCTAAGTTTCAATCTTTAATCTAAGTTTCAATCTACTTAATTAGTCACTGAAAGTCTCTTCCTCCGGCACCCAAGGCGCAGGCTTGAAGTATTCCTGGTCTGCATGCACCAAGGCACGGAAAGCGTCTTTGTCATCGACAAACTGGTTGAGGTAGTCCAACTCCAAGTCGTGCACCTGTCTGCCCATAAGAATTAACGAATGCAAAGGCTCTCCTGCATCGTACTCGGCCATCTGCTTCAACGAGCCCGCCTTGAACGTCTGAGAAGGCGCTCCCAACCGTGATACTGCAACACATGGAGTATCTGGAGTATAAGCCTTTTCCTGTCTCAATTCCTCGATTTCTAGGAGCTGCTGTGCTGCAGTGGCAATATTCATATACCGAGGAGGCTCATAGATCAAGCGGCCACGAGCCATGTTCTCAATGCTCTGCTCCTTGACTTTGATGTCCAACAACAATAAAGTGTGCAAGCCAATCCGACGGTTTTCCAAGATCTTGGCGTAGAACGAGTCGGGTTTCCAAGTTTCCGTGAAAAACACCAACGATACCGTTTGTCCAAACTGATAGAGTTGCAACCCACAAGCTCCAACCGCATTCATCACACTGGCATTATGGATGGATTCATAGCGGATACCCAACTCCACGGCCCGGAGCACCAAGTCTGTGTGAGTGGTTGCTCCAAACACGTCACCCACCACAAGAAACGCCACATCATCAACATCTGCACCGGCCAAGATTTGGTCTGCACCCGTCTCCACGAGTTCTCGGTCGGCGAGAATCACCTCTTTCTCATAGAAGGCCTCAAGAGTCTCTTTGTCTGCAGCCATGAGAATGGAAGTGTATGCCTCGAGATATACACGCTTGCATTTGCGGATGGTTTCGAGCCCACGCAACGTGATGTCGCTTTCATGCGAGAGCCCAAGGCCAATAAGGTAGAGCATGGTGGATGGGGATTCACTTTGCTTCACTTACTCGTCGCATTATCCTCACACCAGTACCTCCCGCCCATTAATCCACAACACACCCCATCAATTCCATTCCTATTCATTAAATAGCCTATTCTTACAAGCCCCCTCTCTATTCTACCTTTTCTATCCTTTCTTCTTAATCCGATCATTTGCCTATTTGTTGCTTGATACTTGCTTCCACTATTTCTGAGTCCTGCATATACCCGCGCGAGATGCTCTTCTCCGTCTCTCTATACATACCGTCACCACACCTTTATATGAAATTGGATACTGCTCATGAAGAGGAGATCCAGAGGGATTTGATCCGGTATAAGGAAATAGCAACAAACAAAAAACTCTTGAACGACATTCCTCGCTCCAGAGTGTCCCAGAAAACTCTGCACCGGTCTAAGGCTACCAGAGCCCCAGCCGAGAACCTTCCATTGAGGAAACCACCATATAAAGGAGATAAACGGACCCAAAAACCGATCGAATTGACAAAGCAACCAGTTCCAAAAGTAACGAAACTGAAAACACCGAAAAAGGTGACCCAGAAAGTGAAGAAACTGCTGGATTTGCATGGCCATGTGTGGGGAGTGCATACAAGGGCAGCCTCTTTCTCCGATAAACTCAGCATGGAGTCAAATTATGACCGCATGGTGGAACTGATCCGCACCCACTCTGATTCCATCGACTTTGGACTCCTGCACAAGTTCGTGCCCATCAATATGGCGTATGAGGCTGCTCGGTTCAGCGTTGTCCTGCACACAGCGCCACTAGGCCTGGGTATTTCTCTGTTTAGTGACGACATCGACCTGTTTCTCCGCTTGCTTAATCTGGACCCGATGTCGCTGGTTCCACTAATATAAGAAAGAGTTTCAAGAATTCCCCAATGTATTGGAGAATTCTGGAAATATTCAATGGTCCTGTATATAAACCCACTCCAAGGTCCACATGCTTCGACAGTAATACAGGCCAGTCATATAATGCATTATTCATGCAGTACAATTGCATTGTAGTCCTGAAATTCCTGCATATGGCATCACCCATTAATGGCTAAATCTGGTTTCACCACATCGGCCAATTCCAGCAAGATCTTCTGGAGTTTCTGGCCGTTTTCCAAGCCACTTTCAGCCAACATTTTCTCACCTCTCTTCGCATAGTCCTGGATCATTTGGTACGAAAATTCAAGTGCTCCGCAGGTCTTAATATACGTTAAGGCCAGCAGAAGCATTTCCGGCAGAGAGACGCGGTCCTGGCTAGTCCGGAGATCCAAGAGAAGACGATGAACAGGACTATCGGGACTGCAGGAAAGAGCGAACAATACAGGAAGAGAAAGTTTCCCCTCGGCCAAATCTTCACCCGCAAAACCCTTCATTTTGGCATATCGAGCACCCACCAAATTGAGGTAATCGTCGCGCACCTGGTAGATGATGCCAATGAGGTTGGCAAGCGCAGTAGCATGGGTATTTAAAGGGTGATTTGGAGGATTTTCCAGAAAAACAACCAAGAGTTCCACCGAGAGCCGGAGCAAGCCACCAGTCTTATCCATGGCCATCTTTAAGTACTCTTCCGGACAAGGCACTGCATGCAGGTACAACTGTGCAAGGTTCACTCGCCAGTGGAGGTCCTGGCCCTGGCCCATATGAATGCGGAGCATCTCATCCATCAATATACTCCACACTCGGTCCTTTATAAAAAGCGAGGTATTATTGTTGGACGGGTTAGAATCGGAATTGGAATCGGACGAAATGGACTTTGAATCAGCGGCATCTGAACTTGTCAAATTGGCAAGATTATTGGCGGCCTTTTGGCAGGCTAGAAAATACATGTAGTTGGCGGAGTTGATGGTCAAGGCTTGGCCAAAGTGCAAGTGCGCAGCCGGACGGCCTCTGCGCATATCGGAGTCATCCTCAATATCGTCAATAAGCAACGACGCTTCGTGGAGGGTGGCGACCACGTGACCGATTTCTGCCAAGACCCGAGGATCCTGGACCTGGAAGAACGCCTCGTTGAACCCGTGTAAGAGCGACAACCGGATGTTGTGGTTATTACTGGGGATGTTGTGGAGGTAGTCAAACGGTGCGGTGATAGAATATTGGGGGGACTCATCTGCGGTTCTTCCGTTTCCATTGCTACTTCGGTTAGTGGCGTTAGTAGCCTTGGTACTTCCATTAGCCGTTAAGGGGTTGGAATTGGTTGCATTGGTTCCGTTGATTCCGTAGGTAGCATCGGTTGCATTTATTCCATTGGTGGGGGTGCTATATATAACACCCTCGACATTGGGCATTGGCATGGTGAAAAGCAGGCGATTGGATTGGGTGAATTGGGGACTTGGAGAGTGATCCATTATTGGCCGGGAACCTAGAACAACACGGGATTCCAGAGAGGATGTCAAAGGAATGTGCCTGTGGTCATGAGCCATGCATGGCAGGAGCTGAGTATTTAAGCGCATGTTGAAGAAGAGCATCGTGCGCGCATGCAGGTCTGGACCCTGGCCGGAATTAGCACCCACAATTCTATGGACGGCGTTTGTTTAAGGACAATTGGAATTGGAGCATTAGGTTCTTGAGTGTAGATAGAATAGCCTTTATTGTTAGTTAGAATTACACTTGGTGTATGGGGAGAGATATTGGATCTAGTGGTTAAAGAGTGAGAGAGTGTGTTAGAAGGAGAGATTGTAGGATGAAGCTCTTGGAGGAGTTATGCATAGATCGGGTGATTTTTAAAGCAAAGCAAGAATTTGACATAAAGAGAATGTTAGTACTTACGGATTTATACATAGGGCTTGGATGGATGATGTATGATGAGAGGGAGATACCACTGGAGATGGAGTATTGGAAAGATTAGAAAGATCTAGGCCAGGGTTCAATTGCAGTTTGATTTATATTTTTATATTTTCATTGGTTAGCCAGTGAAGTGATTTGTAAGCATGCAAATTATCAGAACGAAACATCTACAGATAGACGAGTCGATAGATGCATGGAAAGAGGTACTGGTGGACCCTCACGGAATTACCCACCATGCAGAGAACAATAAGGTTGCAGAGTGGAGAAGAATTTATACGAGCTAAACTCCGACGGCCAACGAAGCATGCCTGTTATTTTGGAAACAAGGCCACTTTAGCCGAAAGTCTAGAAATGGCGGAATCGGGAAATATCAAGTACTCATCCATAATGAGACAATTCCAGAGACAATTGCAGAGGCAATTGCAGAGACAAAGAAATGAAAAAGAAATAAAAGATGGTGGAGATAAGAAAAGACATGCGACTAATTATCAGTCCCTTTTGGGAGACTGTAGAGGAAGTTCCAGAGTTTAGTGGTAGAGAGCAGTGCTCATAACCCAGTGATATATGAAGTGTAGCTAGGCAGTCGAACGTGACAGGTCAAGACGTCTAAAGCCCCAAGATATCCACATTTCCATATCCACCATTTTATCGCCGAGATCATAATATGGGTGGAGATGCATCTTACATAACCGAGCACTTGAAACAATGCCACAATGGAGTAGTGTCAACACTGACAAATCCGGGGATTGTAGTACTTAGAGACAAGCATTGGTGTGTGTACAACAACTACACTCGATACCATAGAAGGTCGTGCCTAGTCCTTACTAGTATAGGTGTAGGCGTAGTACACCGTGAGACTGTAGTGGGTATAAGAGAATTGTAGCGTGTTTGGTCCTGCATATATAGCAAGAGTATAGAGACTCAATCCCGTAGACTTGGAATGGCCCTATTAATGTTAGCATCCATCCATAATCTATCTTGCATAACCATTAGTATCCCGCATGGTGCTATAACCTACCTAAATCTTCAGATCACGTATGCTACACCATTTAGAAGGACAACTCTTCCGAACTACTCCACTGAAGTGTCGAGGTCATACATTACTATACTTATAGTCTAGTCCGTCTATAATCATACTCTACTAACCACAGTTCATCGTTTAATCATAGACATTCTTAGTATGGAGTCAGTCAGTGTCATTCAACAGGATTTGAAGAGCCATACTGATCATCTGAAAGTCTCCATTCTCTGCAAGACGTACATTAACATTGTAGATTCAACATTGTAGATTCAACACTGTAGATTCAGACAAAGGTACTCATGAACTGGCGGAATACTGACCAAATTACCATATTGGACCCGAAAACTGCATGTAGCTGGAGTAGCTGGAGTAGCTGGAGTAGCTGGAGTAGCTGGAGTAGCTGGAGTAGTTGGAGTAGCACATGATGGGATTATACTGATGCATCTCCACTTCTCTCTATACTATAGTCATGCTAATCTTATATTACACACAATTTCAGTACAGCCACCCACACGGATTGCTGGTTGATGAGTTGATGAGTTGTTCAGCCAATGGGGACAAGAGACGGTTTGATGGGTTTGTATGCGAGTGCGTCCTCATACCTTAGAACCACCGAGTGCGACGCACCATAAAAATGTACCACTATAAAACACACTCCGGTAACCGTAACGCACTCAACGCACTCAACGCACTCAACCCACTCAACCACCCATAATATTTTCACCATAGCCAATGGTATAAAGCAGTTTCTGGAACGATTCTAAAAATCTTATAAATTCTTATAGATGTTGTTGCATACAGGAACACAGGAATACACTGGGCTGAAGATATCTCATACATTACATCAGTTCATTTTTTTTTCCGGTGGTATGGAGTGTTATGGGGTTGTAGTAGGTTGGTGATGATTTGGGGGGTGCGAGTGCGCAACTTTAGCTGCGAAAAGTGCCACTTAGAATCCATGGTGCGCATTGAAACAAGGTCAAGATTTAACTCAATCAATGCCACGCTTTTCAGTACATCTCTTTTAGTGGTAGTTAGAATATTATTACGTACTCTTAAACTGCGAGTGTGTTTTACTGGCAAAACCTCCGTCTAGTCTGTACGTAGTAACGCTATACTTACTGCTACTGCTGTGACTAATTGTCTAGTCTGCCTACTGAGTCTACCATATCAAGTACCACTCTTCTACCCGTGTCCAGCTACTGCTACACTACAAGATTAAATTATACTACTAAATTATATTAAATTATACTACATTATACTACTAACTACTCTAACAGTTAGTCATTGTCAGAATTGTCGTGTTTATTCTGGGAAAGGGATAAGCCTTCCGGGCACAGGAAAAGTACCAATGAGAAAGAAGACATTCAAATAGTCACGTTTGAATCGCTTGGACCAACTGTCTGATAACATTAGTAAAAATACCATCTGAGAGAAAATCAATGAAGAGTAATCAAGAAACTTGACGGCTTGAGTGAATATTCTTCTTGTTAAGTCGCAAGACTATTAGGTGTGTGCTACAATGAAGGTAGTGCATGTTAACCACAGAAATCCATTTCAGACAGACGGGGTTATCAGCCAATGCAAGTGAATCAGCTCAGTTTAGGAGTGGAATACGGATTTCCTGGTATTACTTTGAGACAAACAAGAAGAGTAGCTGAAGTGTCAACTGACGTTTCATCCTGATTAGAGTATTAAAGATCAATTACATCGAACTATAGAAGGGATAAATCCTAACAGGTTATGAGCCCTGGAGTCTCTCTATCTATTGTCTATTTAGATCAGTCTACCAAAAATGTACACTTGACAATCTTGTCTCTTGTCTTTTGTCTCTTGTCTCTTGTCTCTTGTCTCTTGTCTCTTGTCTCTTGTCTCTTGTCTCTTGTCTCTTGTCTCTTGTCTATACACTAACATACTCACTGATTTCTAACTCTCTGTCTATTAAACAATGTCTATAATAGTAATACCAGTTTGATAGCCTATTCTATTTTACTGGAGTCTAGTATAAGTTCCGCGGTGTACGGGTTTGTTTGTCAGACTGGAGCCTGGCCGCGCAACGGACCGTTTAGGCTCAGAATCTTGATCTATGCGTGCGTGTTCCAGCGCCGTGGCCACAATCTATGTCTTCAAGTCTAATGTATTTACACCCAAAAAAGAGAAATTGAATTCAAAAAAAACACAATGAAAAAAAAAAAAAAAAAAAAAAAAAAAGAAAAAAACCACTTAGGGAAAAGAAAAACTCTTGAATTTTGTCTTCTCTAAATGACTTCAAAAAAAGGATCTTCATGAACTATAAATATACCATGGATTACTATACCGTTAAATACTGTATGGTGAAAGTATACCATAACGTATTATGTGCCAATTCTGTTATCCTTTCATTCTCATAACCTTGTATTGTAAGTTTGCCTTGTATTGATAGTTTGCCTTGTTAGTTTGCCTTGTTAGTTTGCCTTGTATTGTTTAGTTGGGGAGGTTTCTAGCCCAGACCCGCACCCGTGCACCAGGCAACGTAGTCGCATATGGTAAGCGTGGCCCCACATAAACCAGTAACATGGATGGTGGTAGATTTCTCCACGTGCCGCTCCAGCCCGTGACCAAAGTGGTGGCAGCCTCCTCTGTGGCCATGGCCATTGCCGTGCAAATGGGCTTCTTGAGTATCCCCCGCGTGGTGTTCCTACCCTCCAAGATCTTCCTGGAACCCTGGCGTTTCTACACGTCCTACTGCTTCTTTGGGAACCTCGACCTAGCGCTAATGCAGCGGCTCTTTATGATTTCCCAAACGAATGATACCTTGGAACGAGCATACGTGGTCAAATTGCACACCTTGCCCCGTAAGTGGTATAAGGGCCTAGACGAGGCGCTGCTTCTCCAGAAATTCGAGGACAATAAGGCATGGGACTTTGCCTACTTTCTCTTCCGCATATCGGTCTCCATAGTGGCGTGTGTGATGTTGGCCAACCAGTGGTATGACGTGGCCAAGTACTATTTGGTGCTTGGGCCCACCATGAAGGGCGTGCTTCTCTACATTTTATGCCGGAACAAGCCTGAAGAACAGATTATCTTCTTGGGCATCCAAACAAAGGCAAAATACACTCCTTTGATCGAGACCTTCGTGTCGGTGATTCTATCAGATGACTTCCAGTCGCTCACCAAGGTGAGGTCTGATTATTTGAAAGCATTTGTTATGTTCTTGGGCTCAGGTTTTGTCATCCGCACGCTTTTTGAGTTTCTCATCAGCCATTTCTGGTGGTTTGTGGAGTTTGTGTATCTCTACAGAACAAACTCGCAGGATCTGTGGGAGAATGCGTGTACTGAAGTCGTACCGGGGCTGGTTTTCGGGGGCATTGATGTGGTGAACATTCTCCGCTGGGTAATCACTCCGCCGTGGTATTTCTGGATCACTATGAAGATGCGGGCCCAACAGACGCATTTGGGAAATGGACAAGTGTTAGGAAGAGAAGGGGAAAGGGTTGAAGAAAGAGTTATTGAAAGGGATGAAGGAATCATTGAAAGAGATGAAGAAGGAGAAGGAGAAGGAGAAGGAGAAGAAAGAATTATCGAAAGAGGCGGATATGACCAAGGGTCAATTACTGGGGTGTCTAGTGGAACTGCTCCCGAAGAAACAATGGCTACAATCCGGCAAGCAAGCGAAATCGATTCCGATATTCCTTAGTCGGCCCTGTGGCTTTCGGTGATCATTACTGGGAACGTCCGTATGTTGATGATGATACTTTACACCGGACTCTTCACTCAAAAGCAACTAAAATTTGGGAGAACAAACACATTTGAGCATGGAATAACCTCAGCAAAATGAATCATGACTGCTGCAGTCGATGGAGGCCAGTGTGCTAAGACAGAGGCACAAGGAAAAGAAGCAAGGAAGATACGCAAACCTCTGGTGTGTCCAATAAATCAGCGCGTGATGAATGAGTGGATTGTCAAAAAGAAGACTCCTCAAGAGACTTAATCTTGACTCATTGAATAAGAATTCAAAGAACTGATGAGAAATTGACTCTAAAGGATGTGGATTACACGTATGATGGCAGCTGGATGAATGCAAGGAATAAATTCACCAAGCTAATGCATGACACTTTGAATCAAGAGTCATACAATTGGAATCAATTTGGCGATGAACATAAGAGGTCAGTTGGTCGATGACTAGGCATACTGGAGTATTGATGAGATTCGTCACGACAGCCTCTCTGGCAAAATCAGAAGACATAGACTGGTGGAAATACCCATTTGACCATGAAGTGGATGATTATAGTTGATCATATTCTTCCATCGAGTGTTATTACTTTCTATCATGGTGAGATGACATGTCAGTTTCATAGCATGATCAAGTCTTTTTTCTGTTCTTTGCTCAGCATATCTTAGTTTGATTAATCGTCCTTCTTTAGTTATTCTTGATTCATGTGACTACTGCTGAATTGTTGCTCGACACCTGTTCAGTCATGTGTAGAGCACCATAGAGGGTTCTCAAAGCCAGTAGTTAGTCTAAATGCCGAACAGAATTGATGATTCTCAACTGCTGATCCATCTGAACTAGTCTACTCTCTAGGCTCGTATGGATCTAATTTCAGTACTCTAGCTTCTGCTGTGGCTATGAAACGTCTTTGGGCATTCCCCTTCTTGAGCTGTTTTGTGCAGGACTCGCATATTTGCTCAGACCTTTTTTGGGTGCGAAAAAGCGTATGCACATACTTTCTCTGCTTACATCCACACTTTGAAGCTCTCGTCAAATCGTCTAATTATTTAAACAATATAATTCTGGTATGGTCTAGTCAATCAGTCTAATAAATCTTATTTAATAGTACTAATTTATGGAAAATTCTGCTTTGATATAGTGTGGCCCTCTTCTACCACCCTCTCTTGTGTCCAATCTTATAGGAGATGACAATTTAGTCAGACAGATATTTAGTAGACTCTTTGAGTCTCAAGTACACCTAGTCATCCCAGGAATAAAAACTAGATCCAGGAGTAAATACTAGATCCAGGAGTAAATACTAGATCCAGGAGTAAATACTAGATCCAGGAGTAAATACTAGATCCAGGAGTAAATACTAGATCCAGGAGTAAATACTAGATCCAGGAGTAAATACTAGATCCAGGAGTAAATACTAGATCCAGGAGTAAATACTAGATCCAGGAGTAAATACTAGATCCAGGAGTAAATACTAGATCCAGGAGTAAATACTAGATCCAGGAGTAAATACTAGATCCAGGAGTAAATACTAGATCCAGGAGTAAATACTAGATCCAGGAGTAAATACTAGATCCAGGAGTAAATACTAGATCCAGGAGTAAATACTAGATCCAGGAGTAAATACTAGATCCAGGAGTAAATACTAGATCCAGGAGTAAATACTAGATCCAGGAGTAAATACTAGATCCAGGAGTAAATACTAGATCCAGGAGTAAATACTAGATCCAGGAGTAAATACTAGATCCAGGAGTAAATACTAGATCCAGGAGTAAATACTAGATCCAGGAGTAAATACTAGATCCAGGAGTAAATACTAGATCCAGGAGTAAATACTAGATCCAGGAGTAAATACTAGATCCAGGAGTAAATACTAGATCCAGGAGTAAATACTAGATCCAGGAGTAAATACTAGATCCAGGAGTAAATACTAGATCCAGGAGTAAATACTAGATCCAGGAGTAAATACTATAGTGGTATCTAGTCCTGTATGTGTATGGATCTGTAAGATCCTGTCCAGACAATTTAGAAATGTCATTACATATTCAATGAGCCGGTATATCATTCTATATATATGGTGTGTCTATGTTTTCTCCACTCTTTTTGCTGTAGTATATAGTTTCCCTCTAGTAAAAGTGTCTATTGAAGGCAGTAGTGGTGGTAACCTATAGCACTGGAGTAGTAGAGGAGGCAGTCATGATAACGAATCCATATATTTATGTTATTACTCACATTTAGTCTCTGAGTTGATAAGTCGGTTTTGCAAAAAATCAGTGGAATTAGTAGTAGATGTTTCTTGGAAATTCGAAATCGATAGAATACTAGTCACCATAATTCATAACCCTAAGATACTACTTCATACGATACTACTCCATATGTAAACTCCATCCAAGTCAAATTTCACCAGATAGAACATCAATAGTGGGTCAGATGTGAAGGGCTCATGTCCATGACTAAGGTACAGATACTCTGGGGTGGCCTATTGTATGGTTACTCACTAGTGTTAAATAGTCTTTTCTCTGTGGTTATCATGTAGGCATTTTTAGACATCCGTAATAAACAGGGTGTAAGTCCCCTATGCAGTCTATCTAGAGTCTTTTAGAGTTATCTGGTATTTATAGCGTGCAATTGGTGTACTGGAGTGAGCCTGGGTTATGAGCACTGGTCTAGTCTTACCCTGAAACACCATGTAATTATCTGAACCATAGAGATAGAGACTAAGGACATAGCCACATAGACTTCTAGGCATATAGACATGGAGATAGAGATGGAGTTGGAGATATGGAGCGACGTGATTATCTGACACATAATCACCTGAAACACTCTTTCAATCTACTTCATTCACAATCTGTTTTGGTGTTCATGCTATACAAGACTAAACCAGCTTGCAGTCTGTAGCCAGTCTAGTACACACTCTTAGTAGTCGGTTTGTACTGTCTAAACTGATAGACACTCAGAGAAGTACCTAGAATCTTGGAGAAGGCAAGATGTCTAAGTATACTCAGCTAGTGTCCAAAGTGGCAGTCTCCAAGTGTCCGAAATCTCTGTTCTGTCTGTTCTGTCCTGTCATTGCCAAAGGTGGAAAGACGGGCCGCGAGTGGGTTGCACTGGCGGATGCAGGACACATATCAAAGCAATGAAAACAACAGCCAAAAACCCAGAAAAAAGCATATCCTTTTTTATTGGTAGTGTGGTGGTTAGAATCTTGTATAGAAGCTCTATGGGAATATTGGATCACTATTTTTTATACTTTTGGATTTTTGACATTGCATTATCTTTGAGTACACCATAAGCTTCTTTCGCGTGGTGTGTCGTGGCTTTCGGTCACTATTGTCGAAAATGCACCAGTCTATGGAAAAATAAACCATAATAAAAAAATTAGATCAATAAAAAAATCAATAAAAAAACCTATAATAATCAATAAAAAAACCTAAAATAATCAATAAAAAAATCAATAAAATAATAATAAAAAAACCTATAATAATCAATAAAATAATCAATAAAATAATAATAAAAAAACCTATAATAATAAATAAAATAATCAATAAAAAGCGTGCCAAGCTCATATTTCCATTCATGTAGTACACTGTCATCATGTCACTGTATATTCTTATGGTGGGATCTTGTGCTACGAGTGCAGTGCAGGTTAACAGTATGGCGATCTAAGGTTCGCAGCTCAAACCCTAACATCTGATACACCTCAGCCTGCCACAGCCTGCCACACTACACTTACACTTCAAGGACACAGTATTATTTCTTTTTTTGATGGTGTGTTGTACTTTGAAGTCACTTAAATATCCCTCATAGTGGGTTGGCATAATCACATGCGGTAGGAAATATTTGCTCTTGCTAGTAATAGTTCATGCTGATCAGTAAACCTCGCGACTCAGAGACACCCAGTAGCCTCAGTAACTGTAACCAACACCAGGTCACACCAAATGGGGAATGGAATGGCCACGTGATATAAACCCTGATGTTATTTTAAGTACTATACTTTCAGCAGGGCTAAGTTGTCGTCTAAGCCTAAGCTCTTAGACAAGCTAAGCCTTGCCATGCAGCAAAGTGCTAAGCCAGGAAGGAGGGTTGCAGGGTGCTCAGCCGAGAAGCCCGAGTAGTCGCGCAAATCCTACTGCATGGCCTGTGCACGAGGCTAAAAGGCACGGCCCTATAACACCTGGCCTCCTCACATCCACCATCGCCTAGCAAAAAGTCCAGAGGAAACAGGAAAATATTGTGACGTTTGAAACACGCCTGAAACATACCTGAAACACTCCGGATTGCCGTGCTTTGAATTCCTTCTTGAAACTGAAATCACTGCTTTCTCCTCGCTCTTCCCTAGACTCCAGGCTATAGGCGCCCTGAACCACTCCACTCCAGTCCACCATCCAAGCACCCTGAATTCCCAATCTTTCAGGCTCTCCATCATTGCAGAATCCCATTCTTCCTTACCTTAATATTGAACCTAAGATACTTCAGGACTACTTAGAACCAGGACACTGATCTTTAGGACGCTAGAAGGAACTTGCGCCAATTTATACTTTCTAAGGACTTTTATTTCCCTTTTGGCACTTTAGGTCTGGCTTCGAACTTTTTGAGGCTATTTGGATCTTCTGAGCTTTTCTTTCTACGACTTATACGTTATCCCTTGTCTTATTGCACCTTTTATTTCCCGGGACTTTGGCTTTCGACCTATTTTAAACCTTCTTGGATCCAGCATATCACCTTATTCTTCTTCGAATTAGGACCCTTCTTAAGTCTACCTTCTTCCTTCAAACTTACAGCCACAAGCTAGGATCTCGAAATGGCCAAGCTATACGAGGACCTCCGGGCCGAGGTGGAGGCAATGCAGAAACAAGACCTCCATCCCAAAGTGGTTGCTCTCGTCCAGGCTTTCCTCAACTACCTAAAAGAGCCACGCTACCAGAACCCACTCGCCATCACTGAGCTCAGCAGACTCTTCACTGCCTTCTACGATGACCTCAACTCGCTCGTATTGGATATCTACACGCAGCTGAACTCCAACAAGCGACAGCTCATCCAGCAATCGATCATCTTCAGTGCAGATGAGCAGACCTACGACTACTTGAATGCCATTGCCAACTACTCCAGCAATTCGACGGTGAAATTGCAGAAACGGAGTGATGCTCAGGCGCTCTACCAACTTCGCATTTTCACCTACTACAAGTTTCTCACCGTGTGTAAAAGCATTGAGGTGGCCCAGAACGTGTTATTTTCGTCGACTGCGCCTTCCGAAACCACCGAGTTGCACCAGAAGCTCTTGCGCTACGATCTGCGGGATATCGCCATCCAGGACCTCTTGTGCGAGAAAATCCACATCTTGCGAAACTTGAACTTGCCCATCGAATGTTTTTTCGAGGCCACGGACTTCCCGGAATTCAGCAAGATCAACCAGTTCTTCATGACGCTTGAGGATGAACGGCCTTCGGCGTTGGCTGAGGTGAAGGCCCACTTTGCTGCTCTCTCCGCCCTGGAGACTCCGTATGCCAAGCTACAACTGATAGTCCGGATCCAGAAATCCCTCATCAGCTTGTGTGCTCTATTGTACGATAAGGACTCGTCTAAGGTGAGCAACGATGTGCTCTTGCCTGCACTCATCTACACGGTGATATACTACTTGCCTTTGGAAGAGGTCAATCTCTACCTCAACTTGAAGTTTGTCAAGTCGTTCTGGAACATGTTGGACGCGGACCACGTGAGCTCGTCCCACTTCACGCTCCTGTCGTCGGTGTCATTCTACAACCCCACTAACCGCAAGAACCGCAAGCCGTTCTCGCTGAAATCGCTCTTTGAGCTCTTGAACCTTGCGGATGGGGAAGATGTGGACTTTGATGACATTGCTACGGACAAGAACGAGGAGTTCCGGTCCAATGCCTCCATAGTGGAGTTGATCCAGACTCAGCACCTTAACAATGGCGAGTTGCAGTTCTACTTGACCAACTTTGAGGCCATCCTATTTTTCTTGCAGAACACTCCGATTCTGGAAATGGTGCCTGCTGATTATACCATTCCCTCCAGATTTGCTGGAAATGAGTTGATTTCCACTCCTGTGCAGCTCATTGTCGATAGGGAACCAGCCCTAGAAACGTCCAAACTCGAACGCAAAATACGGGCCGAACTCTTTGATGACGAGTTCGATGGCGGCAACCGGTCTCGGTCCAGCTCGCTCTTCAATACCATATCCAGTGCTGTTTCCCAAAGTGTGAGGTCACGGTCCAACTCTTCAGCATTGAAGCATTCGGAAAATAATGAACTCCCCCAGCTGGACTTTGAAGAGTCTCTCTCGACAATCCTCCCTTCGCAGGATGCTTATGGGTTGAGCCAGGTCAAGGGAATCCTCGGCAAAATCGGCCTGGTGTCTAACTACCAGTTTAAGGCCCCGGTAGATATCGAGATTGATAGCCCCGAAAAGTCTGAAAACAGATCAAAACGGTCCCAGTCTCTTTTGGATAGAATCTCGCCCAGCCATACCAGAACAAGGTCCGAGTCCGAAAACGTGTCGTCCAGCACTGTACCCCGCAAACCCACCATGCTCTCCACCAAATGGTCTAGTGGGGTATCTGAATTTATGAACAAAATAAGCACTGCAGCTTCGGCGGCATCCAACCATGAGACCAGCCTAACTGCCTCCCACCACTCCCAAACATCCTTGCATTCCATAGACGATCCTTTCGAGGACGAAACCCGAAGACTCGGCTATGGAATCCGCTCGTCCAGTGTTCAAACTATGGACAAGTGGCTTAACAATATTCCTGCCAATTCTTCAGCCAGTCTTGTGGAGTCCAAGATGCCCCAGAACGATGGCTACACCCCGGAAAACAATGCGTTTTCCAGTACCTACAACAACGAGGGCCTGGTGTTCAGTGCGTCTTTCGGCGAGCTCACAAAGTACCAGTCGGTGGACTTTGAGTCGTTGACCATTAACGACTTGAAGAACTTGAAGAGGTACTATGACCAGTTGTGCGCGGAGGTGCTACTGACCAAGACCGAGTCCAAAACAAGCAACGATTACACGGACGATAAAGAGACATAGTGTTGGGTAATTTTTGGATTATTTGGGTTGTTTGGGTAAAGTTGAGTTGGTTGGTTGGTTTGGTTTGGTTTTGGTGTGGCGGTGGAGTGCACGTGACTATTGTCACGCGATCACTCTCACGTGACTTTATCGTCGCGGAACAATCGAGAACCCCGGCCTTAACCTCAATGCCACAGCCGAATGCATCAATATGGCCGACCTTGCAAATACAAGCCACTACGGCAGAAAACATAAGCTCCCCAGTCTCGAGCCGCCACGTGCCAAGAAACGTGTGCGGCTAGACGTGATGCTCCTGAGCTTATCGCTAGACGGAGCCAAAGGGGTCTCCACCCCTGTATACATCAACCCGTTGGCAGTTCCCGAAAAGAACCACAAAAAGCAGAAAGCCAATGACATCGATTCCATCATCTCTAGCAAAATCTTCGAGAGCTACAAGTGTGACCTCCTACGAGGCCTCCAGATGATCCGATACATGCACCCGGTTACGGTGTTGGCGTGGCGTTTTCAGATGTGGATCAAGCGGCTTTTCAATGTATTTATCCGCAAATACAACCGGCAAAACCCCGGAGTGCGGCCCATGAAAACGTTCCGCGACTACATGCAAATCATGGCCTTGGTGGAAGACCCAGCAGTCAACTTCTCGCTCACAGAGCTTTTGCACATAGTGGTGCAAGAAAGCGGCCTTGAAAAGCAGGCCGTAGCTAGGAAGCGCGAGCGTATGGCCGACTCGGTCCGCTTGGAGGAAATCAAGGAGCAGGAGCACGTGGCCAAGGAGTGCAACTACAAGTACTGGGACCGGCTCCGAACGCAGCCCGTGAATATGGACATGGAAATGGACCTTTCGCTGGGCTACGACCTGGCCGCAGATATGGAGGTGGACGACAACTTGGAAGCCAACTACGGCAACTACTACTCCCAGGGCATGTAACTCCCAGAGCATACACGGAATATGGACTACGAGCAGGACTACGGATCTCCATAGGTCATGACATTTCATGACATCACGAGATATAAGATGAGAAATATCATGAGATATCATTACAAGAATACGATGTCATGAGATCTAGGATTAAGAGATATGACATAACATATACATTAAAAGTTATAGGTTATTAAATTTATAGATTTCAAGAGAGTATAAGACTATAAGACTATACCAGATGCTATAAGTGGGTGTCAGTACAATTGGCTAGTAAAAAAGACTGGTAATATATAGATTTCCTGCATATAAGCATTCTCTCAGCCAACCACCACCTGCAGTATCATAACCAAAGCAGTTTCAACTATACCCCAAATTATCCCTATTCTCTACAATCTCTGAAATTTCCTAATTCCCCAATCTATTTGATTTCTATACAATCTCTATAGCCACTGGTTATGAGGAGTAATCCCGATTACTGGTAGCAAGGCCTCCCTGCAGGAGCGCACGCTAGACCGAAAAACATGTTGATATTTTTTCCACTACTCTTACCCAAGGAACCCACCGGTAAGATTCTACCCACGCAACATGTCTAAAGAATTGGCCGAGGAGGAGATCCGAACCCGTGTCCTGGACAACGAAGACAACTCGTCGGAGCCCGGCGATGACGTCATGGACGATTCCTCCGAAGAGGACGAGGACGAGGAAAACGACGAGGAAGCCATCAAAAAGGTCCGTGAAGGTTTCATTGTGGACGACGAAGAAGAGGAAGAGGATGCGCCTTCGCGTAAAAAGCGGCGCCACAAGCGCAAGCGGGACAAGAAACCCGTTGCTTCAGATGACAACGATGCCTTGGACGATGACGACTTGGAGCTCTTACGGGAGAACTCAGGGGCCGCACCGCGGAGACCAGCAGACTCCAAGTTCAAGCGGCTCAAAAGAGCTCTGCCTTCGGGCGAAGACGGGGAACAAGGCGCCGACGAAGGTGCAGGACGCCGGAACATAGGCGGGTTGAACGACTTTTTCTCTGACGACGACGACGACGCCGAAGAGGTGCCTGCAGACGAGCAGAATCTTGGAGAAGAACGGAATATTCTTGATGAGTTTGAGGATTTCATTGAGGATGACGAGTTTTCCGATGAAGATGAGGCTCGGGCTCAGAAGACCCAGCGGAGACAAGCAGTCAAGCTGAAAGGTCCCAAATTGGACACGTCCAAATTGTCCAGTGTGGATAGAGAAAGTTTACAGCAGCTCTTTGAAGTGTTTGGCAATGGAGCAGAATATGAGTGGGCTTTGGAGGCTCAGGAAATCGAGGATGAGGGTAATAATGACCAGGAACCCACGGCTCTAGACGAGGTGTTTGAGCACTCCGAGTTGAAGGACCGAATGCTCACGGAGGAGGATAACCTCATTAGGATCATCGATGTGCCGGAACGGTTCCAGAAGTACCGTCTGACGTTGAACTACATTGACTTCGACGAGGCCGTGTTGCAGAAGGAGAAGAAGTGGATCGGCGACCTTCTCTATGCCGAGAAGAAGAATGTGCTTGGCGAGAACATCAAAGAGCCATTCATGGAGGCCGTGGGCCGTGTGGTGGAGTTCATCTCCAAGGATAACTGGGAGACCCCATTCATATGGACCCACCGCCGAGACTTCTTGATCCACACAGAAGAAGTCACGGATGCCGAGGGTGTGGTTAAAAATAACGTGGTCAAGCTTCTCTTTGAGGACGACTTGTGGCGCATAGTACAGCTTGATATCGAGTACCACTCTCTCTACGAGAAGAGACTCAACACGGAGAAAATGGTGGCCAACTTGACTGCGGACGACGACTTGATCCGTGACATTGACACCTTGGACTCCATGGTGGCCATCCAAGACTTACAGGACTATGTGAACTTTACGTACCCCGCGGAATTAAGGGCACTTTCCGAAAACAAGGAGAGTGGCGATGAAGAAGACGACAAAAAGGCCGCCAAGAAACACTCCAAGTACGCCATCTTCGAGCGAATCCGTGGTAATGTCTTGTACGATGCAGTCAAAGCCTACGGCATCACGGCCAAGCAGTTTGGCGAGAATGTGCAGGACCAGTCCACCAAGAACTACGAGGTTCCATACCGGATCCACGCCACAGACGATCCCTTCGAATCTCCCGAAGATATGCTTGGAAGATTGATTGAAGACGATGAGATCTTGTTCAAAGACCCCAAAAATGGCTTGAGTGCAGTCCGCAAGACCTATGCCGAAGAGATCTATCACAACCCCAAGATCAGACACGAGATCCGCCAGGTCTACAAGAACTTTGCGTCTTTTTCCGTGACCATCACCGAAAAGGGCCGCAGCACGTTTGACAATTACCCAGCATACGCAGATTTCAAGTACGCCAAAAACCTCCTGCCTGCAGATTTGGTCAGATCGCCTGACCGGTTCTTGAGGATCCTTGAGGCCGAGTCCAAGGGGCTCATTCTGGTTCAGATCCAAACTAATGATGGTGACAGCTGGTTCGAGTCTATTCTCAATTGTTTGACCTCGGACGGAACCTCTGAGATCGCCGAGTTGTGGAACAAAGAACGTGAGTATGCCTTGACTATGGCCTTCAAGAGATTGACCAACATGGTGGCTCTTAATACCAAGGAGGACTTGCGTAGGGAATGTGAACGGTTGGTTGCAGCCGAACTCCGGTCTAGATTCCTTACAAAGGTGGATCAGGCTCCATTCACGCCTTATGGCTACGACAAGGGTACCAAGCCCAATGTGTTGGCGCTTTCTTTCGGAAAAGGTGACTTTGACAGTGCTGTGGTGGGAACCTTTGTGAGGGATACAGGAAAAATCAGCGACTTCTTCAAGTCCGACTGTAATCCTTCACGGGACAGAGAAAGCGAGGAAAAGTTTTCGGGGCAATTGCGGGAATTCTTTGACAGAAACCTCCGCAGCCAGAAGCCAGATGTCATTGTTGTTTCCGGATACGGCACGAACTCCAAGCGGTTGTTCGACGCTGTACGCAACTTTGTGATGAAGAACAACTTCGTCGCCAACACAGACGACTTGACAGATGCGTCGAACCCTCCTTTGATTCCGGTGATTTGGGGCCAGGACGAGACGGCCAGGTTGTACCAGAACTCAGAAAGAGCACTCATTGAACTTTCCGATAAACCCACTTTGGTCAAGTACTGTGTGGGATTGGCCCGGTATGTGCAGAGCCCGTTGTTGGAGTACATCTCTTTGAAGGACGATATCTTGTCGCTTGTCTTCTACGAGCACCAGAAGTATCTTTCCAACGATGTGGTGAAGGATGTGCTTGAGACGGCATTCGTGGACATCGTCAACATGGTGGGAGTGGAAATTAATGATGCCTTGCAGGATGCATATACTGCCCAGCTGTTGCAGTATGTGGCAGGCTTGGGGCCAAGAAAAGCCTCAGGTGTGTTGCGGAATATCAGTGCCAAATTGGGTACCTTGACCACCCGCAGTGACCTCATTGAGAACGAACTCACCACTGCCAATATCTTCTTCAATTGTTCGTCTTTCTTGAACATTCCTTACGATGAAGGTGTTTCCATGAGAGACCTCTCCATAGAGCTCTTGGACGCCACAAGAATCCATCCCGAAGACTACAGTTTGGCCCGCAAAATGGCTGCCGATGCCCTTGATTTGGACGAGGAAGACATGGCCCACGTGGAGGAGCTGGGAGGCATCATCTACCAGTTGATGCAGGAAGGAGTCAGCAAAGTGGACGATCTCAACTTGACTGCCTTTGGTAAGGAGTTGGAGTCCAAGTTCGGCAAGAAGAAGTACGCCACTCTTCAGAGTATCAAGGAAGAACTTGTCAACAACTTTGAGGAGCTTAGGCGGTCGTTCCATCTCTTGGAGAACTCCGAAATCTTCCGCATGTTGACTGGAGAAACCGTGGAGAGTTTCACGCGTGGCTCCATCGTGCCCGTCACCATCAACCGGGTGGGAAAGAACTACCGAGACGAGAGTGCCAAGGTCAAGTTCTTACGGGTATCTACATCCACCAATATCCAGGGAACCGTGGAGGAAGGACATATTTTGAGAAACGCCGATTTCGAGCAGGGCCAGGTGATCCAGGTTGTGATTACCGACGTCAACTACGAGGGGTTTTCCGCCAGCTTCAGTACATTGCCAGAGGATATCAGCAAGGCCTCGTTGCCCAAATTCCACAAGGACCCCACCAAGTGGGACTTTACCCTAGAAGAAGCAGACAAGCAACGGGAAAGTGCCCGGGAAATTGCTAAGCTCGCCAAGATGCGCAACATCCAGCACCCATTGTTCCGCAACTTCAACCACAAGCAAGCCGAGGAGTACTTGGCCCCTCAGTCCATGGGAGACTGTGTGATCCGCCCCTCATCGCGGGGAACCAACTACCTTACGGTCACATGGAAGGTGGGCACCAACCTTTTCCAGCATTTGAGTGTGGAGGAGGTGACTCACAACACCGGAAAGGAGTACGTGGTGGAGCGCAAACGGTACTCGGACTTGGACCAGTTGATTTTCCAGCACGTGCAGGCAATCGCCAAGCACGTCAACGAAATGGCCCGCCACCCCAAGTTCCGCGAAGGTACTTTGGCCGAGGTCAACGAGTGGTTGGAGTCGTACACGCGAGCAAACCCCAAGAACAGTGCGTATGTCTTCTGCTACGACCACAAGGCCCCGGGGTGGTTCTTGCTTTTGTTCAAGGTCAACGTCAATACGCCGGTGACCACGTGGCACGTCAAGACAGAGGTCAACGGGTTCGTGTTGAAGGGCTTCTCGTACCCCAGCATGATGAGATTGTGCAATGGGTTCAAGCAGACATTCAAGTCGCTCGTCAGTGACCAGACCAACTCTCGCCCGGGCTACGGCTACTAACCGTGCGTGAAGAATTTGTATAGTAAGTAAAATAGTAATGTCAGTATATTAGATTCAGTACTTAACTGTCATAAAAGACTGCATCCACTACCTCTCCCATAGTCTACTTCCACAGCTACAAGCATACAGAGTAAGTAGAATGATCACATGATCTTTGCCAGCATGGACTATGCGTCATTAATTCAAGTGTTGAAGCTGAAAAAGGAAGGAGTGATAGCCTTGAGACTAGTCATGTGATTGCCATACTAATCACAGGTCATCTCTAGGCAAACAAGGCTCTATACATAAAAGGTAGTTTCGACAATATAGAAGCTCAACCACAAATTTACATAGACCTATCAAAGATGACGTCAGCTGAAGTTCCAGATAACCATTATAAGTATCAACAAGAATGGACTATCTTCTCTTTAACCCATCATTCATCATTACTTAATTGCCCCAGTATATCGATAGACTAGTCATGACTCCAAGTATTAAACTTACTATTACTGTCTAAATAATTTAACGATAATGAATCAACACCCAGTTATGGAACCAGTACTAGTTATTTGGGGACTTGGTATATATGCTCAAGCGTTACTTTTTTTGGTTACATTATGTCACACTTGTGCGATTTGGACCAATAATTGGTAATTACTGAGAAGAAACGAACTTTACACTCCAAAAATTAGAAAAAGCCACATACCACGAAAATTAGCCATTAGATCTTTCTTTAGCACCAGAGAAGTCTTTTAAGACTAGAATTCATATACTTGTAAAACCAGAGTCCTGCATAGAACACCCCTTATTTCCAATCACTATAGATGTTGTGCAGGCCCCGAATATACTTAGGCACGTTTCCAAGGTTTTATTCAAGTTTAAATAGGAGAAGTATTTCAGCCCTAAAGGCTGAAGAATGGCCGTTTGCATTGGTCCTTTTTTTGTTAGAGGTAGCCTGGTGTACGGGTGTTGCGCTGTGGTCACACCCAGACCTCAGCCAATTCAAGTATAGACAACACCATGGGCCAGCACATCTGGTGCATAATAGTCGCTAAGAGCCTTAATCAATACACTTGATTATGAAAAATTAAGGATAAAACTCCCAAAAATTTTACTTTCGGTTGCGGCCATACCAAGTGGAAAATACTGTTTCCCGTCCGATCAACGTTAGTCAAGCCACTTAGGGCCCCAGTGAGTAATGCAGTGGGAGACCATGTGTGAAATTGTGGTGCTGCAATCTTTTTGCAGCCACAGAAACTTAATAGCCAAAATCCAACACAGCGAAAATGTACTTCTAATTCTGAGTTTAATTCCTGATACAGTTGTATCTTCTAATTGATTATTGACTTACTTACTTGCTTGTTTTGTACGGAGTTTCGAGCGGTAGCTGTCTCCATCCACATAACAACCCATGAGCCAGCGGTCGCCGCCGTTTTGGTCGGAAAATGCAAGCCGGGAGTGGAGTATCCGCCGGTTGTCGAAAATCACACAGCTATTCTCCGGCATCTTGACAATGTACTGGTTAGCCAGGTCAGTGATTGCTTTCTCGAAAAGTACCATTCCCCGCAAAAAGTCCTCGAAGAGCTGTGGATTCTCGGAAGCAGTGATATGATGCTCAAAGGGTCCCTGGAAGGGAGGAGAGTAGTTGACAGCTTGAATGAGTGGACGACCTTGGGGATCCTGCATATACGGCTCCTCCACCACCATCGGCCGCATATAGTAGTAGTATTCGTTATTGTTCTCGTAGTGGAAGGTTATAGGCACCTTCTTAAGCGCTTCGTAAGCGGCTGGATCGGTATCCCGTACATGCTCCACGGCCAAAAACAGATCTGCAAAAACACTCTCCCCTCCCTGGGTCAGGTTCTGTATATAGTGCAACAACTGGAGACCCGGAGGAGACTCGTAGTAGCACAAGTCCATGTGCAAAGGTAAGTAGACGTTTGTATTTGCCACGTTCTTAGCATTCTTATCGTTTTTGACATCGAACAATTCCCCGTAAAACGTCGGCTTGATGTATCCATATCGCTGGGCCATCTTGTATACTGGCCAGAGATGACTATTCTCCTTGGAAAGTGTCTGGGTCTGCGGCACTTGCAACGGGTCATCGACATTATTAATAAAACAAATACCGTACTTATTTAAAGCCTTCAATGAGCGGGCAAAAGTGGAGCTTCCGTCCAAATAAGCATGGTAGTCCACCTGGATGCTCTTCAAGTCCTTGAGAAGATCCACACGGGTCCAGAATTTTTGCTTGTCATGGAAAAACTTGCCATGGAAACGAGTTTCGGGAGTGCTTGATTTGAGTAGAAACAGCTCGGGGTATTGGGAGACAGTTTCGGATTGGTCATGGTGTTTCCAGGTGATCTGCAAGAGGTGCTCCGAGTCCCCTGCAATAACTTCAGGAGGATGGACGATTTCTAGGCCCCGTGCAACGTAGGCTGTGCCAAAGTTCTTTTGGCGGGTCGAGGGATCCACGGAAGTAGTGGAATTGCAGGCGTCTCGGAGAAACACCGAGCTGAAGGTGAATTCCTTGGGGTTTTCGGTGCCGAGACTTACGCTGACACTGTTGTTGTCATAGGAAACAAGAGCCAAGCGCCTGCGGCTGTGTCTCAATGCTGTACGAAATGGGGTGTGCAACTTGGAGCGGATCATGGGGTGGAGATTAAGGAGTGGGGAGTAGTGAGTGATGACTGAGTGGTGGGTGGAGATAGGTGGATCTGGAAAGGAAAATGCGGGGTGCCTCGAGCCGCGCCGAGGAGACTGACATAGCTGGTGCGGAAAAATAAAAAAATAATGATACCCACGAGGTTCGAACTCGTGCCTCCGAAGAGACCAGGAATGTATGGTAAGGTAACCTTACCCTGGCGCCTTAGACCACTCGGCCAGAGTACCATTTTCGAGATTTTGAAATTTTAGATGGAGTTGACAGTTAGTTACGAGTGGATTCAGTCACTAAATTATTTATCAACATTCAAATCATATATTAAAAAAGACGCTCCATTAGTAGAGTGTGGTGGTAGACAGTGTAGGATCGGTAGGTCCGCCGACCGGCAATTGCCGGGCCTGGCCCAGCAACTCCACCACTACTCCATACACTAGTGCTCTAAGACTATCTCCATTCAACTCCATGATCATATACTGGTTTCTCTATAAAGTAAAGAGCCCCGATCTTCTCTTTCCAAATGGATACACGATGAGCGCAGCAGCAAAGAGCCCCACACTAATACCAATGGACACCTCCACCATGGTGGCACCGAAACTCAAGGAACTCAAGTCGGTGCCCTGCGCTGTAGAAGAAGACGAGTTGGTGATCTTATTGGCTGTAGAAACACCGGCAAGAAGCGTACTCTTGGATGCAATACCAGAGGGCACCTGCACGAAGATGGCAGGCAACATGGCACTCACGGCCATACCCTTTCCGATTCTGGAGTACATGTTTCCCAAAATTCCAATGATAAAGGCACCGATGGCTGCGGTGAACTCGGTCACGTTGGAGAAGTGCTTTCCTGCAAAGTATGTGCCCACATATGATACAGCAGTAATGAACGTCATCACCGGCAACTGGCTCCAACGAGCCTGGTTCAAAAGCCCCAAGCAGCACGAAAACAACGGCACAAGCAAGATCCGCCATTTATCGTCCACGCCATGGTCCGTGGAGCATGTAGCATCATTCGTGGCGTTTTTGTCCACCCATCCGTACAAGGCTGCACCCAAGGTAATACCAAAACCCAAGAACAACGAGTAGATGATGGCATAGAACATTCTCACGGACCCGGCCACCAAGTTCTTAGACTGCAACTCCAAAGATCCACACAAAATAATGTAACCTGGAAGAATAAGAGCGAGCGATCCCTGAGTGATGGCTCCAAAGCAAAAGTGGTCTCCATGGATGGACCCAATTCCTCTGCCAATGAAAGACACCACAATGGAAGCAGTAACCTCGAAAACAGACGAGTAGAGATGCGATTTCGACGACATGAAGAACTGTAAGTAGCCAATGACCAGCCCCAAGGCAAATGCAATGGGCATATCCAACCAGCCACCTCCAAAACCGAAGGTACACACCGAAGCAGATCCAAGCCCAAAGAGCACCACACAGAGCCAGGGCAGGTACTCGTTTTTGGCCTTCAACAACTCCTCAAGCTTGATGCCTGCTTCTTCCACACCCGTGATATCGTGGATCACATCCTTGTAGATCTTGTGAGTGTCTGCGAGCTTGGAAAGGTTGACACCCTGGGCACACCGTACCAAATGCACCTCGGATGTTCTGGTGGCTGCATCACCAAACGCAATGATCATGGTTCCTGGGAAATACACAAACTGTCCGTCGATCTCGAGCACTCGACTGGTCATCACCATGTACTCCTCCAATCTATGTGTAGGAGCTCCGTACATCATCAAGGCCCGGCACATGCGGATGATGAACCTCTGTCTCTGAAGAATATCGGCAATGTGCACGGTGATGCGCAACTTCTGGTTGTTTTTCTTGAACTTCTTGCCCAACTTCTTGGGGTCTCCCTTGGGAGCTTTGGGCCGGGCATTCTGGAAAGAGGGCAACTGGGCTGCTTCTCCTTCCAACTGACCACTTTCTCCTTCACTGGGGCTGCGGTATTCTGAAGGTGCAGGGCTTTGTTTCCCTCCATAAATCTTACCAGCCAATTTTTTGGGGCCTCTTTTGATCTTGCGCCCGTACTTCTTAAAGTCATGGGGCTGTTTTTCGCCATACTCCTCAAACTGTTCGTCGGCCAAGTGACCACTCATCGAGGGAAGCGTGGCCTGCGACTTGTTGTCGCCCGTGTTTTGGTAGAGCTTAAGCAAAGACGAAAGCACACCCGCATGAACCTGTTTTGGGGGTGCTATGTACTCTCCTCCCTCGAAAAACTCATCGTCCCGAATATCGTCGTCCAAGTCCTCCTTCAAGAGGTCTGGGTTGGGCTGGTAAAACACATCCGAATCTTTATCGGGCAGAGATTGCCCCACGGGTTTCTCGTTTTCCAAAAGAAAGGCCGTGGAGTCGGCATTGGTTTCCGCATCCGAGTTTTCGTACAGAGGTGTTTTCATGCGGTCTTGGACGTCCGGAGCATGGGCGAAAATCAAGTTTTGGGCCTCCTGGTTGAGCTGGTCAAAGTTAAGGTTGCGCATTTCAATGGGCTGGTCGCCCAGTACCCCCACCTGTTTCTCCTCGTCCATGGCCTCTTCACTGTGGCTGCTGGCTCCAGGAGCAAGGCCTCCTCCGTTAAGAGTACTAGAGGCTCCAGCAAAGTTGAGCACCTTGCCCAAAAAGGTATCTGAGCGCGAGGGTGCGCTGGGGCCCTGGGCCTCCTCCTGAAGAGACACTTGCCTGAAGATATCGCCAAGGCCATCAGATTGTGTCTGCGGCTTGCGGATTTCCGTGATATCCGTTTCCTTGCGGCCGGAAGATGCGGAATACGACCTTGAGTACTTCAAACTGGCGCCCCGTCTTCTCTCGCCCGAACCGGCCGAGCTGCTCCCCATGGACTGTCTTCTTTCGGCCGAGCCCCTGCTGCCCATCGAATGCATACTTTGGTGACGAGCTGGCCGTGGGATGTTATGGCCGTAATTTTCATCATCAGAAGAATCGTCCTGGTACATGTCAACATGGCTGTAGTGTTCACCCTGCGAACTGTAGTTATCGGAATCGGACGAGTCCTGGTTTTGGGGCACGCTGAACTGGAATTTGGGGAGATGTTCCAGGGGACCCTCCTGGCCAGCGCCTTCAAAAGCATCGTCCAGATCCGAGGCCTCCGAAACATTGGTGGTGGAGGAAGTGCTCACCAACGAGTTGCGGTAGTTCTGAGAGTCTGGAAAGCGCACGGTTTTGCCTGGAGTGAGTTTCTTGCGGGCCTTGACTAAGTTGGTCTTGGGGTTGATTTTCTTGCCTTCTTTCTTGCGGAGGTTGGCAAGGTTCACCGACGGCACATTGATGTTGGACTGGAAGTTCAGCTCGTCCGAGGACGAAGAGTATTCTGTCATCTATAAGAAAATCCGCCAGTTATGTGATAAAGGAAAGTGACAGCTAAACTATTGTAGGTAACTGATTTGAACTGTCTTTGGACTGTTCTGAAGTGCTTCTGGAAGGGAACCTGTAAGCAGACAAAGTAGGAGGTAAAGAAGGAAGTAGAAAGTGGGAGTAGAAAGTATGTGGACTGACCTCTTTTGTGAATGGGAGATTGCCAGTAGCTAAGGGATGTTTAGATGTGTTAGCGTGGAATGTATGTGGAATGTCACGGTGGTTGGCTGTGTAGGTGGTATGCTGAGAGTGGAAGGGCCTAGGCCTGGGTATGGGAGTGGCAGCTAAGGGAAATAGTCAGGTGATTTAGGGGGTCTCCTGCATAAGTCGTGCTGATTCAACAGGTTCTATCGGAAGAAGAGTTGGAAGAGTAGAGGGTTGAAGCAACGATATGTAGATCAGCGTGCCTTAAATGGCACAGTGTGTGCAGGCCAGAGGGAAGGGCCCTGGTGAATGGAGTGCGCAGTCTAGCCCCAGCCAAGGTTAGTAAATCAACACAGATTGAATTTTCAATTATTAACGAAGATTGCTATTATCTTAACTTCCTATGCTTATCTTTACCTAATACTTTTCCTTCTTACTTCTCTTTCTTACTGTCTACAATTTGCTCTGAGGCGGAGCACGGGCTCATGTGCAGCGGCTTAGACACCGCGCACCTCGAGAGCTAAGATGAAACAGGCAAACAATGAAGGTCACAAATCAGGAATAAGAAACAGAAAAGAGACAAAAAGAGATGAACAAAAAGAGACAAAAAGAGACAAAAGAGACAAAAGAGACAAAAAGAGACAAAAGAGACAAAAAGAGACAAAAGAGACAAAAGAGACAAAAGAGACAAAAGAGACAAAAGAGACAAAAAGAGACAAAAAGAGACAAAAGACATGAAAAAAGATACCGTTGATTATGAGTGGTATGGTTACATCATAAGCTTCAAAGGAGCAACTTTTTCCACGCAGTCTGTTCGCACTACGTCATAGCACCGAGCCTTTTATCTCATCCCTCAACTATTTTTATCCTCCCGCACACCTCACACTTTCTCTCATTACTACACCCCTCTATTTCAGCCACCAATAAAGTAACCTAAAATAATAATCTATAGTAGAAATCTATAGTAGAAATCTAAGGTGGTCTTCTATAGTGGGAATCTATAGTAGTAATATTTTGATAATTTTAATAAGAAATACGAAGAGTGTCAATAATATTGTTAAGGAATAGGACATGTTAGTGACTATTGGAAGATCCATAATTAAAGGCTAGTCTTTTGGTGTAGTGAGAGTGTGGAAAAAGAGTGGAGTGGAAAGAGTGAGAATGGTGGAAAGAGTGGAAAGAGTGGAAAGAGTGAGAATAGTGAGAATAGTGAGAATAGTGAGAATAGAGACTCGCATCTCAACTAATAATGATCCTACCTTTGGTTTTCTTGGTGCAGGATTTGGAGTCTGAATTTGGAAGAAGGTGGATTATAAACAACTATGAATGTGTCCACACTTCTGGAACTCCACACCAAGTGCACATTAAGTTTCCTTGGTGTTGGTGACTTTAAGGCTCTCTAATCCAAGTCTTAAGCGTTTCGCTTTATGTCTGGTGAAGGAAGATACATACAAGTAATGCAATACTGAAACAGAGCTTAAATCGTTCTATAACAGACTGCATGGTTGGTTACACTAGTCATAATACTACCTCATCACTAGATCACCATACAGTGCGACATACCAACAGTGCATTAGTCTAACAGTGCATCAGTCGTCCAGGCATTATGGAGGTACTGGGAAAGTGGACCCATAAGAAAGTGCACATTGTGGAGTTCCTCTTGTATATAATATTAGTAACGGTGAGTGAACATATTGAAATTTTCAAGTAGACTGTTGATCACATGTTAGATTTATAGTCACTGCTAATGATGTTCCACATTCTTTTGCTATACGTTCATTAGGCATAAAAATTGATGCTGCTCCTGGTCGTTTAAACCAAGTCACTGCTTTAATACAAACAACTGGAGTATATTATGGTCAATGTAGTGGATTGTGTGGTGTTAAGCATTTATAATGCCCATAAAAATAGAATGTGTTCGTCTTGATGAGTTGAATGATTATCTGAAGCCGAATAAAATTTCCTTTATAGGTAAATTTATATAGCTTAATGGTAGTGGCTTTGATCTGACTCCCTATAATCTAAGCTCAGATGTAATGGACAAAATATGCGTAATATAAAAGGAATAGAGTATAGTCACACCGGGTCCGACGAGCGTTTTCTAGTTGAGCATACGGGAACACGTCTTCCGGTTTCACTTATTATAGAATGTATATGTCACGATTATATTGGTATAGTCCAAGGAACTGAAGCTTGAGTTTTAAATGGTCGGGGCTCATAACCGTGCTCATAACCGTGCTCATAACCGGGCTCATAACACACTATTTCTACACCAACCTTCAAAAACCTAGACTACATCGAAAAGATTACTTGAATAATAGACCGGAGATTAGAGTGACACCACAGTTGGTCGAAGAGCACCTACGAGCCATAGAGGACATTTTGTAATGGAAAACGAGCCATAGAGGACATTTTGTAATGGAAATAGTAGCAACGTCGCCTCATTAGTCGATTCATATTTAAGCTCCGGTCCTATCAAATAGAGTATTATCTTCCAACACCCACCAGTTTCGTGACTAGTATTCATAATAACAAGGTAGTGTGGTTATTTAGGGTACAGTCCTGCCAATGACTCTATACCATCTACTATGATGTTCCTGTAAAATGTACTGTATTAAGTCTACGGATGCTCCCATACTAGATGACTATATGGTGGGTCTACTATGATGTTGACTGTATACTTGGGTTCGGAGATCTGCATCTATGATACAACCCCTAAGTCGCCGAGGAAGCCAAGGTCCAACTCTAAAGCACCAAATAATGGATCACAGCTTCCATCTCTTGGTCATTCACCTCTAAACACAGAAAAACACCGGTGGACTGAGTTAGTAGAGCTGTTAGAAGCAGTCAGTGTGAGATGGTAGAGCTGTTAGAATCAGTTAGTGTGAGACACTTTCTTAAATCCCTAAACAGACTCTTCCCACTGGACTCCACAATACTCCAGCACGTAGGCCACGTGGTTGGAGTCCAATTCCGGCACGTAGTCCTCCACATCCGTGGCCACAATAATGGTGCCCCAGGCCATGCCCGCCAAGATATCGGCCGTCAGCTTGGAGTCTGTGTTTTCAAGGTCGATGATGGCTTTGGGCATCAACTGGAGCTCGAACTGGCGACGAGAAGACGGGTTGTATGCCGGATCAGGGATGGTTTCCGTCAGCACGGCCCGGGAAACGTCATCCTTGCCACTATACAAGAGAGGTTTTCCGCCCAAGTGGTAGCGGAGCACCTGTGCAGGATTGTGGCCCACCACGCTGGTGAAGTTCTCAAAGTACTTATCGTTGAGCATGCTGGCGATCTTGTTGTTTTCGGGGTTGAGTGTTCCGGATGACTGCGACATGCTGCGTTCCTTGACGGGCGCTTCACTATTGTCGATCAAGTGCTTATACTTTTCGAGCTCGTTTTCCTCCGTGATTTTCTTGAACTTCTCCTCCTCCGTGTAAACAAAGTACCCAGGAAAGGCAGGCAATTCTCTTTTCTCCTGTTCAGGTCCCTTCTCCTTCTTCTCCTCCACCTTCTTTCCCCCCTTTGTATTTTCCTCGTTTCCTTGGTCACCTTTTGCTATGGTAGCATAGGAGTTTGGAACCTTCTTTTCCTCTTTCTCAAAAGGATTTGCAGCACCAAAAGGATTTGAGGCAGAAGAATTCGAGCCCGTAGAATTAGAAGCAAAAGGATTGGACCCAGACAGGCTGGAGCCAAATGGATTGACCGTGGCCTTGGTCGCACTGAACAAGTCCTTGGTCACCTCAATCTCATACTGTCTCTTCTCCTCCAAACGCATTTTCTCCTGGTACACCTTTTCAAGCTCCTGGTCCTGCTCTGCCTGAATCTCGGCCATTCTCTTGGGATCTTTCCTGACTCCTCGAATGGCCCGCACCGAGCCCTTCTTCATCGAGCACTGCCGTGTATCCTTACAGGCTAAAATATAGATGACCCGGTCATACAAACCACTTCCAAGCGGGCAGTAGGCCTGTAGGAGCAAGGCCATATCCTTGTGGCAGTGAGCACATTGTAAGTCCTGGCGGTTGGGCACGGAGTCTGCGTGGAGCCAAATGGGCTGTCCACCAATGAATGTATCTTCGATAGAGGGTGTTTCTTCGTCGAGAGAAATGTCCACATAACCAAGGAGAACGTCTGAATTTGTAGCAGTAAAGTCCTCTTCGTCAGAGGAGTATTCGTCGTGGCTGGACATGGTGGAGGAAGGAGATTGGAGAGATGGTGGATGAGTAGATGACTGAGATGCGTGTGCGTGTGCAGGTGCGCGTGAGGTTGCACAGCTGCAAAAGGTGAGAGTATCTCCAACGGGTCTCATTCTAAGAAAGACTACTCCACTATTAAAGCTACTCCACTCACTATACTGTATGAAGATCATACACAATATTTGAATAGTATAGAAAAAGAGCATGACGTGAGTCTAGGCCCGAGTATCAATGGTACCGGTACTCACTGATAGTCCAGAGTGTAGAACGGTAATCAGACCAGTACTGAGCTAGTCACTCAGCCTGTTTGGGGTTATTCTGTCTTTTCATTGGACAGATTGTACTGAGAAGACTTTTATTATTGTTAGGAAAGATTGCTTAGTAGGATGTAGTGGATCCAGTGTCTAGTGTAGATAGACAATGGGTGTATTCGATTTCTTCCGCTAAGCTCGATTCCTTTTCTTGAGGGTAGCTATGTACCATCAAACTAGGCTATATTTACTGCTACTAGTTCCAGCTACTATACTAGTTGATGTAATGAATGCAAAATACGTTTTTACCGGAACATGCATATTTCCGGGGCTTGTATGCAGTTCCGGGGCTTATATCCAGTTCCGACCTATTGACTTAGGTTGTTTTATCCTCCCCACCAAAACATATTTTTTAGAATACTCGCAGTTCTGAGATCACCTGAATTTCGTCATAACAATACAATAAGGAGAAGTCTTAATGTTGAATGTATGGGCATCTATAGAAAAACGGACACGAGTCACGTGACCTTTCCGAGGGTGCCCTCCAGAAACAAAGTAAATGAAATCGGCCATATCATTAGAAACTATCCTTTTCTTAGTTTAGAATTATACCACTACAAAAACTAGGCCTTCTGTTGAATTACCTACACTATTTTGCTATATACATGTGTTATAAGAAGCGAGGCACCTCTGTTTCCTCGTAGGCCTCGATGGTATCGCCCACCTTAAATTTATCCCAACTGGAAAATGATAAGCCACACTCAAAACCCTTGGTGGCCTGACTGATATCCTGCTTGACGTGTTTCAACGTGGATAAGTGACCCTTGTGCACCACCTCGCCTGCTCTGACCACCCTCACATTGGATGCTCTCTTGAGCACTCCACTAGTCACCTTGCACCCCGCAACCTTAACAATCACCTTGTTTTTTCCCGTGATTTCAAACACGTTCCGGAGCTCCACTTCAGCCAACACCTTGGTGTCGATATGTGGCTTCAACTTAGACGTGAGGTCTGCAGTGACTCCCTCTATGAGACGGTAGATCACATTCTCCTCGACAATGCGGACCCCCAACTTATCTGCCTTGTTTTGAATTGGTTTGGGCACCTTTAAGTTGAAACAAAGAATGCTTGCATCGAGAGCTTGCGCCATGTCCAAGTCCAGCTCCGTGGGGACTCCTGCATCGTGCGAGATGATGGTGGCCTTGACCTCTTCATTGCCAAGCCCATCCACACTTTCTTTGATGGCTTCTGCAGACCCAAAGACATCTGATTTGACAATATATTTGACTGTCGTGATGCCTGCCTCTTCCTCTTGCTCCAAAGAACTGGTATCCAAACCAGCCATTTTGAGCTCATTGATCTTCTCCTGCCGTTGGAGTTCCCGGACCTCCTGCATGCGCTTCTCGTTGATGCTTTCGATATCTTTGAAGGCCTGGATCTGCTTTTCTCTGCTGTCTCTGTTTTGGATCACTTTCTTGCATACTTGCTCCAGAGGCCCTTGTAACAACTGGTCTCCTGCATGCGGAAGCTCTTTCCAGCCCCACACTTGGACTGGAGTCGAAGGGCCTGCTTGTTTGACCATTTTGCCGTGTTCGTCCTTCATCCCACGCACTTTGCAATATGTCAGGCCTGCCACCAAGAAATCACCTGCTTTGACTGTTCCACGCCGTACCAAAACTGTACTGACGTTTCCAAGGCCTTTCACCACTTGCGATTCAATCACCCACCCTTCTGCAGCCACCGAGGATTCGGCCTGGAAATCACTCATTTCACTGAGCGTGATCACCGCCTCTTCAAGCTTGTCCATGTTGAGCCCGGTCTTTCCACTCACCTGAACAGTCTGTGTATCTCCACCGTAGTCCTCGATATCCACTTCATAGCGTGACAAATCTGCCAAAACCTTATCGATTTTAACACCTGGCTTATCACATTTGTTGATGGCCACAATGATAGGCACGCCTGATTTCTTAGCGTGTTTGATGGCCTCCATGGTCTGGGGCATAACGGAATCGTCCGCTGCAACCACCAAGATAATGATATCGGTGACGATGGCTCCTCGCTCACGCATACTCAAGAAGGCTGCGTGGCCTGGAGTATCCAAAAAGGTGATTTTCTTCTTGGAAATGGGGGTCACCACGGAAAACGCACCGATATGTTGCGTGATTCCGCCGAATTCGCCTTTAACCACGGCAGACTTCCGGAGATAGTCCAAAAGCGTGGTTTTCCCGTGGTCCACATGCCCCATAATGGTCACCACCGGAGGCCGAGACCGGAGTTGCTCCTCCACCTGTGGCGCAGGAAAGAGATCCAAGCCTGTATCGTCACTCATGGTCACATCAAAACCAAACTCGTCTGCTATAAGAGAGGCGTTTTCCTTGTCCAAGATGTACTGGTGCGACATGCCCTCGAAGCCCAACTCTTGTAATTTGGCCAAAAGCGTGGCCAATGGCACGTTGATGATTGTGGCGAGATTGGACACCGTGACAAATGTGGGGATGGAGATTTTGATGTTCTCCTTGACCACAGGTCGGCCCTTTCCTTTTCTGGAGCCCAGTCCTCCCCAACTTCCGTCTCCTTCCCCTCTTTCCCTTCGTTCCCCTCTTTCGCCACCGTCACCCCTTTCACCCCTGCTTCCCTGCTCATCCCTCTTTCCCGCCTGCTGCTGCTTGTGGCGCTCGTTCAATCTCTTTCGAATCCTGGTGTACTCTTCTGCCTGCTGCTCTTTCGATCTTGCTTGGGGATCTGCAGGGGGCGGAGAAACTTTCGGCTCATCTTTTTGGTTGCTTTTTCTCTGGTGCCACGGTTTTTGTGGCTTGGGCGGTTTAGTGGCGGCTTTTTGGTATAACTCTGCAAACCGGTTGGGCTTGTTTCCTGAAGCCTGGGACCCGACCTTGGGGAGGTTTTTGAGCACCGAGTACGGCCGCCTCCCTAGATCTTGACCTAGCCTGCACGTTAGACTGGCTTTCCACACAAACAGCATTTTGGAAATGAATGTGGATGTGGATGTAGATGTGGGTATAGTTGGCATGAGATTTATTGGAGTGAGCATGATGAGATATATGCCGGTCCTGCATACACCGCCTCGACTTACATGATTATAATAGTTTCCTAGATTTAAAGATTATGCATTATGGTTCGAGCATGGGCCTGTTTTTGGTCTCCTCGGCACAGGTCTGGTGGCCCACTCGAACTAGAGGGGCTTCTGACCTGATATGACGAGCTCGTGACCATGCTAGACTGGCCCATACTCTTTTGTATTCACCCAAACCACTGCTAAGCAGTACACTCGACCTCTTTTGAATCAGTGGAGCCTTAGGTTTGGTCGAACTTTGGGTGTGAGCATTTCGGTGTGTAGCAACTGTATTCAACGTTCCGCCATTATGAACTCACACAGCTATAGTCCCCATTGGATGAGACATAGCCCATGTGCTTGCTGTCATTGAGGAGGTCGACCAAGCGATCGATATCGGCGAAGTTCTCGTCGTTGCATGCAAAGTTGCGGTGCCTGTTGGAGAGAATGTGGTCCTCGAAGTGGTCGTACTTCACTTTGCAGTTTTCACAGTAGCCTGGCTTCATCTCGTGGTCTTTGCTCACGTCCACGGACTTGCTCATTTGCCGTTTCATGAAGATCCGCCGTTTGAGGTTGTTGACGTTTTTGGAAGGCACTTGCGAGACCGCGGGGCCTAGCCCGTTCCCATTTTGAACTGCCACACTATTCAACGTGGAGTCCATGGAATATTGCATCGCATTGGATGCTCCGTTGTACCCCGAGGCGGCCACGTCATAAAATTTGGATGTGGATGCACTGGCGTGCATGGGTTGCATGACCGAAGAGTTTCGGTTCAAGCCAATGGGAGGCTTGAAATCGTACAACTCTTGCGGATCCTGCAACTCGTGGACTTCATCCCCGCTGTGCTCCACAATTGTATCGTTAGCCGTATCGGTGTCCCTTTCCTCGGCCTCGTTCACGTCGTCCTTGTCTTTGTTGATGCTATCGGTGCTGGTGCTGGTCCCGAAGAAATGGCTGGAAGCCATCTTGGTGGGGGACACCATGTAGGAGACCTTTTTGAGCAAGTCACGGAAGTTTTTGCTGGCCTCGAACTTCTGTAATCGGCGTAGTTTCTTGCGCTCCAGGTTCTCCGAGGCGTCTTGGATGAAAGGGCATTTTCCGTCGAGTGTCAAGTAGAAAGAAGGGTACGACTCAGAGGACCATTCCCTGACGATGATGGGGCGAACGGCCTGCGTGAGGTCGTATGCGTAGATGTAGTTTTTCTCGAGATAGTACAAGTCGTCTCTCCTTGCATTTGGGTCTCTATCGGTGGAGCCAAAGATCTTTTCCTCCCGCAAGAGATTGGACAAGTTTCCAGCCCGTTCTTGGGACACTGTTTCGGAAACACCCAAGTTCTTAAGAAAGCGGAACACTTTATCAAAGTCCCAGACCTTTATTTTTAGAGACACGGCATCGTGGAATATATCATTAGCCGGGTAGTTTTTGGAGCTGGAAAACGGTCTCCTGCTCACGATGATGCTGACGTCACGGTCGTAGAACGGGACTATATCACAGCCCACGTACTTGAGGGCCCGTTGGGCTCTTTTTTGTTCCAGGAGCTGAGCCAGATTGGTGGAATCACAGCCTTGAGTATCAAAGTATACCACGGATTCACGCATGATTTTCTTCCAGGAGGCCTGCCATGTCTTCAACTCTTCGCCCACTAAACGAGCGGCTTTGGCAGCGGAATTGGATGCTGTGGAGGCCGTAGCGGAGGCGGTGGTGGAGGTTGGCACGGGGCCGGAAGCCGAGACGGAAGGCGGGACCGAAGCGGAGGCCGACGCCGAGGCCGACATCGAGGCGGAGCCTTCACTTTCATTGAGCTTGGAGTCTTTTCTCTCCATGCTTCTCCCCTTGAACTTCTTTAAAGCCGGCACATTACCGCTTGTTTCTGCCAACGGTACACGCTTGGTGCCCACTGCGCGTGTATCCATGAGTCGAGAAAGGAAGGTGTAAGCCGAAAGGCGGTTGGTGGATGTAATTCGGGGGTAAGGAATGGCCAGTGGAATCGGGGACTGTGCAGGATTCTAACACTGGGATGCAGAGATGGAAGGGTGGAAGGCAGCTGAGGATGTTGTGTAGGATCCAGTTTGGGATGATTTGTGTGAGTAGTGCAGAGGTCGCAAATCGCGTCCGGGAAGCGCGACTGGAATGCAAGGTCACGTGACGCAGTCTAAACTTCAACTTAGTCTAATCCTCAACTTACCCATTGAAGACGGACGTATTTCCTATTAGGAATAAGAGGTTAAGATTCTAAAGGAATAATGGCATATTACAGTATCACCTCTGTTTTTTTTTTAAAGCCGTACTGCGAGTCTACGTCTATTGACACTTATACAGAGTAGGTAGCCAGGCCAGGTCCATACATGGACTAGATGTAATACTGTAATATATAAATTCGGGATTAGCATAATCTGTTTATTATAGGGACTTGTTCCAGGAGTGTATAGAAGAGGAGTCCGGTCAGAAACTTCATTTTGGTGTGATCCGAGGTTTCGCACTGCACACAAGGCCTCGGGCAGTCTCCAGCCATAACACTACCATATTTCCTAATCCGGCACTAAATCCTCTATATAATCCATCTACTCTATGTACTCTAGGTACTACTCTCCAAATACCGTTCTATTTTTTTTATGTCCTTGGTCGTGTCCCGTTCAAATCGTATAAACGTCTCTAGCCCTACATGGTCTATATCCTGCAGATTCCTATTCCCATTTAGTCCTCTAAAAGTCTCTCCATTACCTTCAATCGATCATGGGGATAGCTAGAGAATATACTTGCCAATCCTGTATACTGGCTAGGCCTGTCTCAATCTCCACACAAGCTACCAAAATCAGGACACTAGGGCTAAAAAATTTCTGCTAATTTTATGTATTAATAAATGTCTTGCAAATCGGATCCCAATATCTTGTGATTTGGTATCTTCATTTGGATCTTTTGGTTCTTGAACATTGTCTCTTTTAGGGTATCCTGCATATAACCGCCTTACATACTCGCACTCACCAAAGCTCGTGCACTCATTTCCCAATCAATACATGCTACAACAAAAAGAAATCTCCCGGCTCTTGAGCCAGTGTGTGGATGGAGAAGTCCTGCAGGGAACAATCCATGCGGCGTCGCTTCTTTCGGCCAACGGCTTGCCGCTCATAACCGTGGCTCCTTCGGGCCCGGTGGTTTCTCAGGATAACCTACGAATGTACTCGCTTTTGGCCGTCAGCTTACATAAGCAGCAGAGACTGACAGGGGATGGGGATGTGGACTCTTGGGACCTTTTGGTGTTGGAGCCTGACCTCAAGGTACTTTTGAAGACGTTTGCTACTCTGGCGGGGGATGTGATGTTTGTTTCTCTCTTCTACTCGGCGGATTACCCGGACGCGGCTGCCAAGGCCAGGTTGGATCTGGTGGGCCATCTCTTAGCTGATGGTTTGGCGGGCTACACGGTATCCAAATAAGCGTCATCCACATTCTGCGTTGGTCCTTTTGTGCCTAAATAAAATCTGTCGGGGTCTAAGCCGTAGCAATAAATCATGGTATTAGAAGCTGGATCGTAAATAGGAACTAAAGTCAGGATGCGAGGTCCACGTGCTCGGTGCAACCGTGGAAGGGGTGGGCCATTATGGGCTGTGGGAGGACCATTGTCATGAGATTATGGACAACGGCGTCTTCTATGGTCACTTGACCATCTCCACCTCACTGTCGTCGTCCTCGTCCACATCCTCATCCTCCTCCATATCATCCATTAAGCTTTCCTCATCAAAGCTCTCCTCGTCACTATCGTACCAAAACTCCTCGTCGTAGTTCTCGGGCTCCTGCTCCTTGTTGGAGGACTTGTTGTTGCCAAACGCAAGCTCCTCGCTGTCGGGAACCACAAAGCCCTCGGGGATATCTTTCTTGGAGCGCTCTACGCCCTCCAACACCTTCTCCTTGTAGGAGTCGTAGTTTTTCCTAAGTAAGAACGACGCGTCCATATTAGCCGGTGACCCAAGGTTGGGGTCCTCCAAAAGCGACACAATCGAAATAAGCACCGACTCGGCCGTCTGGGCCGGAGTCCAGGTCTCTGCATCGGGCAACCCGGAAATGGGGTCTCCTCCTTCGTAAAGGATGGAGATGCAAAGTCTACCGTCTTTGTAGACGTTAGGGTGGAAGATGGGCGGCGTGAAGCAAAAACCTGGAGGCGAAAAGGGGTAGTCGGCGGGGAAACGCATTCTACCCTTGAAGTAGCCTCCATGGTAAAGCGAGTCTTTGTTTAACACCATGATGCCCACCTTCCAGTAAAAAATGTTATCGTTGTCTAACTCGATATGGAAAGAAGGAATGCCCTTTTTCGGGTCTGTGAGGTCCTTGAACTGCCGCTGGAGGATGGCTGCTGCTGACTTGGAACTCATGCTGGAATGAAAGGCGAATGAGATGTTAGTGTGATAATATGAAACACGGACGAAACGCTTGGAAAACGACTCTCAAACAAATATGCAACGATGCTGGAACTTCGGGTAACGTGACCTTGTGTAACGTTTGGTGTAGTGGGCTCTGGCAAGCTGGTCAGGAACGAAGGCGCTCTGAAACAAAGATGAAACTGGACTCGGGGAGATGCCTTACAAAGTTGGAACAAGGTCACGGAGCTCAGGTCGAAAAGGCGGGGTTTCAGGCGTGTTTCAAAAAAGAAGTGTGGTACGAGGGGGCGAAAGTGTTGATTTGTGCGGTGGGCCGTAAAATGGCTTTCTTTTTACCTCTTGCGCATTCCAAATTGCACTGGTGTTCTTTTTCTCCGGTCGCGGTATTGCAGGCGTACGCGTGCACCGGGAAATTGCCTATTAGGGCCAAGGGGTGAATTTCCCAGATTTGAGCATCTTAAAAGAAGATGCCACGTGGCCTGTTTGGGTGGGAAGAGGCCACGGAGCCGGTGCAGTGCGGATGTACGGGCGTGGGTTTTGGCGAGCGGCCATCAAACGCGAAGGCGCCATTTTATGCCGATATGCAGGTCTCTTTTGCAACCGTGTCAATCATTGTCTCCCACGGGCCATGTGATAAATCCACTAAACACTTGGAACTACCACACACTGAAACTTAGACTGATACATTTCTGAACCACTGAAGCACGAAAATTCTGAAACACTTTTGAAACACTTTTGAAACAATCTTGAAACACTCTTGAATCACCTCTGAATCACTTTACCCCAATCCTAAATGTGTGCCGGTAATACTCAGTCCAACACGTCCCAGAAGTATAGACTTGGCTCGTATCAAAAACACGTTTGGGTGTTTCGGAGGTGTTTCATAATTGTTTCAGGACTGTTTCAAGAGTGTTTCAGCATTTTTGGAGGATTTGGGAGTATTTCAACACCGTCAAGGTATGTTTAGGAGAGATTATGAGGATCCAATAGTGTTAAGTAGTATTTTAGGGGTGTTTCATGTGTGTTTCATGTGTGTTTGAGGTGTGTTTCATGTGTGTTTCAGGTGTGTTTCATGTGTGTTTCATGTGTGTTTCATGTGTTCGGGGGTGTTTCAGGAGCGTTTCATGTGTGTTTCATGTGTGTTTCAGGAGAGTCTCTGTGTTTCATGTACAAATTTTACAGTTTCAGCAAATACTAAATAGTGAACTCGAATTAAAAAATCATGCCATTTCATTCTCCGCATCCAGCTTTAATACAAATATTTAAATTATGGGACTGCATCCAGACAACCAGCGGAATATAGAGGGATTGCATGACCAGATGAAACAGAGACGGAACAAACATGAAACATGAAACATGGAGCATGAAACATCCGAACATCTGAAACAAACATGAAACATCCCTGAAACATCCCTGAAACACGCCGAACGAATACGTGGTGCAAATCCCAACGCCTAACAAAACCTTCCCATTATCTCTTATCATGTACCGCGACTACTGTGGCTAATCAGAAGACGCGATTAGCGGAGCGAACACATCACGTGAGTCGGTTAATTCCTGCACACAGTTCAATGTCCTGCACAGAGCAGCCTCGCAAACCGCCTATAGATAGCAACGCCCAACACCTCCACACTTGATACTACCGATCATACCGATCACGCCACCCTTTGCAAGACAGATCAAAGCACCGATCCGCATATAAACCACACCATGGATTTCGAAGAACAATTGGAAAAAGCCGAAAAGTCGCCGTACCCCTCGTTGGTCGGAGCCTCCGTCAAATCAGCCGACGATTCGCCCCACAACAACTACATCCACCCGGAAAAGTATACCGGGGTGCTGAAACAGAAGCAGAAGAAAAAGTCCATTTTCAATTCATCGATTGGTGCCTCCTTGGACGATTTGATCAGTGAAGGGGCCCTTTTGGGCTCGGAAGAGGATTTCGACAAGTTCTTAGACGACAAGGGCAATGTTCTTTCGGACGCAAAGTATACTGCCAGTGAAGGAGACAGCAGGGGCAGTAGCAAGGGTGAAAGTACGGGTGAAGGGGGTGCATCCGAGGAAGTGAAGGGGGAAAGTCAGGAAGCTCAAGAGAAGGGAGAGATTCAAGAGAAGGGAGAGATTCAAGAGAAGGTGGAAAAGTCGATTATTCCTGGCGTTAGTAACGACGCCGAACTGATTTTGGCTCTGGAAACGGATACTGCCTCCATTATCTCCCCAGTTCAATCCTCCGAAGACAAACCAGAGACCTACTCCAACCCAAACCTCTCCGAGTACCAGATCGGCCACCAGATTGAAGACCACTCGCAGTTATTGGACTCCGTCAAGTCATATGACTTGTCCCGTTTACCCTCCACTGACGACAGCGAACTGCGGTCCAAAACAAGCGATTTCCATGGCGTTGCTGACAGAACTCCTGCCCGGCCCAACTTTGCCCGCAGCAATTCGGCTTTTGCCAACAAGGCGGACCACGGGGCCAACGCGCAGGTCCTCGAGCGGGACTCGTTGCACTCGCCTTATTTCCAAACCAACGATGAGCGGTCACCCTCCAGATCCAGGACTCGTGACTCGGTCAGAGAAAGAAGCACCGACAGATCGCGGTCTAGGTCTAGATCCACCATGTCTGCAGCTCATTTGGCTCGTGGTGATACTTACAAGAGCACACATGTTGAGTCGCCCATGAAATACGAGCTTCCTGCTGATATGCTTGTGGACGAAGTGGAAGAGGAAGCAGAGCCCGATGAGAGGCGGTCCAGACAGTCCAAGCCCACTTTGGGTGATTCTATCGCTGCTGTTGAGGCCAGAGAAACCCCCAAATCGTTCAGCGTGGATGCAGACTCCGTGACCAAAGAGCCTTCGTTAGTTACTTCGGGTGACTACACCAATTTCAATGCTGAAAGCCTGGATAGTTTGGTGTACGGATCAGAGCTGGCCTCGATACGGTCAGAATCGTCTCGCAACTACTTGCGGTCCATTTCCCGGTCCAGATCTCGCAAGCCTACTTCGAATTTAAATCACGAGATCAGCGAGAAAAACGACTCCAATACCGACGAGTTGAGCCGGGAAGGTGCCTTGGTTTCCGACGACCCCTACCTGCAGGTGGGCAACTTGGATACCATGATGAAACAGGTGCTTTTGTCATCCACCGAAAGGTCTCGCCACTCTGTGAGTGAGCAGTCGAAGGTCGCCCCAAAGGCTTCTCCGGTTTCGGGAGATAAGACTGAGTCGGGCAAAGTTTCTGAAAAGGAACAGTCTGATACTGCCCAGGATTCTTCCAAGAAAGAGGTGGATATTACTGATGAGCCTGTTTCAGAGCCGGTCACAATTCCTGCTGAAGCCAGCAACAATCTAATCACAGAGCCTACAGTGGATGCAGTTACCGAAGAGAAGCCTATTGTGGATGATGTTTTGAAGAAGGACGTGGCTAAGACCGCAGATACCGAAATAAAACCTACTGTGGATGATGTTTCGGCAGAGGAAAAGGTGGCGGAGACCGAGAAGCAGCTCACGGCAGAAGATGCTCCCAGTTTGACTGCTTCGGATATCAACGTCGATAAGGAAACAGTACAGAAAGCCACCCAGAGTGATGCTGTCATTGAAGCACCTGAAATCAAGGAAGAGTCTGAACCCGTGGTTGAGTCTTCTGCAGAGGTGGTGGAGAAGGATGCTAAGTCTCAGGTGAGAACTAGCGAAGCACCACTTGTGACTGCCAGCGACATTAAGACCGGCTTGTCCAAGAAAGAGAAGGGAGAAGAGAAGGGAGAAGAGAAGGAAGAGAAGGAAGAGAAGGAAGAGAAGGAAGAGAAGGAAGAGAAGGAAGAGAAGGAAGAGAAGGAAGAGAAGGAAGAGAAGGAAGAGAAGGAAGAGAAGGAAGAGAAGGAAGAGAAGGAAGAGAAGGAAGAGAAGGAAGAGGAGGAAGAGGAGGAAAAGGAGGAAAAGGAAGTGATTGAGAAGGAAGTCGTTGCAGGAACAGAAGCTTTACCAAGCAAAGGGGACTCTCAAGTGGAGGAGAAATTGGACGAGGCTCTGGAAAACCCAGGGGCCGCTACGGAAGCTCCAGAAACTAAAGAAACAGCAGAAGACGCTAACGAAGAGAATGACACAGCACAAAGCGAGAAGATCGACACCGCGCAGAAGGAGATCGACACCGAGAAGAGTGGCGAGAAACCGACTGAAAAGGGTGACGATAAGGAGATTGACACCGAGCTTGGAGAGCAAGGAACATTAACCTCTACCATTCTGTCGATTGCCGGAGCAGTTATGGGTGCAGCCAAGGATATTTTGCCTGGCCAGGATAATGTGAAGAATGAAGCGACATCGGAAGCAGAGGCGAAAGGTATAGAGGTGAAGGAGGCGGAGACGGAAGACTTGGAGATTTCTGCAGACGAGTTGCGGGAGCACCTCAAAAGTCTCCCCGTGTATATTTTCACGTCTCTCGCCGGAGGTATGCAGATCGTCAACCGCACCAACCGATTGACCACGATTTTGCAGGCCAACAAGGTCAAGTTTGAGTACCGTGACTTGGGCACGGACGAGGAGGCCAAGAAGTTATGGCGCCGGTATGCTCAGGGCAAGACGCTTCCCGGAGTGGTCCGCGGCGACGACTTCATCGGGAACTGGGAGTACATTGACGAGGTCAACGAGGACTACCGTTTGCACGAGGTGTTATACGAGACCTTGTAATGACACTGATCAGAAGAGAATGAGTGAAGAAGAGAATGAGTGAGAGAATCAGAAAGACAGAGTCAAAAAGACAGAATCAGAATAACAGCATGATAAGGTGAGAGGGAAGTGAATGAGGAATGGATTTCCCAAAACCTAACACGACAACAGTCCCTATGGAGAGAAGAATCACTATTACAGACACCCGAGCATCTGCCGTTTGCACTCATACCACCAGTTACGAAAACCCACACACCGTGGTGACCTAGCCTAGAGGCAGCAAGAACCACGCCATGGCCAGAATACCAGTTGAAGCCTTTTTCCTGCATTTGATACCAGCTTGGATTCCACAAACCCCACCAGTCCATTCCTTATCCATAGGTATTTTCATGGATCCTGGCTAGCTCAGCCGAGTGATCAGCGTGAGCAGAGCAAGAATCAATAGCCAAGCGACTTGGTAGTATCACAATCCCTGTGTATACAGTCGCAAAGAGTCACTAGTTACAGATTGAAGTCTCTGAGTGATACATGGAAACTATATCGGGAGGATCGGGGACGGTGGGGAAAAAGGTTCTATCAATGGGACTCTCATGGGTGACAATGTCAAATCTCCTCTCTGACAGTTCCTTACGGTTGGTCGTTTTAAAGCAAGATGCAAGGAACTGGATGGAATACTGGAAGGAGTACTGTATAGAGTACTTTCTAGTTAGGATGCAGTACAGTACTATATAGTAAAATGGAAATCGATGTAAAAGCTCATTAAGTGGTGTCAGACGATACAGAGATGTATTTCTAGTGATGGGTGTTAGCCTCGGAATTGAGGATGCGGCCGGAACTCACGGGCTCCATGTGGTGTAAAAGTACAGGGAATCAAAATTTCGGGGTGAAAAAAAGACCATTGAAATGTCCGGAATTCCAGCATTCCATTGATCTAAATTTCGACAGAATATAATAGAAAAAAGGCGGTTTGCGTTGGTACTTTTTGTGCTGGGGTAGCCTGGTGTACGGGTGTTTCGCAACCCAAAGGGTCCAATTCCGAGGGTTGCACCACCATGTGTAAAGTTGATCCAAAAATCATCGACGGTACTGAATATAAATTATTATGTAGTTAGTATGCAGGGTCGTTTGCCAGCTAGTATGCAAGATTGAAAATACCGCCAGTATGCAGGATCAGCAGTATACTCAGTACGCCAATCCACTCTTATCCTGCACCAGTCATGCCAAAAAAAGACTAATCTACTCGCCAAAAGTCTGTAGCTTTCCTGTACTCTGTATGTCAAATCAGGAAATTTTGTCAATGCCACTTCCAAAACTGTGGCTCCAGTGAGACTGGTTTTTCTGGTCGACTAGTTAGGTAGACCTATGTGCAGGATTCATAAGCATAATTATTCCCAGTACCGTCCTTCTTCTACATTGTACGGAGAGGAGTAGAGGTCAATTTTAGAGTAGCGATTAGACAAAGGACGAGAAATAGAATAGACAAAAGACGAGGAATAGACAAAAGACGAGGAGTAGACAAAAAGACAATTAGACAAGATGAAATTAGGACAATAGACTTGTGGTTAGACTAGACAAAAGAGGAATGTAGTAAATTAGAAGAGTAGACAAGACAAAAGACAAGAGACAAAAGACAAAAGACAAAAGACAAAAGACAAAAGACAAAAGACAAAAGACAAAAGACAAAAGACAAAAGACAAAAAGAGTAGACCAAAAATAGGCAGCTGATCGACCAGTAAATAGTACAGTCAATACTAAAAAGGTAGACTTTAAACTAGCGTTTGAAAGACTAGCAACGCACAGTAGAACCAGAGTCGTGCACAGTACAAAAGTACTAAAGCCTAGAGATAAGACTAGTGGACATAAAAAGACGGACTTCTCGAGCCCAATTTGAAGGTCGGAAATCAAGAATATTGACCGTGTCTTTTCCGTACAGTGGTTAATTGAAGGAATCTCTAAAAAAAGACGAATCTAAAATGATTCCTATAGCCCTGGTCTCAGTCTCCTCTCATTTCCTCATTTCCTCTCATTTCCTCTTTTCTCCTCATTTCCTCTTTTCTCCTCATTTCGCCTCATTTCTCCTCTTTTCTTCTCTTTTCTCCTCTCTTTGGACGCTAAACTAGAAACATTTAACAGTCTTTGACGTTTCTTTCAAGTGCGAGTGAGTGAGAAGTCGTTGTTTTGAGCCTGATCCCGGTGAGAATCTAAGCGTCTTTTCGTGGTCTAATAATTGCTCGATTCTCAGTATGATTCCGAGTCACTAAACTTTCATCTTTTGAGTTTACATCTCTGACTGAGTGTATCTTCTTTAAATGTATCTTTATTTTTGGTCTAACATAAACCTTTGGTTTCAATCTGACTCCCATTTTCATGCCAATTCGCTGGAAAAGCTGCAAAAACACCCTCAAGACCGTTCAAAAACCCTTGAAAAGGTCTACTCTAGAGCTTCTCATATACCTCTCCACCCTCTATTCCAGTGAATGTATCCATCCGGACCTTTCTACTGGCTAGCAAAGTAGTCAGTGATCCAAAGTATATTATTGTAACCCACACGACTTGTTCACAGTTGACTGTTCATCACTTGCGCAATTGCTATGCTCCACCCTCAACTCCGGGCTTAGGTCGACCCATTTGATCTCATCAGTATAAAGCTCTTCTTATTACTTATTTAGTCAGCCTGGCAATTTCTTATACTATGGATACTTCCATTTACCGTGTGTACTGTTCTATTGGACCAGTATAGATTGCTTTTGACTAAAACACTGTATACTAATTTTATCCATGTTTAGTGATTGTCTAAGTTTCGATAGTACTTTACTGCATGTTTAGGCTCCTGGTTTAGTCTTTAATGGTGTAGAGTAGACGTGAGAATGGAGGAATGACATGAAAGAGAGGTATACCTGTACGGTTTCAACATGTAATATGGTTCTTTTTAAGGTCTATGCATATATGACTCTGGAAAAGTCTCCTCCTATATCTACTTTAAGTATTGTTGGATTGTGTGAAGTGGTATTAACAAGCGTAATTTTGATACCGCAGGGTAATTCTCAGACCGTAGCGTAAAATAATGATTTGGAGTGAATCAGACTCATTTCACTTGCTTAATAGATGAAGCACATTGTGATTCGTGGCTTCTTTCATACATCAATCACCAGAGACCCCTAATGAATGTTTTGGATGCTGTATACAGGAACTCAATGGCGATGGATCACTAAATATCTTGGCACTTCTTAGAAGGGCACAATTCAAGAATCAATGGACAAATAAACATTCTTCATTTCTTTAATTTGGTACTGGTGGATCAATGAACAATGGCCGATGACCCCCAGCTTCCACATGGATCCCCATGGAGCCGATTCCAAAAAATAAAATGGGTGATGATAGGCTAACCGTTGATACAACCTGCTACACTATATGAATAAGATGAAACTTGGGCAATTGGGGGACTTAGGTGTGATTTGCGGGAGTGGTCCTGCATATAAAGCCGGCTCCATACGATTGCTTTATAATGGCACTGTATATAAATGTTGAACAGGATGGAAGAGTTAGGCTGTCGGTAAATAATATTTAGCCACGTGGTAATACAAAGTCATTTCTTTTGGCAAGTCAACTGCAGGTTTCGTCTGTTCGTTTACTCGTCTATTCTCGTTTATGCACTCATCACGTGCCGCGCCACGGTCACGTGCTCTTTGACTATAGTAAAATTGCATGATCTATACATATATGCATAAATTAACCATTGATGGATTTTTATGGCATTGTTGAGAACTGGAGTTGAGTCCCATCTGTCCGAACCATGGTACTGCATACCAGCACGAGGCTCTGCATGCAGCCACTTCATTATCCCCCGGACCAAAGTCAACACGATTTTCGTGCGCCGGGGGCGCGCCCATTCTACTGCGCCATCACCCACGTAAGCCGCCATAGTCGGAATTCGCCCGGTACTGCACCAAATTCAATACATCCTGTATAAGTCGCCCCATGTCCTGTACACAAGCCACGCCAAGTCTTGCACAAACCCCTCAGTCCAACGTGTAGGTCCTCGTAACTGTGATGGTAAGATGTGCCTGGACACAACGCCATCCTGCACCTAACCACCCGGCACCACATATTATTTTTCCGCTGAAAATCTTCCTACTCCACCTACTCCACCACCGTTCTCCGAGACTCCCTCTCCTTCTCGGTATAAACAGCACCAATTCGTTCTCTGTTACCCCTCCCCTCTCTTATTCCTGTTTAAGAGCTCTGTCCGTCACCAGCCACTGATTCTGCTTCAGGGCCCGTTTGACCCCAGTTTTTGACCGCCTGCTTCCTAGTCTAGTCCCCCTTTTGTTTTATTTTGCCCAACATGGCTACTCCCGCCGAGATTATTGCCGCCCGTGTCAATGGCACGTATGTGGCTGAGCCTGAAGAACCCCGGGCCAACCGTACGCCTGAGCCCGAGCCACAGTCCACCAAGTCTTTGGCTGACAAGTCGGCTTTTCCCGTTTTGGGCGGTGGTGCCAGTTCCCAGGCCAATTCGCCTGCTGGTGTTTCCGTCAGCACCTCGTGGGGCCCGCTGTCCCATGGCGGTGGCGCCGTGAGTGCAGGTTCAACTCCGGTTTTGGCGGCGCAAGCCTCTGCTACTCCGCAAGCACCTCCCAAGTTCAAGACGTCCACTCTCCAAGAAGCGTTCTCATTGGACGCCGAAGACCAGTTGAATGTGGCTCGTCCCGAGTTTGTTAAGATCTTGACCAGCATCAAGGCCGCCACCAGCGCCAACATTGAGTGTACCATTTCGCAGCACACCAAAAAACGGACGTTTTTGATTTCTGGTAAGCCCGAGCAGGTGAAAGATGCCAAACGCTTGGTCATCCGCAAGTTGACCAAGCCCATTGCGTTGACGTTTCCAATTCCCGCTAAAGTCCGGGCCAAGGTGATCGGCGCCCAGGGCCGCACGTTGAAGCCAATCATTGCGCAGACAGAGACTAAGATCGATATTGGCCTGGTGGATGGCGCTAGTCCTTCTCCTGCTGACGGGGAAGCCGATGCCGACGATGTGTTTGCCCAAACGGTGCTGGTGACTGTGGAAGGTGATGCCGATGGCTGTAAAATGGCCAAGCTGCTCATTTTGGCAATTGTCAGCGAGGAGACCAAGAACTTGCAGATCAAGGTGGTTGTTTCGGAGTCTATGCGGGCTTTTGCCAAGGCTGCTTTGGAGGATGTGGTGGCAAAGTATGCTAATTCATCCCTCGAGTTTAGCCTCCCTACCTTATTGAGATCCGCTTCTTCAAAGTCGCCGCTGCCTGCTGTTATTGTTATCCTGGGAGACCGGGCCCAGGCCCTTGAGGCACGTGAAGAGGTTCGGGAGGCTTTGGATGCCTTTGAACAGAGCCTTACCTCGGTAAAGGTGCAGATTCCTGCATCGCAACACCAGCTCTTGCCCGTGGACGACCTTTTGGAGCAGCACCGGGTGTTGGTGCAGGCCGAAGGTGACGGAAGCGTCGTGTTCATTGGTCAGAAGGCCGATCTCGGCGCCGCCCAGAAGGCCGCCCGGGCTGCCATTTCTGAATACTCCGTCGAGATCTTGGACATGAGCAAGGCCCACAAGGGTAACCTTGCACATGTGCGGGCGGTAGCGGCTATGTTTGCCAAATACGGCGTTTTTTCAGAAATTGCCGCCGCCCATGAGGTTAAGATCAACGCGCCAGACTTGGCCACCCAGCACGTGCCTCCTGCTCTCCCCGTGGAGATCATCGTTAAATCCGACGATGGTGAAACCGCCAAACAGACCCGGAGGGCCATTGTTTCTGCGGTCAATGGCGTGACGCCTGACCAGACCCGGGAAATCTCCGATCTCAACGTGTTCTTTGAGAATAAGATTGAAGAAGCCTTGGAAACCGTGGCTGGCGCCAAACACGTCACTCTTGACGGCAAGATCATTCTTTTTGATTATGCCAATTCTGGCAATGACGAAATGGATGATTTCGGCGATGCTGAGTCGACTGTGTTGGCCGACTGCATCCAGGCACTTGCCCCAGTGTACGAAATGCAAAAGAAATTCGCCAGCGTGGTGTTGGCTGTTCCTGCAGAGAGCCAGAACTACGTGGAAGGACCCAACGGATCGACTTTACGGACGATTTTGGCCCTGGTACCCAAGGGTTCTGTGCAGGTGAAGTTGCACAGCGACGGCAAGGAGAAGAAGGCCGATCTGGTGCACGTGCAAGGGCTCGCAACCGACGTTGAGCACGTGACCCGGGAGATCACCGAGATTGTGGATGAAGCCTCCGAATACAGTGCTCAGGGTGGCTACAGTACCACCGTCGAAGTGCCTACATTTGTCTTGTCACGTGTCATTGGCAAGGGTGGTGCCGGGTTGCACGGGCTCCGTGAAGAGTATGGCGTGGAATTGGACGTTGCACGTGACAACCAGTCGCGTGACTCTGCACCTTCATCTGCTCGTGACGAGGACAAGAGCGCGCGCAGTGCCATCACAATCCGGGGTATTCGCCGTAATGCCGATGGTGCTAAACGGGCCATTTCCGAGCTTGCGACCAAACTTGCAGATGAAACATTGGTGCGCATGCGCATTGAAAACCAGTACCATCGCCGCATCATCGGCCCGCATTTCACCTACATCAACCGGTTGCAGGACCGGTACAACGTCAAGATCCGGTTCCCCTCGGAGCTGCAGGCCTCGCATTCCGATGCCCCCAACCACGAACATGAGGTCACCATCCGGGGTGCCTCTAAGGCCGTGGCACGTGCAGAGCACGAGTTGAAGCAGTTGCACCAGTACGAAAAGGAGAATGGACTCCAGCGTCTTGTGCAGGTCCCCACCAAGGCCATTTCCCGCGTTTTGGGCAAGGACAGCAAAAACATCAAGGATATTGCTGCTGCTACCGGTATCGACTACAAGTTCACCGGCGACCGGAAGCAAGACGAGGAAACCGGGGTTGTGGAGATTGAGTTGACTGGATCGCGTGCTGCGCTTTCCGAGGCCGAGCAGAAGATCCGGGCCACCATTTCCGAGGTCGAAAACTCCATCACCAAAACCCTCTCGATTAACCCCAAATATATCCGTGACTTGGTGGGCCCCGGAGGGTCGATCATGCGCGCCATGATCTCCAAGGCCGGTGGTGACGGTTTGTCCCGCAGACAATATAGCCGGTTGATCGCTACCCCCGACGAGGGTCTGGGTCTGGGCGAGGTTGTTTTCGAGGGTGACCGGGAAATCGTGGAGAAGTTGGTGGCCCAGGTGCAGGAGCTTGTGGCACAACGTGAAGCTCTGGTGGAGACCAAGCTTAATGTTCCAAAAGAAAAGCACCGCTTGATCATTGGCCCCGGGGGTACCACACGCTCCGCCCTCCAAGCCGAATTCAATGTCCGCATCAACATCCCGGGCCAGGAGAGCAAGGCGACGGAAATCTCGTTGGCCGGTATGCCAGACCAGATCGAGCTCTTGACGGCTAAGATCTCCGAGCTTACCCGAGACGAATGGAGCCACGAGGTGCAAATCCCAAGCCACCTTTTCTCCACCGTCTCTGCCCGAGGCGCACTCTTCAAGTCCTTGAGAGACGACCTTGGAGTGGAGGTCCGCCACGGCCAACGCCTTAAGGAAGCCCAGAAGTTGAACAAGCGGGCATTGCCTTCTGCTCCTGAGGGAACCGAGACCGAGGAGGCATTTAACTTTGTCGTGCAACCATTGGAACAGGCCGAGGGTTCGGAGAATAAGACCATTCCGTGTCGGTTGGTTGGAAGTGACGAGGCTACGGCCAAGGCCGCTGAGCTTATTCGTGCACAGTTGCAGTTGGCCGAAGAAGCCAATTTCGAGGCATGGGCTTTTATCCGGGACCAGCGGGCCATGCCCCGGATCGTGGGCTCTATGGGCTCCAAGGTCCTGCAGATGAGAAAGGACACCGGGGCCTTTATTACGGTGCCACGTGCCTCTGAGCAGGCCTCTAATATGGTCTACTTGGTGGGCACCTCTGAGAGCTTGGCTAAAGCCGAAGCCCAGTTGAAGGCTGCCGTCAAGGCATAGTGTACAGTTATATAATCACGTGGTCAAGGCGCACGTGATCAAGTACCAATTACAAAATAATATCGTGCACATAACAGATACTTTTGTAGTAATCACGTGGAACTAACCACGCGCTACCTATCCACGTGACTCGCTCCTGTCAATTCACGTGACCGCAGGACTTGTAAGGTGCGGTTGCACGTGACCGGGTCACGTCATCGTGGATCTACGGTGCGGGACATTTATGTCAAGTGCCTTCTGCGCGTAATGCATGACTGTGGCTTCGCCGATGGTATCACGTGACCCTTGTAAGGTCACGTGCACTGGTTAGACCAAAAAGCAATTTTAAAGAAGGCGTTGTGCAACGCCAGCGCATAGATGTCACAATAGCGCTTTTCTTGGAGTGCTTGGCATCCAAACTGTGGCTCCACAAACATCTCAAGCATTATCTCCAGTGTACTGGAAACGCCGATGGCGGGCCGATGGGTGACCATGTAGGTGCGAGTAACTCAGGTTTTTCCGAGAACGCCTTTTTATGTATGTGGTAACGCCGCATGTCGAGGGCATAATGCCGTTCGCGGAAGCCAGATTGTGCGCAGAGAGATGGTGGTGCCCGGCACATAACGCTCGCGTGCTTGGAACCGAAGCCTCAAGTCCCCGGTCCCTGCAGCTAAGCGGGCTCGGCGAGTAGCGCGGCGCGCGCGGGCCACAGTTTCTTTTCCTGCGCATCTAGAGTTCATGACGAGCCCATTATATATAGGCGTGCAGCATTCCACTCTCCCAAATTCTAAGCAAGATGTCGCATCTGGAGGAGAAGAAGTCCGACTCGGCGTCGTTCCACAACACGGAGGATTTCGAAACCAATGCCGTGGTCAACATCGACCAGAACAAAAAGGACATTGGCGTGGTATCGGCGATTTTCTTGGTCACAAACAGGATCATCGGAGCTGGAGTGTTTTCGACCGCCTCCACGATCTTAACACTCTCAGGTTCCGTCGGCACCTCGTTGGTCTTATGGGTGGTGGGCAGTATCATCGCCTTCACAGGTCTCCTAACCTATATGGAGCTCGGGTCCGCCATCCCCAAGAACGGAGGTGAGAAAAACTATCTCGAGTACATCTATACCAAGCCCAAGTTCTTCGTCACCGCCATGTACGCTTCGTACATTTTTTTCCTCGGCTGGGCCGCAGGTAATAGTATAGTGACGGGCGAGTTTCTTCTCACCGCAGCAGGTGTGGAGACCACACAATGGAACACTCGTGCAATTGGTGTGGGAGTCATCACTTTTGCATTTTTGATCAATGGACTTCACGTCAAGTCCGGCTTGATGTTGGCCAACATTTTGGGAATCTTCAAGGTGGCCATCATTCTATTTATATCCGTGACAGGTTGGGTGGCTTTAGGAGGAGGCATCAAGACCAATCACTTCAAGAGCCCCGGCAATTTCAACAATAGTTTCCAAGGAACTTCTCCCCTGGGTTTTGGAGTGGTCAACGCCTTATACAACATCATTTGGTCGTATGTTGGCTATAGCAATGCCAACTATGCTTTGGGTGAATGTAAGAACCCGGTGCGGGTATTGAAGTTGGCTGCTCCTCTTGCATTGTGTATCATCACAGTGCTTTATCTTTTGGTCAACGTGGCTTATTTTGCCGTGGTGCCTGCAGAGGACATTAGAACCTCTGGAAGAACTGTGGTGGGCTTGTTTTTCCGGTACGCTTTTGGACCCAAGGCCGAGAAGGCTTCTTCGGTGTTTGTAGCCTTGTCAACTTTGGGAAATGTGCTCTCGGTGATCTTCTCACAGGGTCGGATCATCCAGCAATTGGGCCGTGAGGGTAGTTTGCCATTTTCCCGGTTTTTCGCCACCTCCAAGCCGTTCAACTCGCCATTTGTGGGTCTATTCCAACACTGGGTCATCTGTGTGATCACCATCTTAGCTCCACCTCCAGGAGATGCTTATAACTTCATTTTGAACTTGATCTCATACCCTTTGAACGTGGTCAATACTTTTGTGGGCATTGGCTTGCTATATTTGAAGTGGTCTGCATACAGAGGCCGCCGGACTTGGACCCCTCCAATCTCCACTCCCTTCCCCGTCGTCGCCTTCTTTGCCCTCCTGTCCCTTTACTTGATTGTGGCTCCCTATATTCCACCCACCGGCGGCCAAACCGTGTACGAATCGTTGCCGTACTGGATCCATCCCGTGGTCACGTGGGGCATCTTCCTCGTTGGCGCCATCTATTGGGCTTTCTGGGCCAAGATCCTCCCCCGCGTCGGCGGTTACACCTTGGTGGTGAAGGAAGTGATGGGAGCCGACGGGTTCTGGAAAAACAAGTTCTTCAAGGTACCCCACGGCGTCGACCCAGACACCTTCACCGAGGAGGCGCTCAACGACGACGCCATCTCCCAGGTGCACCGTGTAGACTAGAAATCAACTTACAGTCATATAAATTCATAACAATCATAATCAGTTCTTAACAGTTTCATCTTAGGTTCCTATCAGTTTCATAAATGGGCTAGTCAGTCGCAAACTCATGCAGGTAATGGAAGTGGTATCAATAATCATCATTGCCTGTATTATCATGTATATTCATGATCAATACGAGAATCTTAGTTTGTTCCAACCTCTAGGCCTTGGCCATTGCTTTAGTGTTAACAGCGGTTTGCCTAATTGGGCCACATTGTTGAGTCTAAAATTGCAGCATGTGAGAAGAGGGGAGAGAAAGGGAAAGTAGAAAAAAGGAAAGAAAGGGGTGGGGGGATGCCCCTTATATACCTCGTTTTTGCTTTTGTGGCTGCGAATCTGAAACAGACGCACCGCATGCATCAGGAATATAAAAGGCTGCGATAGGTACCTTTTGGTGCGAGTAATAAATTTTAATTTGACGTTCATATTATAGTGAATTTTCTCGAACCAATGAGCCACCTTATTATTTGTCAGATTTAAAGGCTCTTTGCATGTCGATTTGTGCTTTGTTGATCACATGAATCCCAATGATATACTCCTTCTTTAAGTCAGCCTTCCTAGCCTACGTCATACATAGCCCTCAACAGTCCATGGGATCTCTGAATTGAATCACCCTTTGGATAATGTCCAAAATATCAGGCCTAGCGAATTATTGACATGAGACTAAAGGTTGTTCGCTTTTTAATTAGTCCACTCTCTTGAAACTGCTTGAAGAAAAGGCGGTCGAGCGTGATGAGTTTTCGACCACTGCTTAGTCGAATTGGCCAATTATGTCATAATAGCCGAGGGAACGTTTTTGCAGAATATATCATTGACTGCAATATTGATGGAAATGTATACTGGTTGTTCCTGTATATTATGCTTCGCCCATTGGCTCTCGTTGTTCGTGATTGGCTGAAGAATTGTACAGGATAAGTGTACACGATACGTTCTAGGGTCAAGAACTTTGGAAACTCAAGATTAAGTTTCTAGGTACTTTTTGGTGGTTTCTGAATCTCATCGGGTTGATGGACATTGAGTTAGTCTTACCATTACCTATTGCTCTATTGAATTTTGGAACTAATGATCCTTTTTCCCATCATTGGAATTCTTGGGGTCTTGCGGGACTGTCTTTATAACTTAGGAGGAACCGTAGGACATTCTACGAACGAACTTCTTCCTGACCCTCGAAATGGTCACGTGATTTCCTGAATAGTCCATACCAGAGCTTTTCTGCAAGACATTCTCATCCTGGACTCATATTAAGTTTGGAAATGGGCACGATTTTCTCTGGGAATAGAATTAGAGGACCCAAGTCGATAAGCCGGAACTGGATACAGGGCCCGGGACTGGCTGTACGAGCCTCGGTCAAGTCACGTGCTCTGCGTTATATTCATCGCCACACGCCACATTCTAGGTTCCCACGAAAATACGGTTTTCATAAAAAACAGAACTATTCAAATTTCGGCAACCTACTTTTTTCGTGGGAGGAAACAACGGCCTGAGTCAATAGGTCGGAACTGGATATAAGCCCCGGAAGTGGGGATTCCGAGGTGGAATTGCAACCATTCCGAGGTCGGGCATGCAGCCACGTGTCATGCAAATTCCGGTATTAACCTGTCAGGTTCTCGAGTCATGGAAGTCACCAGGAATAAGACAATGGAATAAGCTTCCCGAGACCCTCTGTCAAAGAAATCACGCCATTGTTTTAAGGTTATCATATAGTTGCTACTGCGTGCTGTGTGCAGGACCCAACCATATTGCATTCGAAAAAAGAATAACGCCCGCTTGAATTTGCCCTTTGATGTACATCCAGTGAAACAGTTAAGCGTTACATGCACACCCAGTTTCACTCGTTGTATATTGCTCAGTCAACGTCGCATGGTGCACGGGTCTAAACCACCAAGCCCACCCCAGAACCCCCAACTTAAGCAAAAAAAACCCAAAAAACACCATCAAATAGCTTACCCTTCCAATTGGTAAGTACACACCAGAATGTATGGTCTCAAGTGCAAATTTGGGTGTTTGGGTGTTTGGGTGTTTGGGGTAGGATTAAGTCACGCTCAGTCGCATTCCACACAGCCGTGGATTTTAGCCCGATGGAAAACATGCCATTGAAATTTCATTGGAATTTTTAATGGACCAATGGCATCACATGAGCCCAGGATACACCTAGCCCCAAAAAATTTGAAACAAAAATAGCAAGTCAACTCGTGTATGGCGTTAAATATGCTCATTCCGCACTATATAAACTGCCACCCAAATCCCCACCCAAACTCCCCCAAAAAACAATATATTAGGCTCTATACAATAAAGCCACAATCCTTTATATCCCTTGAAGCCAAAAATCTCTTTTTTGATTCTTTTCAATATGAAGTTGTCAATTTTAGGGCTCATGGCCATGGCGGCTTTTGTGCAGGCCCAAGCAATTGTATTTGCAGCCAAAGTGAATGGACAATTAAGACGTCTTTACGGACAACAAACCGATGACGATAATTTTATTATGGGTTATGGTTCGCCTTTCAATGTACTGCATATAGCCTTCCATGATTCTTTGGCCTATGTTGAAGGTTTCGAGGAGGCCTTTTACATTGGACCTGTGGATAAGGTTTGGATGGGGTACGGCAAAACAAATGCTGCGATGCCTTTTAAATTTGACCGCAAGAAGAAAGTCAAAAATGTCAAGTTTTATGCTTGTCCGGAGGTGCAACAGAAGGACGACAATCCTGACTATAGCTTTACTCCTATTCTGTTGGATGCTAAGGCCCGAAAGGGATGTAAGCTGGTGGATGTGTATAAGATCCTTCTCTTGTTTTAGGCGAAAGAGTTAATAGGAAAAAAAATGCATGTTTTAGGCTTTTTTTTGGAAGATTTGGGAGCAACTGGACCGCACTGTGTATAAGGCGCTCTGTATGCATGCCCACCGTTTAACTTCACACAGCTTAATTTCACACACCATTGAATGGAGACTTGGCTTCTTTCGCCTCTTTAATCGGCACTTTCATTTGGAAAGTTCAAATCTAGAGTGTGTGCCGGATTTCAAATTAAATCGTGGCTCTCTGGATGATTTGAAGCTGTCACCATAAGCTGTAGCTGAGTCCAGATGATTCAAGTGGTTCCGTATTCTTCCGTCTCCTTCCATCTCCTTCCGTCTCCTACCGGGTCGATATTCCACATAGTCTCACTGCAACGAGTAAGCCAAAATGGCCTTGGCACAAGACTTGTCCAGAGGAGAAGCCCATGAGATTCAATGCCAGATGGTTCTCTAATCTTATTTATAGATTAGTTTGGAAGCAATCTACCTCCAACCATATGTCCTGTTCAAGTCTCACACAAGTCTTAACCATAATTGAGTCACCCACTTTAAAGAATTATTCCCATTTTCGAACATGCATTTAATGACTCGGATCCACGCTAGAAGTCTGGGCAGTCTCAATACATCTGCAATCTTGTGTTTCTTGGTAGTGCTGATCTTTCCCAATGGGTCCTGCATACACCGCGCCAGATATTCATATTCTAGTCAATCTATCAGCCAAAATCTTTCCTCTTTGTACATAGACACTTCTAAATGACCCCAGCAGATCCTCATCATTAAGATAATGAATGGTGGCTTTTGGTTCCAGTAAAGACCATTTCTGAGGTCTACAGAGCAGTGACGACTCGACATTGCCAGAAGCTGATTCTGGAACCAACGGTTCAAATGGCCCAAAACTCGTTTCCAACCCACATTTAAGTTTCTTCTTGCCCCACAATGCCCCACTTCTCCAATCCTAATAACCTATTGTAAACTACTCCTTCGCTACCATATTAAAATGGTAGTATAGGAGAATATCCAGGAGTATAGCGAGTAGTTAGTATAGGACAGCTAAATGATCAAAAGTAGATTTGGATTTTGGTCAGATAAAAACAGAATCAAATGGAAATATCTAGAAGAATGGAAAAGAAATCATAGTGTGAGTAAAGCTTGGGTGTTGGAAGGGCGGCTGTTAGCACTTGATGGATGAGCCGATCAGATAAGTACATTGAAGTAGAAAAGTTAACAGTGGAGAGGTGTATGCAGGAGAGGCTTTTGAATAGCTCCACGGATTCTTTGTATACCGTTTAAGAATTTTGGTGTGAGAAGATGATGGAGTAGATCTAGATTGTGGGAGTAGATACTAAGAGCATGGTAGAATGCGCACTGGCATACTGAGTGATGTGGATATTGGGGTATATGCAGTATATTGGGGTGTATGCAGGATCCGTGAGGTGTATATGCAGGCGTGCAGGTTATATACAGCATACTCTGTAACTCACAGAATACTGACTGACTTACATAACCACTATCTGGTGATTTACTACTTGTGGGTTCCATGCCACGTGACCTCTACCCGGCCTTTCTTCTCAATACAAAAACTCCATTAATTTTACCGAAAAAAAGAGTCTACTCAAGACTACTTCCTTCTTCTCATGTGTCTACTAACACTTGGGTTCAGATCATGTACTCCAGTTTCTCCAGAACTATACTAATAAGCCCTTCAGGGTGTTTTCTTGAATTTGGAGAAAGTACGTGGTCAATAGAGTACTACAGTAAGATCTCTACTCCAGTCCCTCTATTCCATGCCTTTTAAAAGGTGGAATTTCGTGGAATTTGGGAGCATCGATATTGAATTAGTGGAATGTTTGGCTGGATTGAAGATTTTGGCGGTTGAAGGTTCGAGTTTATGGAAACAGTCCAAAAGTCGAAATCAAGCGGGCTATGTGCAGGAACAGCAAGAATCAAGGTATCATTGATACTAGCGACATTTAGTTCTCAAAATCCATTAAATATCATTAATTAGTGTTGAACTGCAATCTCCATGTACAGCTGATTGTCCAATAAGGTTCACAGGTCGAGATTGTCGAATCAGTATTGAAAGGTTGGGCGATGTCCTGCATATACGTACCGTTCTAGAAACAAGGGTTCTTCCCTTAAAAGATCCAATCCAATGTTATGAAAGAATTCACCTATACATTTCCACCAACGCTCTCCTGCACACCACCGTCTCCTGTACATAACTATCTCTACATTATTCTCTACTATACTTGATATTCCCATATTCCTGCACATCATGCCTTATGTGCACTCCCCACTCTAACACTCAGCTTCATCTAAAATACTGGAATGAATTTCTGACTCAAACAATTTCTAAATCCATAAACATCTTAAAGAGCTAGTTCCAAACCATATCACTTTATAGTTTACCTGGTAAAAACTGGTCCAGGCTTGTAGTTGGAAAGACCAAGTCTCGGAGTTAAGTCTCGGAAGAGATCGGGACTCAGCCTAATAATTAGACTGATGCGTGCTACGAAACAATGTTAGTGACGTGGCATCAGTTTAAAGAGGTTCAAGGAGTTACGACGTAAAATTACAAGGAGATTCCAGGGAAGGAGCTCCAGAAATGGACTCTAGAAGGAGGTCCCAGTCTTTCAGTTCCCAAGTTCCAGTGGATTTAGAGACAACAATTTGCAGTATAGTTAGAGAAATCAATGGCTGAGATGGTTCTAGAATTGTTCGAGTTATGGGAGAAAATCCCATGTGGTACCAAGGGGTTTGGGTACCGAATGTATGAAAGGTAGTGAAGAATGCGTCATACCTATTATGAGCCGCGCACTACCCTTGAGCTAAATCCGCTGACCCCAGAGTTAAGCAATATAAGATGTACCCATTTTATGCTATTATCTTGAAGATCTTGACAAAGGGTTTCCAATGATCTGTTATGCTGTACTGCATACTGTACTGTTCTATACCAGACTGTTCTATACTGTACTGTCCTGCACACTACACTATACCAATACACTCTATGAAAATACGTCTGCCTCATAGAACAGCAACCAATGAAAACTACAGACACTCAGACATTCTTGGGTAACCCTGGCTCCAACGTGGCTTTATTCTGTCGGGTCGTGCGCCACCCATAAAAAGTCTAACGGTCGCCTCACTGCTAAGCCCTGTTCTTCTCCATACTTAGTGAATTCGTCCGTTAAAATTTTCTCTTGTTTAAACGACACCTTTAAGTACCCCTTAAATTCTCCTCCACTCTAATACCAATAAAATAGAATCAGGGTATTGGATCCGGTGACTCTGACCTTTGATGGCCCTAGACCCGTACACCACCCGACCTACACTCAAGTACGCGAAAAATCATCACCACCCAAACTCCAAGTGCAATGCCCGTCAAAGCCATCCCCCAACTCTCGCTCGCCCGTAACGGAGTCGGAGCCTTTATTAAGCCTTGTTACCGCGTCACCCTTGGCTTTTGCAACTGGGGCGGCTCCTCGCAGGGAGTCAGAGACCTCCTCAGCCATAAGGCGCCAAGCTTCCACAAATTTGTCGCCAACAACAAGGACACCATGTTCGAAATCCTGCGCCGCAATGGCCACCCTCTGCTCACGTTCCACTTTAACAATGGCCGCCAGGAAAACGTGGATATCCGCAACTTGGATGCCGTGGAAGTCACCAAGAAGCTTGCGGAGTATATCAAGAGATCGGGCAACTCGCCTTTCAAGTACAACCATAAGGTCATGTCGAACAACGAGTCCATCAGGGGTATCTGGTCTCCGTTCTTTACTGCTAAGAAGGATAGACACAGAATATAAGTGGTTCTCTGAACGGATGGATTTTAAATAGAGTATTGGGTATACTCAAAGGTAGAGTTTGATGAGACAGTGTGTACTGTCAGACTCTGATTCTGATTCTGATTCTGATTCTGATTCTGATTCTGATTCTGATTCTGATTCTGATTCTGATTCTGACTCTGATTCTGACTCTGATTCTCTGACATTCTGTACTGTGGACTGTCTGACTGTCCAAAGTGCTGTACTGACTAATAAAAGAGGAGATGGATGGGTCAGAGGAGGCCAGGCTTGACCTAAAGATCCAGTGATATAAGATGCATACAGACTTTACATCGGGTTGGCATTAGACAAGGTCAGAAACCTGATGAATTGTCCAATTTGTCTAATTTATCTGATTGAACTATCTTGTGTGAGAATTTTGCCTAATGAGACTACGGTGTCTGAATGTCTGAGAATGAGAATAAGAATGAGAAGAATGGATGAGTGTTGAAGTCACAGCAACTTGAATCCATGGACTAAGTCTGGCAACCGACATTGGACCCGGCGAAGCAACTGTATATAGACACCGCTTCAATCAACTAATCAGTACACTCACACCACTACCACATTAGTATACGATGTGTAGTCCTCAGTCTAGTGGAGTCCTACAGAGTGAGTACTGTGTAGTGACCTAATAAATGGTGGCTGGTCCTGCATATAAAGACCAGGTCACCTAAGCTAAACGTACAGTTTGAACCTTAAAACCATACTCTATTACTACCCTACTTCACCACTCTATATGCACTCCCCATGCACTATCCATTCCCCAAATCAGTAAAAATTGAAAAGACTAAAAAAAACTTAAAAAGGCTGAAAATTGATGAATGACTTTATATGCAGTCAGGCACTGGGTATTGGAAGGGATATTGGGAAGTAAGAATGTGGAGTTGAGTGTACTTAGTGGATGAAGTTGCGTACTGTACTGCACATAACACACATTCTTTGTACTAACTCCCATAGAACCAAAAGCTGAAAAAGATAAGCTAAAAGAGCTTCTTATGCAGGTCCAGTATAGTAGGCTGTATTCTTTTTTGACTTATTTATATGCTTTTCCTGCATATAACAGCCGAAGAAACTCATCGATGACTTTTGAGACAAACCTAAGCTTCACCACCAAGTTTTAGAAAATGTGTGTATATATAGTTTCAAAAAGAACAAAAACCCAATTAGTAAACCCCGAAATTTCTATATAATCTTTCCAATTTGCAAAGAAATGAAGTGGTACTTGCTGACTTTTAAATCTATTCCCCAGATTTCACCAGATTTCACCAGATTTCACCAGATTTTTCATGACATTTCATAATTATAAGCCTCTATTTCTACACCAGTACATATTTGTATTCAGAATCTCCATTAATGTCCATAGCTTGGGTTTTGGGTTTATCTGCTTTTATACTATGTGAAATACTGTTACTGGGCCGGGCAATCCACGAGTTAAGGAGTAGATCCTAAAGCTTATCACTCTAATTATACATGACAAAACGCTTAAATGACTCAAATTACTATGGGAGTTTCTAGCAAAATAGTGGATGAAGATGTACTGTATTCTGAGCCCGACTCATTTAACTGGACATGTCCTCCATGCAGGAGAATACCAGGAAGTTCTTCATCAGTCATTTTAACTTTTGCCAATACTTAATTGGAAACTTTTGGCCATTGATTATTGCATGGCAGACAGACCGTGGTTACTTGAACTTCCTTGTGATGATATATAGTGCTCGTTGTCCTGCATATACCACTCCTCTAAAGATGGTTTTACATTGTAATACCAGATTTTAACCAATCAACTTCTTTGCCCTTAATTTAGTTTCCAAATACATTGAGCATTTAAATTGACTTTTACCATACTCATATACTCCCTGCACATGGCTACAGACTACTAGACCCATAGATGATATACTCATTACTCATTCATAACGTTAACCCACTCAAAATTGAATTTTAGCTACCTTTGTTATTCCTGATATTTCTACTTTCAATAAGAATCTTAAACCATTCTTATCTATCAAGTTCGAATATCTAAGTCTGACATTGTCCTACTTTAGTGACCATTTCCTACACCAATTCTTTATTAACCAAAGTTTATGCTCCAAAGTTTACTTCATCCAAAACTCTAATGTATACTCTTTTATAAATTCACGTTTCGGAAGTGGTCCTAATCTTAGATGATCTGAGAGTGACGATTCCAGTCGCATCTTGAGCAAATAATGCTTAGACTTAGCCACGTAACCAAAGAAAAAGGGAAATTTCCATCATCATTTGGGTCCAATACACCAAACCATTTATTTAATTCGTTTTTTTCTACCAAAAGGTCCCTTGGTTCAATAGCCTTCGCTGAGCCTAACCCATGTCTTTAATATATCTTTTTCAAAGGCTCAAGGGATAACGTATGACTGGGCACCTTATGATGAGTCATAATGATCTCTTTTCTTAGAAGAAAATTGGTTATAAACCGTTTAGTTATGTAAGGAGTAAGACAGAAAGGGTATGTGCAGGATATGGTCAATAGAGCCATCAAGTAGACGGAAAATGAGGTGTTGCCAGATGAAATTGGCCCGTTTTTCTCGCCAAAAGACTATTTTAAACTGATGGTGAACCTTCCTAAAGTGGAAGTGGGGGGATTTGAAACATAAATCACTCCTTGACAAACCCTTTTTTGGGCAAGAAATTCGTATGGCGGACTTTTACGATGCAGGATCACAAGATCAATCTGGAAAGACCATTGTGCAACTCACAGTTTCGTATTGGGAAGTATTTTGTGTGAGAAAACCATACACAATTCTAGTTGAACTAGAAGATGCACTTGAAAACATCAGAAACAAGGCGAAATTTATTTTTAAGACGTCTAATATATATTAGGTAATGTTTTAACGACCTGAAGCTTTTTTGGGGGTTTTTTCGGCTAATTTTAGGGTCAGGATTGGTTGACTTTATATTATTTCAACAATGTGGAGTGCGATCCGGCATATACGACGGGTATATGCACCCCCGCGTCCAAAATGAAAGTGGGTAAACCACCAAAACTATCTAATAGATCCTTCAAAAACCTATACCATATAAATTCAGCAGTCCGTTTATGCTCATCACATCTTTATCTCGTCTCTAGCATGATTCATGGTCTTGCATATATGACCTATGACTTCCGATCTCTTCATTGGTCTATTCCTTTCTGCAAAAAGAGGCTTGGAGCTGATACCACTTTTTTTAATGTTGGAAAAAAAAATGAGTTTGGAAATAAAAAAAGACTAAATCCTGGGTTTGAACTTGAGGCTTATCAATGATACTCACTACAGTACAATGATACTCACTACAGTACAATGATACTCACTACAGTACAATGATACTCACTACAGTACAATGTCGCGCACTGAGTGGCTGCAAATGATAATACAACATCAACCATGGTAAGTCATTGTAAGGAAAATAGTTGTGGAAGACTGTTTTAGTCTTGTCGTATACTCGTATAGCCTAAATGGCTCTATTGGCTACATGATTCCAATACTTGTTTTGGTACGGCTGGAACCAGTTCTTATGCTCTGTTCTAGACCGTCTAAGCCTCGTCTAAGCCTCATCTAAGCCTCGTCTAAGCCTTATATTATCTGGGTAAGCCCTCATGAAAAGTGGTCTGAGGGTTACGAGTGTAAGTCATTCATATGGGTCTTGGAGCAGCTCAATAAAACACAGCAGACCAAATTTTCGAATAGTCTTTACATACTGGAATGATACAAGAACTAAGATGACTACTGATTTCCCACTATTTATTCCTGGGTGCGATGGCCTGGCCCTTTCTAGGGGTATGCAACGCGCAAAAATGCAGTGTCCGCTAGAATTAAACAAATGGACAATGTCTCACTACAGTAACGGAGCTTTAATGGAATTTTTTTAATACGTATTAATTGCTGTGATTTACGGGGCAAGTCTGGACAAGTCTGGACAGGCTCCAGAGTATGGGAAACTTCGTAGTGGACCCTGGAGATGAGATTCTTGCAATGGCGCTTATATGCAGGACTCACGACAATCAGCCATTATTCACATAAACAATGCCCAAGAAATTATTTGGTTCTGAAGAGATAATGAAACAAAAAATGTCTTATAATTTCACCTTGACTACCCATAACTTGCAAATTCTTAGACCCATTATCTCATGTACTGTATATGGTGGTTATGTGCATATATGGTGGATTTGTGCATATATGGTGGATTTGTGCATATATAGCATAGTAAGTACATTAAAAGTGGTCCAATCAGGACATATAAACAAAGGAAAAGGTCTCGGCTCGAGGAACAATCCGAAGCTTTTGTTTGAATAAACCAAGATTCTAATCATATGCAGTATGGCATAATCCTTCAATTCAAAAGAAACAAAAGGAATCTACAAGTTGAGACCCACAAAAATTACCAAATAAGTCGGGATTTGACCAAGTGGTTTTTTGGTATAAAACAACAAAAGAAGTTTCATGGCAAATCCAAAAACCCATCAGCATGAAAACCGTGTGTATATAACATCAAATCGAGGAGAAAAAGTCCGCACTAAATTTAAGGTAGCCGTGCCAAGGAAAACAATGGAACAATTAGGCGAGACAAAGCGCCAAGAAATATCGTATGAAGATCCTAGCACTATTTTCTGTAGACCTTAGATGTCTTACCTGCAGTTGACGTGTATGTAGCAGTCTATTCTCTTTGGAACTTAACGTGTTTGTAGCCAAGACTTGTCCCGTTTTTTCGACCACGGCTGGGCCTTGGATCTGTCTATATAAGAAGCCATGAATCCCCTGTATTTTTTAAAAACCATCAACTAATATGATTGCTTTTAACTTGATTGTCGCCTCGCTTCTTGGCTCTATTGCAGCCTCAGAAAACTCCCCTTTGGCTTTCTTTACTGAGATTGATGGCTACCTTCAACCTCTTGCTTCCATTGCAAAATCGGCCAATGGCCAGACCATCAATGTGTTGACCCAAGGCAAAAGGGGCCAAAAGGCCAACGAGTTCTCAATGAACGGTGACAATGTCATGTCCCTCGATTCGTCTACTCCTGGTCATTTGGGCTTTGTTGATAACAAGGTTGCCTTTGGTCCTAACATCCCCAAGGAACCTTTGATTATCCAAGATAATAAGGTGACAAACCATGAGTTCTACTTGTGCCGTACCGACCCAAACGTGTATGAGCTTACTTATGGAGATCTCCACAATCTGTTGAACACTTGTTTCTGGGCTCAGCTCTACCTCTTGCCTTACGACAGAGAAACCAATGACGTTGCAGGAGCTTCTGGAACAGAAAAGGAACTTACTGAAGAGGACCTTGCTCTGGGAAATTGAAGTCCTGCACATACCACTGACTCACCTAAACATGAGAAGTAGGACGGATGAGTTATCTGAAGCAGTGAAAAGTATGTAGAACTAGAAGGTTTGCCTGATTAGATGAATCCTGAGGATTTATCTACTGTAAAGGATCTCTAAGGTTCATTTTAGTATTTGAATATACAATTGATTTAATTTTGGGTAGAAATCCCTTCCTATTAAAGTTGTAACATTAATGTATTATAAGCTCCAATTCAAAGGTGATAAATTACTGATACCTTTTCCGGCCATATCTTTTTCAAATTTAAAACAAACCACAGTGGCTTGTCTTTGGAGATACTCTGGTTCGTATTAACAAGATTTCTGCTTGGAAGACGATTACCTTGTCACCAAGAATGCCACACTAGAATGGGTTGGTATTGAACGATGGAATTGAACGATGGAATTTATGTTTGGTTTGGTTCTTAATGATTCCATAGTTTGGTACTCGCGTGTAACGGTCTTCCATTAATTCTTGCAATTTATGAGATATAGGTGTCATCTTAGCTCTTTGTATTGTGGTTGTTAAGCTACCAGGAAGTTTCCCTTAACTAAGCTTTTTCACTACTCGAGAACATAAGGAACAAGAACTCCATATATATGGTTTTCCTTTCTGGACCGTAACATGGTTACTCCTTCAAATGCCAAAGATAGGGCTCACTTTCTTTGAGTCCCTTTCTTGAAACCTCTTTGGACCGATTCTGCGTGGCAACCAATCCCGCGTAGCAACCGCTTCATCTTCAACCGTGCATACCAAACCTCCTTGGACAGATACCTCCTTGGATCGATTCCGCGTAGCACTCTTATTGTTTCGGGGGGAAACTGCATATTGACCCATGCGACATGTGGAACATCTCGCCTGTTCAACAATTTAATAAGGGCTTTTCTGGTCCTAACACGCCCAAACCCAAATTCACTATTGAAGATTCCATGAAGATGAAGGATGGGGAAATACTACTCGTGCTATAGTGTTGACTGAGATCACGTGATCACTACTAGTGGCTAGTTTGACAATTGCAAAGAAACTGAGCTCTCCCTTTTGATTTATAAAGGTTACTGTGATGAAAGTGAAATGTTCAAATATGAAAACTAGTTAATCAGATCAAGTCAGATTTCGATCAAGTCAGATTTTGATCAAGTCAGATTAAGTCAGATTTTGAGCAAGTGTGTGCACTAGTCTCCAATATCACGTGATGTCGTCTCGTTCCTAACTATCCATGACTAAGTCTTGATTAATCTAAGTCTTGATTAATCTAAGAAATTATCTAAATTGGTCTAAATTTCGAGGAGCTTCTACCATAAACTGGACTTTATATCTTTTTAACTTGGTCTATCTGCACTCCACACCATACTTGTCCATGGAGACCAAAGAGTAATACTAGTCTGGATCTTCCATAATTGTCCAGGTCTCGTGGTCTTATCTGAGATTATATAGTAAAATCTAAAGGATGGAAATCGGTTAATAAGTAAGAATTATAGATGAAGGTATTATTCGGAAAGACGGAGAAATGGGGTTTAATCTGTATACAGAAAGGAGTATATAGTGATGGAAGAGAAAAGGATGAATAAATGGGGGGAATTTATTTTGCGCATTTTTATTATGCTCAGTACTGCATATAAATTAATAGTCTAATCTAAACATTCTAAACTATTCAAACTATACTGGAGAATAACCTAAGAAACTCTATTTCTTTTCCCTTGACTTTTTTGATTCTTCTATCCCTCCTGTCCTTTACTTCTGTAATTCACTTCTCCTTTTAATTCTAAGATTATTCATTAATTGAGAAATACTGTTTTCATGGATGGACAGATTCATTTTTGGGGTTCATTTTTGGAATTCATTTTTGGGATGCAATTTCAGGATTCAATTTCAGGATTCAATTTCAGGATGTTCCGTTGTTAGATAAGTATTCTGAGAAGTCAATATTTGACTCATCTCTTAATAGGCAAATGAACTAATATTGAGTACTACTATGAGTAGTCTTTAGGAGAGTTGAATTAGTAGGGGATTATCTATACAGCTAATTAACACTGCATTTCTTGATATAACAATACCTAACTGAGAAGAATACCAAAGTAGTAGAATGAGCAGACCAAAGTAGAAGAATGAGTAGACCAAAGTAGAAGAACTGAGTGTTGGGCGTTGTTCATAATCTTTTCATAGACTGGCACCAGGGTGTAATGCTCTTTCATTAAATCTTGTAATTCATGAGATATAGTAGTCATGTTAGTTCTTTGTATTGTGGTTTGTTGTGGTTTTGTTATGGTTGCTAAACTAATACCAGGAATTTTTTTCCTTTCAAATAAGCGCACCTTGGCCTTTATATATTAGTGAGGCTACGTTTTCGCAACCATCTGCAAGCCCCTTAACGCTGTGCGTTTGTGTCAGGATTCGCACTGTTTAAACTATAAAAAGAGGCCATTTCCTCCGATGAATACCTCCTTATATTTTCCTTTTCTGCACCATAACGCAATAATTGAATCTCCAACACAGATCTCACAACATACTTTCTGTTGGAGCCGCGCACGTGGCCAGAAATAGCGAGAGAACCAATGAGCTTTTGATCAACTGGAACTGTGGATAACTGGATCTGTGGATATCTGGATCTATAGACAACTGGATCTATGGATAACAGAAACTATGTGGAAATTTTATGGAGATTGAAAGTATCGGTCACTTGATTAACAAATTGATTTAAAGAAAGAAATGATGTACGGTATTAAGCAAAGGTCGTGATCATTCTCCTCCAATGGTTATATAGGTATATAACAATATGAACACAACCCGAGACTTAATGGATTTTGGATATGTCAATTGATGAATATTCAAAATTATATAGACTATTCACTTATTTGTAGTTGTAGTTGTAGTTGTATACAAGAAAGACTAGTTTCAATTGGTCTTCAGAAATTGTGATTTTTCACTTCAAACCTTTTTTGGATAGATTCCATAGAGCACCCTTATTATTCATCTGGAAATTACATATTGACCAATGAGAGATTTGTAATATCTCGCCTGTTCATTACTGAGTGAGGACTTAGTAAGGACTTAGTAAGGACTGAGTGAGAATTTAAGTGAGAATTTAAGTGTCTCCTGCATATAGACGCACTATCATATTATACCCAATTAAACCAAAATTACGTCCCACTACTCGCTCCAACTACACTAGAAATATCATCAGTGATAGATTTCCCATAGCAGAACATTTTAAAATTATATATTTTAATAATAGTACATTTAATACTTAGTCTATTAAACCTTGAGTATTTAATAACTTCTCTCATGACTATAGTTACTAATGTACAGTCAGTAGAGTCTAAAATAAATGAGTTTCAAGTATAAAAAATCAAACTAATCTTTTTTAAACATTTTTAACCCACCACAATCCACTATATATTTTTTTAATACTCAATTCTGGTTTTGTCCTGTTTTGTCCTTTAAATAAATTCATCTAAAAGCGCACTTTGGTGAGTCCATAAATTCGCACCCAAACCTCCAAATCATTGCGAAAAACATACTCAATACACCAATTCATGTAATTTAATTCACTCCATTGACCATAATATCCTACACTTTTATATTAAATCTGTATTATTATTCTAAAATCTGTAACAATTTATAAAATTATAAGGCATCAGTATTTAAGAATCAGAACCAGAATCTTAATTGTAACATGTCTATAGGTATAATCTATGGTTCCAATGCACATGATCCACATTTTTCTGATCCAAAAACTGAAGATCATATTATCAATATCATTTTAAATTACTACCTTAATAGTAATAGCATGAATTTAAAGTCACCCCATAAAAAATTAACTAGAGAAAGAGTCCAACAGCTGGGAAAATGGATAATGTATGACCATTTTTGAGTATTTAGAAGCATTTTTTTTTTTGAAAATTTACTATAACTAAGTAGAATAATGTAATATTATTTAGGGAATATTTAGATTCATCACTAAACAGTGGTTTTGAAAAACTGATAGAAAATTATCTGTAGGCTCTAATTCAGGCTAGCTTTCCTGCACAAAAGAAGCCAACGTTTCATCCTCATTATATTACACCATGACCAAGAGCCAAGAATTGATTTCATTAAACCTGGAGAATTCTTTTATGAAACAACAAATTATTATTATTGAATGTTTTGGTGTACGGGTTTGTCGTGTACTATAAGTTAGTGACTGAGATTTTCATAGAGTATGAAAATATGGGGTTTGGGCCTTTACCTGGTCCTGCATAGAACGTCAAGATCATGTACACACTTGTTTCATCTGACTCTATGAAATAACCACTATACAGGAACCACTTTTAACAAGGCCATAAAAATTCTACTACTTGTTTTTTGGGATGTTTGGAAGAAGTTTCTATCCTGCATACACGCCAAGAAGAGCGGGGTTTGATGTATGGAAACGGGAAAAATTGGCGCAGACCCATGCTAAACCTGTACACCAAAATCAGAGTATTATATACAGGACCTGCTTCATCTCAAAATGGATAGATCATGATAGATCTAAAAGGAATCTTATGGAAAAAAAGGTATCCCGGGACTATATACAGGAACCACGATTCCACGGGTGGCTCGCTTAAATAACGGTTTCCTGTATAGAGGTATGTCACGAAGGGGTGGGACTGGAAGGCTCGGGTATCTGAGATGATCATGGTGCACGGGTCTGCGTATCTCGTTTGAATGGTTTCCCCATACGGAAGTGGCCGCGTACCTCGCGGCCAAAAACAAGACCGGATTTCGCACTCGCCTGTCGTTTCCAGACAATCCTCGCACTCGCCTGCAATTTTCGTCCAAACTTCGCGCTCTCTTGCGATCTGCAGAAATGCGTCTGTCTCAGTTGCCGTTTCCAGATGCCCCTCTGGCATGACTGTTTGCTGCCACAACAAACCGAAAATTTTTACAGCCAACTCTGTTTCTTTAGCCCTAAACCCCTCATGAACTATAAGAACTATCAGCAAGTCTTGGACTTTGCTCCGGGCAAGAAAACTACCGGCCCCAGACCGGTGCGTTCCCAAGCCACGCCTAAGCGCAGAACGAAAACGGGCTGCTTAACTTGCAGAAGCAGGAAGAAGAAGTGTGACGAAGAAACCCACGGTGGCAAGTGCCAGGCTTGTATCCGCAACTTCCTAGATTGCTCATGGCCAGAAAAGGTGGTTTCCAAACCAGTATCCAAAATGGCCGCCAAAACCGTGGGTATGAAGACCCCAGAAACTGAGGAGTCTAGACTTCCCCATGGCCTTACCACCCCTAAAATGGAACAAAAACTCCACGATAGGCCACAAGAGAATTTCACCCAAAAGACCTTCCCAGACTCCCCGAAGAATACTCCATGCGGGGCCAGTGCATACCCGTCTCCAGTGGCATCGCCCCGATTCGAGGCTGCTGATGCAGTACAGGAATTTAAAGGCTCCAAGGAAAATGAAGGTATTCAGGCGATCACGCTCCCACCCATCAAGATGAAGGTGCAGAAACCTCAGGTCCGGCGTGCAGGCATGTCAGCCAAGTTTATTGTCACGTCGTTTGATAGTGACCGCGCATTGCTCCAGATAAAGAACTAGGCTGAGCGGTATGTCAATCATCTGCAATCATATGGCAAGATAAAACTTTTGGTATGATATCATACTGATTGCTGATTGGTCACCTACTCTTTCAGAAGGTGATTGGGATTAATATCAAGTATGGTGGTTTGGTCTACTGAACTACCCTACGCACTGGGTGCTAGCTGGTCTAGCGATGGGTTATGGATATATAGGAGTACTAATAGGTACTAATATAAATAGGAAGGTACTTGTATGTAGAACGTCTTAGACTGACTATGGGTTAGTAGTAGATTTATGTAATGGTTGATGACTGGGGTACAGGGAAACACGTGACCATATATCCTACACATAAAGCGGAATGTTTGGTATCGTTCGAGAATGGCTATTTACATCACGTGCCAAGCTCGAATAGTCGTGGCTGCATTTTATTGTCATTTTGTTATCTGAGGCCATGTCATGTGAGGATACGGAAGGGTATATGCAGGACACACGCACCTGTCAGGCAACACATCACACTGTGGCTTAACAATAGGGAGAAATAAGAAACAGGTACAGACACGAATTACATAATACTGAAACACACCTGAAACAGATCTGAAACAAGCCTCAAGCTTGAAACACATACAATATGAAACACACGTGAAACTGGGCTTTATTCCCGAGTCGGGAATCATGTCTCGTTCGCGTGCTGCAAAATAATTGTGGCTTGGAGATAGGGACCTGCACACAGAATACTCTCGAGGGGCGTATGTGCACTCCCAGCATCGTTTCGCAACAGTTTCAAATTGTGGCTCCAATTTGCAATTACTCAAGCTTGTCAGCACAGCCATATATAAATATCCCGCCACACCCTCCCACTTTTTTCCCACTCTTCACTATTTCTTCTGCCCACTTCTGGTATCTGGACAAACCAAACATTGAATCGAACACTATTGGATCCCTACAGACACTGTCCAATTAACTCTACACCGAACCCCCATTACTCGAATTGCCAAACCTTATACCTTCAATATGACTGAGGTGAAATCTCCCCACTCTGGAGACTTCGATACCCATTTCAACAAAGAAACCGACCAGGTGATTGAAAACGGGATCCTCACAGTTAGTGAGTTGAACCGAAGCAAGGCCGAGTTTCCCGAGTTCTTGCCCACGTGGAACCCCAACGAAAAGTACCAGCCGTTAAAGTATTTCAAGCACGTGGACCCGGGTTCTAGAGCAGACCCAGAGTTGCCCAACTTGTTCCCCAAAGATGCAGAGTTTACGCAAAAGAGAGTGACTCCTAAGATGGGCACGGAGGTGAGAGGTGTGCAGTTGTCGCAATTGGACGATAAGGGAAAGGACGAGTTGGCACTATTTGTGGCTCAAAGAGGAGTGGTGATATTCAGGGACCAGGACTTTGCTGAGTACGGGCCTCAATTTGCTGTGGACTATGGTTCTCATTTTGGCAGGCTCCACATCCACCCAACTTCTGGAGCTCCTTTGAACCACCCAGAGTTGCACATTACATACAGGAGAGCCGATCCCAATGAGTTTGAGAGGGTGTTTTCCCAGAGAACGAATGCCATCTCGTGGCACTCGGATGTGTCGTATGAGCTCCAGCCCCCAGGAACCACTTTTTTCTCGGTGTTGGAGGGCCCGGATGCGGGTGGAGACACCATTTTCGCCGACACAGAGGAAGCGTACAACCGGTTATCACCGGAATTCCGCAAGAGATTGAGCAACTTGAACGTGTTACACTCGTCGGATGAGCAGGCCGCCAACTCCAGAGGCCAAGGAGGAATCGAACGGAGAAAGCCCGTGTCTAACATCCACCCTTTGATCAGAACTCACCCAGTGACCGGCAGAAAAAACATCTTTTTGAACAAGCCGTTTGCTAGAAGAATCGTCGAGCTCAAGCAGGAGGAGTCGGACTACTTGTTGAACTTCTTGTACAACCACATCGAACAAGCTCACGACTTACAGTTGCGTGCCTCATGGGAGCCCAAGACAGTGGTGATCTGGGACAACAGAAGAGTGGTTCATTCTGCTGTGATCGACTGGGACTCGCCCGTCTCCAGACATGCGTTCCGGATCACGCCCCAGGCCGAGAGACCAGTGGAGAACTTGGAGGATGCAGAGAACGTCCAGGCTGACGTGGGCGACGTGTTGGAGGGCTTTAAAAATTTATAGGAACTGGGGAGGAATTACGATTAGAATTATGAAAAAAGATTAAGAAAAGTATATCAAGGAAATGAATGTATAAGTAGTACGGGGCATGTATACAGTACATGTACACCAGTAAGCGCAAACTAAAAGTATAGATAGTATAAGTAGACTAGCAACAAAAGCATTATGGAAGTTACTAAACAATCGTACTCCATTTGACTCTGATGAGTGTTGTTCTGGAATACTCCTGTATGTCATTGTCGTGCCCTTACCATATATCCCACCAGGTACTGTCTAAATACCAGTACCACCATAAACCATCCTTCAAGACCTTTCCAGACATTTCCAGACCTTGCAAAATATAAAACAGTTTGAATTGGCCACTTGGGATAAGTCGGCGGGTTTGAGTTGGGATGGTGGGTGGTGGGCAGACACAGTGGATCACGTGACTGCTGCTGCCAATGTGGCTGCGAAACACGCCATACAGCCACACCTAAAGGTATAAGTACCACAGTAATCACCACAGTAATGACCACGTCCACGTTCTTGTTTTATTCTCTAGAACCATTTTCATCTGCACTGATTTCCCTATGACACTCAAGACCCCAGATACTCTCAATAAAAAGTACGATGCCAATGGTCTGGCCCTGAACGATATCCACTACCACGACGACGTCGACGATATCGATCCCGATGGAGTATATGTTGTCAACAAAGATACCAAGGCCAACTTGAAGCACCCCGAATATGCACCTTCATGGGACCCCACGCAAAAATACGAAGCATTGAAGCCGTTTGATCACGTGGACCCCGGAGCCCGAGCCGACCGCAGCTTGAGCAAGCTTTTCAATGGAGAAACACAATTGAAGCAAATCACGCCCAAGTTCGGAACCGAAGTCCATGGAGTCCAACTTTCCCACTTGGATTCCGAGGGTAAAGACCAGTTGGCCCTTTTCGTGGCCCAGCGAGGTGTAGTGGTGTTCCGCGACCAGGACTGGGCCGAAAAAGGACCTCAATACACCACCGAATACGGAAGACACTTTGGACGCTTACACATCCACCCCACTCTGGGAGCACCGAAAGGATTCCCGGAATTGCACATCACGTTCCGGAGACCAGATCCTCGCGAGATCATACGCACTTTTGCCAATACCACCAATATGGTGCGCTGGCATTCCGACACGTCGTACGAGCTCCAACCCCCAGGCACCACATTTTTTGCAGTGTTGGAAGGCCCCGACTCGGGAGGCGATACCATTTTCGCCGATACTGTCGAGGCGTATAAACGGCTTTCGCCGGAGTTCCAAGCCCGGATTGAAGGGTTACACGTGCTCCACTCGTCGGTGGCGCAGGCGTCCAATTCAGTGGCCAACGGTGGGATCCAAAGAAGAAAGCCCACGGAGCACATCCACCCGTTGGTGCGTGTTCATCCTGCCACGGGAGAAAAGGCGTTGTACGTGAACCGAGGCTTTGGGCGGCGAATTGTGGAGTTGAAGGCCGAGGAGTCCGATGCCTTACTTAACTTCCTCTATAAACATATAGAGAGTGCTCATGATTTGCAGTTGCGCGCGAGCTGGGAGCCTCGGACGGTGGTGATCTGGGATAACCGCAGATCCGTACATTCGGCCATTGTGGACTGGGACACTCCGGTGGTGAGACATGCTGTGCGTGTGAGTCCACAGGCTGAAAGACCGGTTGGTGAGGGAGAGTAACCTTTGAGTGGTGCATATAGTTTTGAGTGGTGCATATACCTTTAAGTGGTGCGTATAAAATGTTTATACTGCATATAGCAATGGTGGTGCATACAGCAAAGTAGACCGTCTACTACTCTACTCATACTGGTCCCCGGCTGCTGATAACAATTCAATATACTAAATAATTAACGGACAATCAATTGCCTCATTGACTACACTTGCCCCAACAGTCAATAATCAATACGAACTTAGACTCATTATTATGTCTAAGGCCTCTATGGAGTGCTCGCTCTAAGCAGTATCCAACAAGTAGTTTGTAGCGGCATCCACGTCCCACTTCTCCTTCTCTAGAGCCTTGATCAGGGCCGACTTTTCGAATCCCATGGCCACGAGCTCCTGCACCGCCAAGTCATGGGTATTGTTTGAGGGGCTCGAAGACGTGCCGATTGACTGGGCAGCTCCTGCACTGGGCTCTTGCACTGCTGCATTGCCGAACCCAGCGAACAATTGCTCCCATTCGTCGGTTTCGGTTCGGTCGGTCTTGGTTGTTATGAAGTTGGGACCCGAGGTGAAATCGGGTGCTGTGTTTAACTCGGCCGCAGCATTGAAGTCCGGTGCTTTGTTGGACTCGGCACCGGTACTGAAATCAGGTGCTGTGCTATGAGTGTAGTCATGCTCGTCTGCCCCCGTGAAATGGTCGTCCATAGACAAGTTGGAGTCGTCGAAGTCGTCTTCCTTGTCTTCGTGGGTCACCTTCAAATCATCGAACTCGTCACCGAAAAAATCGTCTTTCTCTTCATCATCGTCCACGGTGGGCTTGAGGTCGTCGAAATCCGAGTCCTTGTCTCCCTGATTGAAGTTGTCCACTGCATCGTCAAACTTCTCGGTGGCACCCTCTGCTTCAGAATCAGATGAACTCTCGTCAATATCGAGTTCTTGTGGAGAGGGAAACTCCTCCTCGTCATTAGATGCACTGACTGCTTTTCCATACTTGATCTTGTCGTTGGTCTGTGCACCTTTAGCGTCCTCGGCATTGACTATCTCAAACAGCCCCACACCGGAAGAAGCCCTTTCGCCTTCGCTGGACCCGTCGTAGTTCAGTCTCTGGGTGGTCTTGGGCACGGCCACCTCCTCTCCCACGGTTTCACGGTCGCTAACCTCCTCCACATTGTCGTCTCTGACCGACAACGATGGGTTGTTTTGCACACTGGACGTCAAGGAGTCTGTGCGCTGGACTCCCACCAAGCCTCCTGGGATACCGGCCATTCCAGCCACAAGTCCGTTTTGCACGGACTGGAACCTGTATTCGGAGTTTGCAGGTGAAGTCACCGGCGTGGCTGCAGATTCGCTAGTTTCCGTTTGCCGGAACGATTCAATGGCCGAAGAGGGCGATTCCCGGTTGGTGCTTTCGCTGCCGTGGACGTCTCTAGCCTCGGCATTGTATGTAGTGGAAAGATCGGGGAACCGACTGTGCAACTCCTGCATGTCGTCGTTGTAGTCCGGAAGGCCGGCCTTTTCGGTAGCCTCCACATCATCATGGAATGCATCACCCACTGGATTATGGCCCTTAGTAGCATCGTCCACTCCAGTCAAGTCCGAGGAGAACTCATTGGCCACGGCATCCACAGCCACCTTAGGGATAAATTCATCACTAACTTCTTGCGAAACTTCCGGTTGAGAAATGGCATTGGCTCCTTTGGTGGTTTCTGTAAAGTCTTCACCAGAAGGCACACTCTGGGGCTCTGGAAGCACCAGCTTTTCTGTTCCATGACTTCCAACTTCCATTCCAACTTTCTCCTTTCCACTCTCATCTTGTGTTGGTTCCTTCTTCTCAGTGTGGCTATTGGAATCACTGCCACTGGAAGAATCTTCTTTGTTCAAGAGAGCTATTCCTGCACCAACTGCAAGACCCCCAACAGCACCAGCAGCGCCAGCAGCACCAGCCACAAGTTTGGTGAGGCCACTTTGCTTTTCGCCAAGATCTCTGTGTTTATCTTCGAGTTCCTGGCGTTTTTCATGCAACTTCTTCTGCTCAGCCTCATGCATCTCCAATTCTTTGGCAGAATTCTCGTGCTCCTCAAGCAACTTAGCGTATTGGGACTCGGAATCGGAGATTTTGCCCCTCGACTCGTCCAATTTCACCAATGAAACGTTCACTTGCGATTTGCGCACATTCACATCGTTGGAAAGACGTTGCACCTCGGCTGTTTTGGCCACCAATTCCTTCTCCAACTCGGCATTTTCTGCATTCAAGTTGCCCAACTTCTCCTTCAACGACGAGTTGATCTTCTGGTGCTCCTCCACCTGCAACTGTTTCTCGTGCAACTCGTTGGTGATGTTATTGAATTTTGCCTCTGCAATAGATGCTTCGGATCTCAACGCTTCAGTTTCTTCCTTGGCATTTCCCAAGGTCAAAACAACCTGCTCCACTTGCTTGACTTCATTGGCATAAGAAGTTCTCAACAGCTTAAGCTTCAGGTTGATTTCCTCCTTCACAGCCAAAATTCTGGTGAGTTCAGCCTCGGCACGCAACTTCTTCTCGTGGAGAGCGGACGTTTGGCCAGATAAAGACTTGATCTGGTTCGAGAAGTTGGCAATATCGGAAGTGGCTTCGGATAATTGGCCCGATACCTCTGAATCAGCTAACAAGTCGTTGTTCTCAGGCAATTTCTCCGCTGTGGATGGCGTCTCAGGGAACACACTGCTTGTTGGTTGCTGTTGAGCAAGAGGCAGAGGAGAAACCATGCTACTTCTGCTTCTTGGAGGCGCAGGAACGCTTCTCAAAGCCTCGTAGTCCACGGTCTTGTGTTTAGATTCCTTTGTCTCGGCACTTGGAGTTGCTGTAGGTACAGATAGAGAAGCATGACGAACAGGCGATCCGGTGGCTTTAGACGGTATGTCCTCGCCTATCAAGTCAGCTTCATTGGAGGATGGCTGCTTGTTGAGTAAGGACTGGCCAAAGCTCGAGGTTGGTCTAAAGGTCGATGGGACGGGAGACCTACCATAAGTTAATTCGCTATTGCTAGACATCTGAGGCAAGGTGGGTCTTTGGGGAACGCCCAATTCGGAAGCAGTGTTCGTTTTGGCTTGTTCAGAAGAACCAAAAATATCCACCAAGTCGTCCAATGACGATTTAGGTGCTGAAACGGATCTCTGTCCTTTTTCTGGACTGATAGCGGCCAAATTGGTGTTATTCTCCGGGATTTGGTGGGATTGTTGGGGGACCTGAGGAGCTTGGGAGACTTGGGAAGCTTGGGCAAGAGACTTGATCAACTGTTCGGGAACCACGTTCGGCAAAGAAAGTCCAGCCCGTTTTCTGTTGATCAAAAACAATGCAATGCCAAATTCCAACCGGCCAAACACTCCGGTATTCTGGATATCAGAAAGATCCCAGATCGTGGCAAGATCTTGCTGGTCCAAACGGGAGGTCATGAGGAAAGAAGCCACCTGGTCCGCAGCCAATTGTTCGGTTTTGGCCTTATCCAAGCTAAAGAAAATCGAGTCAAATTGCTGCTTTTGGCTTGGAGTCACTTCCCACTCTATTTGGGTAACTCCCTGGCTCAGGGTAGGCACATGTCTCACAGTAGACGACTGCGAAGACATTGAGGACAGGGAAACCTGACGTGCACCCAGGTTCTGCTCAACAGGAGCCACCCGTACTGATTGCCACACTTGTTCGGGCAAAAAAGGAGGCAACTGCTTTAACTGGCCACTCAACAAACCATGGATCAAGTGCATGGCCATGACAAAGGACAGCAAGTTCAAAGCGCCCTCATTTTTAACGTCCACAAGACTCCAGATTTGGCCCAAGATCAAGGTAGGCAATTTGGCCTTCATAAGGATATCCTTGGCGGAGTTTGCATCCAAAGGCGCCGTGCTGGAACCCGTTGTTTTCACGTAGATTTGCGAAAACTTGTCAAAATCAGCTTTCGACACCGGAGAAATTGGCTCCTGGGGCAATGATTGCTGGGTCACGGTATTCTGCGGCACCAAGGCGGAGGGTTGCGATTGCAATAGAGATCCACTGGTGGATTGTGGGTTCAAAGACACCTGAGGCAAGCCCAAGTTGGCGAATTTGGGCAAGGGGCCGGGCGACTGTCCAAGCTGGGCCGTAGGGTACTGGCCAGCCTGCGTATAGCCAATAAGCCTCATGGCATGGCAGAAACTGAACTGGGTCAAGAACCCGAGGTTCTGTGTATCGGAAAGCTGCCAGATCTCGCCCAAAATGTTAGGGGGCAAGCCGGATTTCTCGAATGTCGAGCGGACTTTCTCCCCAGTCACAATACCACTGCTTTCGGAGTCCAACGACTTAAATAGCTTAGAGTAGAGTTCTTTCTCCTCGGCCGTCAAGCCAACTTTGAACGTCGACACGGCTATGGTTAGTATACTAGAGAAGTAGGGATTTCAGATAGGTATCTAGATCGGGTAAATCCTTTCTGTTTCAGGTTTCATTCACTGTTTCATTGATGTTTCAACCATATTTCACTATTGTTTCATCCATGTTTCACTATTGTTTCACGGGTGTTTCATACTTCATTACTACTTTATGTTGCTTCTATTTCATTGCTTCTTCTGTGCTGGTTCTGTTTCACCTCTATTCCCCGTCTGTTTGTCGTCTCCGGACTGTTTACAGTTCGGTTGTTTCACTTGACGCAGCCTGCATGACTGTTTCAGAGAGGAGAATGTTTCATGTTAGAGCACGTGACCCTGACACTATAGCCTATCTTGATTCCGGTCTTGTATACATACCTGGCATGCTACTCATGGTAAAGAGGGTGGGTATAGGGGCTTGCTGTGGCTGAATGGGAGCGCGGAATGGGTGAGTAAGATAAGTGATGTATGCAGGATCAATACTTATAGCAACTCACACCACTATACTAGGGTCTAAATGTTTTGGTTGCTTCAAAGTATTAGGGTAGAATGAAAGGCTATTTATATATGAGTGAAAATTAGTATGATCGGATCACGTGCTTGGGGTGATTAGTTGGATGTGTTGGATATTGCGTATGTGCAGGACCCACAATAAGCTAAAGAATTAGGCTGTGGAGTTGAGGTGACGAGATCCGAGGGCAAAATGCGCCCGATGCGGCTGGGTAAACATCCGTACACCAGGCTGCCCCAGCACAAAAAGACCCAATGCAAGACCACCTAAATTCTCTTTTTTCTCATTTTTTCTGTAATTTATAGAGTACCAAAGAGGTACACATTGCAAATGGGTTTTGAAATTTGACGAAAGGTCACGTGTGGGTGTTCGGGGGTGGTTCCGAGGGTACGAGTTCCGGTCTTCTACCGGTCTCACCGGCCCATTCCGGGGCTTATATGCACGCCACAGAATTCAATTTTATTCAACCATCTCGTTGGTATGACTTGAGACTATGTCGTATTCTTTAGTTTAATCGGAGAAGATATCTCGAGATAAGTAGAGGTTTGGTGATTTTGGTTTGGTACGCGCACTACCTCTATAGATTTTCTTAGAGGTGTAATTGAAGGCTACCAGAAGAGACATAGCTAGATGTATACAAAGGCTATTAGGATATCTAAAGCCTAGCTGTATAGATGGCCAGGGGCCAATATAAAAACGGGGAAGGAGTGTATATAAGGACCCACCAGCCAAAACAACCATGAAATAAACATAACCCCTTAGAAACGGCTAAACATTCCATTATTAGTAATAGTAAGTCCTTGGGAGGTTAAAGAGGGGAGTGGAAGGAAGGAGGGTACTGTCGGATGTACTGGCCTATGGTACATGTTAGCTGCAGTACGCAGACCCGTACACCAGGCATCGCGAAAAAACTTCATCTCACATTCTACACTCCACACTATAAGCACCACACATAATGAACAGAGGCAGAGGAGGATTCAGAGGCGGCCGTGGCGGCATGCGGGGCGGGTTTTCTGCACCCCAAGGCCCCCCAGAGTCTGTTCTCGAAATGGGTACTTTTTTACACTCGTGTGAAGGCGACATTGTCTGTCGTTCCATCAATGTCAAGATCCCATACTTCAACGCCCCAATTTACTTGGAAAACAAGACGCAAATCGGCAAGGTGGATGAGATCTTGGGTCCTCTTAACGAGGTGTTCTTCACCATCAAGCCTTCCGAAGGTGTGCAGGCCAAGTCGTTCAAAGACGGCGACAAGTTCTACATCTCGCCGGACAAGTTGCTCCCCCTTGAGCGGTTCTTGCCCAAGCCCAAGGAGGTCGGCCCCAAGCCCAAGAGAAAGGCTGGAGGAGCCAGCCGTGGCGGTAGAGGCGGATTTGGAGCTGCTCGTGGTGGAAGAGGTGGCTTTGGAGGAGCACGTGGAGGATCGCGTGGAGGATTTGGCGGAGGCCGTGGTGGATTCAGCGGAGGCCGTGGAGGTTTCGGTGGAGGCCGTGGAGGTTCGCGTGGAGGCTTTGGTGGTGCCCGTGGAGGCAGAGGTGGCAGCCGTGGCGGACGCTTTTAAAGAAGCACTTAGCATGGTTCCTAAAATGACTGACATTTTGAACATGTCCTAAGGAATTGGGATTAGTAAAATAGATACTGCATGAAGTAGCGTACGTAGTCCTTTGAAAAGATCAAGACAGATCAAGGGTTGTACCGCAGAAAATAGACATCAGTAACAGACCATGAGTAATCGTAGTGTCATCTTACCAAGGTGGTGTAGAATTATACTGCAGTGTGTATATGATTAATATTGTCTAGAGTTTCCTTTTGTTAATTCTCCAGTTCCAGAGATTCACAGAGATTCACTTCTCCCGTTCCTCACTTCTAGTTCGCCAGTTTGAGCAGTCACCACTACTTCTGACTGATTGACTGACTAAATATAGATTCTAGCATATCAATTCATTGACTTATTCGATCCAAGATTCAAAATAAGATCATTCACTCGAAATCAATCTCCACAAGGACCAAGTCCAGCTAGACTCAGTACTGGTTTCGGATGATTCTCTGGTTTCTACCTTTCCAACAGTATCACAGTATAGTACATAGTAGTACAAAATAGAAGATGGCGTATGGAGTAGTGGACAGGAAGGCCGTGAGGAAGGAACGTTTCCCTTTGTTTCCCTTTATTGCTTCCACAGTTTGGTTGTTTCCCCTGTTAGTAAGTGTTACTAGTACGAATCTCTTCATCATGCTCTGCATTATTCCCTTCTTGTTTGCCTTTCCCAGACCTTATCTTTCAGCCTCTCAGGAACACTCTCTCGAACCGGTTTTCAGAGAACTCTTCTCTTTGGAGGCCTGAATAGCAAGGTCTAGGTTGAGATCATTCGAAGGAGACATGGGTGGTTGTGCACGGACCCAATGCATTCATTCCTGTGCGTGTGTCACACCTTTAGGACTTGTGCTTTTGTCGGACACGACACTTGTCTGAATATCCAAAGGTCTTTTTCTTTCTACCGTGCCCCAGATGTGGATCCACCGTATCTTGATCAGTCATGGAGGAAGGGCACTCTCAAGATCTCAGAGCACCATGCGTTTGAGACTTAATTGATGTGATAGACGTACCATTGAGTTGATTTCGTTCCCTGGGCATCTTTTTTTCAGAACCATGGTCCCATTTTCCAAAGCTTAGTATCTCTGCTTTTTGCTTAAGTAGAGATTCAGTGAAGAAAAAAGGTTATACAAGGCGCAAAATATATGGGAATTGCTCAGTTTAAATACTGCGCATTACAATGGCTGCGAATAGTGTATGCTCACACTTTTTTTGTCGCACAAAATACCATTTCTGTATGCTATTAATGAAGTCGCATATATTGATTGAGTCTACAAAATGTATCCTTTAACGAGTTAATGTATCAAACTATACACAATTAGTAAGTGGGTTTGACAATACACTACTTTGATATATTTTATTAATATTAGAGAAAATGGACGGGTCTAAGCAGTACAGTATTGTACATATCCCTCAGCGTTGCTGGCGAAAGAAAGCTATATAGTAGCAGAATATATAATGAAAAATTAGAGAGAGATCTCTGGTTTGAGTAACATAAATAATACAAGACTGGGATGATAAGAAAGGGACTGGGATAGCTGTTTGAATGGAGTGGGCAGAATCAACCCAACCCATGCGACTGCTTACCAAAAACAGAGCTTATTGCATACTAGACAGTAAGTATAACCAGTGAGATTTGCCCTGTATTAGTTCAATAGAAACTGATCTAATAGATATTACATAAAAATTTAATAGATATTACATAAAAATTTAATAGATATTACATCAAAATTTAATAGATATTACATCAAAATTTAATAGATACTATATAAGACTGATAAATGGTGGTCTTATTGTTTGGCTTGGTTCTTAATGGTTCCATAGTTTGGTACTCGGGTGTGTTCCATTCATTCTTGCAATTTAAGAGATATAGGTGTCATCTTAGTGCTTGGTACTGTTGTGGATGCTATACTAAAGCAGTTTCCCTGTCTAGCTGACGTCCCGTAAAACCTCCCGTAGACGCGAGGCGATCCCTCTCCTTATATGTTTTTCCCTTTCTGCACCATGCCGTAGTCACTCCTTAAATCTCCAAACGACATCTCACCACCTGCTTTCGTTGAGCCCCGTTCTTCAACCTCGGATCGATTCCGCGTAGCACGCTTCTTGTTTCATCTGGAAACTGCATATTGTCCCATGGATGTCTAACATCTCGCCTGTTCAACAATGAGTGTATTCAAAGTAGACTCTGGAATAGAAATTGCCGTGAAATTAGTACTATTGTATGATTAAGAGATTTTGCGCCGGCTTTTGATTTTAGAATAATTATAAATAATTGGTGAAACGGCTAATTATATCTTAAAGACTGTCGGTACTTGGAACACGGAATCAGATTTTTGGATATGCCTTGAGTGGCAGGATGCTCACTTTGTACTAAATCTGCGAGAAAACCGGAAACGAAGGATGCTGCTTCACCTTTGATAGCTGGAAGAGCAGCTACCCATTGAGCCAACACTTTGTCTAAATCAGGTACCGAAGAGGTATAGCCGCAACAAATCTATGGTATCTGTGCGGCGCAATTCTCAGTAACGTGCACATTCTCGTCATTCAAGAAAGTCGATTTTGCGTTCCTGAAGAGTGCTGATACAGCCTTGATAATCCCATCGAGAAGTTCTTAGACTTTTTTAGACCGCAGTCCCAGCTAAAGTCGTATGTCTGTAGTATTATTACAGAGTGTATAGTGTAACACATGACTCTGCTATGGTAAGATTAGTACCAGTGACTCTTTTTCTGTTGCTCTTTTGATAATGAGACCCCCTCATATTCCTCTAGACTATCTCCCCATATTGCTCTAGACTATCTCCGCATATTGCTCTAGACTATCTCCCCATATTCCTCTAGACTATCTCCTCATATTCCTCTATTCCGTCGAGAGATGTCATTCTGTTCGTTGATAATGCAAATTGGAGCTTGTATACAGTCTTGTACTGCACATCGGCCGTTTGCTTTGGACCGTTAGCTCATTCCAGAATATCAGGCATTGGGACTGAGGTATGACCAAGTGCTCCATAGGGTTAAGTTATATCTGAGGGCATCACGTGACCCGGTTAATCCGAATAGACCGGGTCACCTTCCGGCCTCCCCGACTAGGCAAGACTTCCGAATCCGGTAAAACCTCTCCCAGCCCCACTAAGCCACAACTCTCTGCTATGGCGTAGCGGATCTCGTGAAACCCATACCTCCGGCCTATTATTTGGTTCGAGTGGGAATTATTGAACCAGATCCGAGGTAGTGATGCAAGGTTCCCAAGCCCCGACTCCTCGATTAAGCCCTGGAAATGCTCAATGAGTCTGGTATTAATTTCCTGTGCAGATTCCATGACAGGAGCGTTCTTTCCCCGGGATTTCACCACTTTTTGGTGGATTTTCATGGTCATCTCATCGATTTTGGTGAATATCACCTCAAACGGTGCCCCCAGTTCCGTCAAATGGTCCACTAGAGAAGCATCTTCGTCCCGGAGCCCCTGCAAACTGTCTATGATAAGAAAAGTTCGGCGTAATTGGCTCCGTTTCAGAATATAGTCAAGAACAACCTTTCCCTGGCTCTCCTCACCAAACCGACCGTATCCAGGACTATCCACGAGCCGGAGTTTATTGCCTACATTGTAGCAATTAAGACATTTGGTGTATCCTTCTCTTTTGGACACGTAGGCGTACTCCAGGCCCAAATTGGCGGTTTTGGCCTCGTGCTTCAGGAGCAAGAGACTGTTGATGAGTGTAGACTTGCCTGCATTGGTGTGTCCTAGAAATAAAACCTCCGGTAGCAGCCTGAGGAGCGAGGGTTCGATTCCGAACGACTTCTTTGACACAGTCCGGTTTGCAGAAGATTCTGTATCATAATCTGTGTTATATGCAGACTCTGCTTTGGAGAGCTGGTACTCCCGCTTTTGACGGAGACGCTCGTACTTGATATCGGGGATCTGGTCATACTCAATGCAGGTCCACTCGTGATTGACCTTACTGTTGTAGAAGAGGGTGTCTGCGTGGGTAAGTTGTGCCTTCAGGGGCTGGCTGTAAACATTGTTGTGGAAGTACTGGAGAAGGTCGTGGGGCGTGTATATAAACCGGGCGAGCAGCGGCGCCGAGTTCCGGGGGTGCTTGTGTGCAGGAGGCACTGGAGCAGGCGCTTTTGGTTTGGGAATAGACCCAACTAGGTAGTTTATCAGGTAATGTCTCCGGAACATAGTGTGTGGAGATGTGAGATGGCTTCGGATGCGTCTCGGGGTGCACGGGTGTGCGATTTCATTCCGGGGTCTGGTGCACGGGTCTTCGGTCTGGTGCACGGGTCTCTGGAGGTGTACGGATCAAAGGTGATAATCTGGGATCGCGTCTAATCACTCTTCATGAGGTTGCATCTTGCGATCAGGTATCCCGTGGCAGCCCGTATGTAAATGGCCCAATTGCTCCGTGTCGTATACTAACAATAGTCTTTGGAGCCACGCTCCTCTTTGCCGCGTACCTTGGATTTGCGTCAATCCATTTGGGCCACGATAAATTCATCCACTTCATCACATTCTTCATTCTTACCGCCGAGTTCTACTACATGTGGCAAAAGCACCGGCCATGGAAAGCCACGCTTGTATGCATGACGGTCGGGGCGTCAGTGGCGCTGGAGTTTGTACAGAATGTCGTCAATCCAGCTCGGGTATTTGATTGGATGGATATCGTGTACAATGTGCACGGCAGTGGGCTAGCATTGGTGCTATGTGTGGTGCAGTCCACGTGGACAAGTGCGCCCGCATTGGTGCGTTCCGAGTCGCCTGGTCACGATTACGTAAACATCAGCATGGGCGATGTTCGCATGGAGTAAGGGAGAGGGTTCAGAAGATAGGGACAACATGACTGCATGGTGAAAGGTTTAGGTGGGCGCAGTGGAGGAGGAGTGGGCGCGGCTAGGGAGTTTGGTAGTCGAGGCCGAGGGTAAGACCGGTGGCCGGGTGAGGTCGAGGGTACGGCTGGTGAGGGTATTAGTAAGGGCAGGGCCGAGGGGGCGGGCCACGCGACTTTTAGTCAGTGTGGTTTAGTCAGTGGTCGACCAAGTCCACGAGCCGCACCTCGCGCTTACGTGATCAACAACCTATAAAGCTGCGAATTCCTCCCTACAGCTTTCACAGCATCTACACCAACCACTCCAGCAACCACGTGATTCTTCATCACCAGGTATAAGATCTACACCCCCTTTCAAGTTCAACTCCTTCAACTCCATCTCCACTTATTCGAAGTTGAACTCCACTCCAACTCCACTTTTTCCACCTCCATTTTTGAATTCCATCTCCTTTTTTGAATTTATCATGGACATCAAAAGTTACGACTTCCACACATACTGGCGCGAGGCAGATGGCGAGGAAAAACAGTTTGCAAAAGAATTCCGTGAAAAAGTCCTTGTTGAATTCGCCCCCGAGATCAACAACAACTCCATCCGTGTCCACAAATTATGGGACCAGCCCGTGGGTCCCCACCCCATCCACATGTGGGAACTCGACACCGCCAACAAATACGACCCGGCCTTGTTTGTACGGGTATTGAATTTCTACCAACTTCACCATGGCCACTTATCTGTGTTGATCCACCCAACTACTCTGGCCGGCGGTCTAGTGGACCATACAAAGCATGCTCTTTGGCTCGGCAAGCCGCAGGATCTTGTGACCAGTATGTTATAATCCAAGATTTATGGAGATGATATTGATTGATGGTGCTTATTAAGATGCATTAATTATGAGTGATATTGATATTGATTGATGGTGCTTAATATCACTGAGGGCATTGAGCTGGTTGGGCTTATTGATATTGATGGATATTTACTGATTGATGATACTGATAAAGATGCATTAATTATTATGGATATTGATATTGATTGATGGTGCTTATAATGTCTGTTGAGTGATATTGATTGTATCTAATAACCTGACATAGATATCGATTGATAGACATTGATATTGATAGACATTGATTGATGGTTGACTAATAATCTGAGATCGATACCATTGATACTCTATTAATTGACCATTGGTTGCTATAGAACGGGTACACATACCTAATGATCATGACTGGAATCGGTATTGACATTGAGTGATTGATACTTGATTGGACCACTCTTAGACTCTGGTGCAGCATACTCTCCACTCACAGTTGTATGCAGTATATATAGTATAACCTAGTATAGTGTATACTAAGGTAATAGAACATTGGGTGGTTTTTAGATCAGTCAAAGATAATCATTCTGACACTTCTTTTTTTCTTTCCTTTTTCTTTTTTTCTTTTTTTCATGTTCGACTAAATCTTGGACTGACAACACTGTCCATAAATTCTCACAGTATTGTCTTTGCTCAGAGAAAGTCGGGGAAACCGCCCAAATAAATATTTTCAATTTCTTAAATAAGAAATTCAGAATACTAATACTGAGAAGATCCGAATAAAAATTCATAAGGACTTGGATGCAGAATGCTGCTTGAAAAACGATGGACTTGTTCAGGTCGTGCCGTGCGCATATCAGTGTTAGTTTTTCTCACTGCGAAACCACCAAAGTCATCATTCATTCTCCAACATGTTTCTTTGGTCTTGGATAAAATAGGCAAACAAGAATCGGTATGTTTTCGTGGCCGGAGCTCATTTTCCTTGAGAAAATCGACTTTACCAATGTCCAGACCTGCATCCAGGCTATTCCAGGCCCAGTTCCTTTTACACCCCCTGCTGAATGAAAGACCAACCATCATGAGCTATCTCGATGTCAACTAATGTATCGGAATCTTTATGTAAATCTTCATTGAGGGAAGTTTATTTCCTGTTTCTTCTGGTATGAATGTCCATATGCAGGATGGTCTTCCAAATGCTTAAGGTTCATTCTTTGGATTCTCTGGTATATAGCTTCTGGAATGGTTTTGAAAAGATTGCAGCACCACAATTTCACGCATAGTCCCCCACTGTATTACTCACCGTGGCCCTAAGTGGCTTGAATAACGTTGATCGGACGGGAAACAGTATTTTTCCCTTGGTATGGCCGCAAAGGGATTGTTAGGACTTGAGCAGAACTTGGGATGTGTAAAACAAAGTTATATCCGTTGTATATTCGAATACTGTAATACACCTTAGAGGCATCCCTGAGAATTCATCTAGTTAGGCGAGCCTGCTAGTTAAGTCTCGTTAGTAGAATCCACTCTTTAGAATGTATTTCTGGCAGAATCTTAAAGTGTGGTATATGGAGGAGTGGCTTTCGGCTGACTTGTGTTGTCTAGTGGTCTGGAACATTCACCATCAAAAACAGAGTGCATTCACCATACTATCATTGAAGAAAAGACTGCACCAGTAAAAAAATAACTAGAGTACAGCTAAGAGCAGGGTCTTATATATAAGTGAGGTCGAATTTTCGCAGCCATGCAAGCCCCTGAGCATTGTGCATATGTTTCAGAAAACGCAGCCTCCGCACTATAAAGGATGCAGCCTCCGCACTATAAAAGGACGCCTTTCCTCTCAAAATATGCAGTTATAATAATTGGTCAATCCTACCATCTATTGCTAATGGGCGGGAGCTTGCATAAATATAAGGATCCGAAAGATGATTAACTAGACCTGGGTACGGTGAGGTCAGGGAAGCTCTTAATCCTCTACGCTTCTATAGTGGCATGTCTAGTCTGGTCTCAAACATCTGCAAGTATCAGGGCATCATTAGTGATAATTTTTATACAATTTTCACAGTCAGAGGCTCTTAACTGCCTTACCACAACTGCTACGCAAACATGGAGTATTTCTTGCTTATTAGACTGGGACTACGATCTCTGGACCAAGAGCCAGCAGGGAGCCAGTGATGTTTAAATGAAATATGGTCAATTGAACAGTCGTGTGACTTTGGACTTGCAGGATCTAGAATAACCAGAACACCCAGAAGTCCAAAGCCAAATTTATCTACTTCGGACTACTGTCTACTGTCAATTCTGCCAGTCTCGCTGCCAATGTGTTGGGCTACCTTTCTTTGGCAGATTAGTCAAATATTTGCAACCTTGACTCTGCCTATTGGATGTGATGCTGACATACTGGATGCAGTAATAGCGGAACAGTCACAGTGAGCAGTATAAATTGGATGAACAGTCACAGTCCAACAGTTAACAGTTAACAGTTAACAGTACACAATGACAAGGAGGACTAGAGACATCAAGAAAAACCAATTGGGATAAATGTTTCAGACCATAGACCACTTTATGAACTGTTGCCACTGAGATACTGTTCTATCACTAGAAGCATCAGAGCTACTGAAGCAGTGGTAACCGGTAATAGCCGGTGGTTTACTAGAACATTGACCGAATACATCATTCCGGACAGGCCCAAACCAATTAAATAATCCAGGAATTGGGGACCTAGTGCAATTGCTGTTGAACAGAAGGAAATGATAAATGTTCATGATATCCTGCATATCGACAGGACTGCAGACAGGCAGGGGCAAGATAACCTTCTCGAGCCTTTGTCATGCAGGGAACACAATAGGAGCCCCGGATCCCTCTTTATGGTCTTATCATAGTCATTAGTTGCTCGTGGAAAAGTGGCCTGATGACCAGAGGAATATAAAAGCAAGGGGATCGCTCTCATGGATTCTTCCGAAACAGCCAATTTTGACCAACACATGTTAAGATTTCCCTTGTCTGATTTACATCCAACAAAAACACAAAACACCAATAAGACTAGTGTTCCACATTTGTTGATTGTTGGGTCCAAGGCATACCCAGTCTATGCGAAAGGTTATGGCACCGCGCAACAGTAGGTGGAGTCGCACAGCGACATTCCGCAAGCCTCTCGCTCCATACAGTCGCAAACACATATAAACACTCGCTTGCTAACCACACCACATCTTCTCACCGACCAATCGGACCTAATATCGTGACCTCAGCACGAGTCAAGCACTAAAAAAAGCATAAAACAAACGTGAGACACCTGGGAACATCTGAAACACATCTGAAACATACCTGAAACACACGTGAAACACACGTGAAACTGAAGTCAGACCCTCCATTCCACCACCTTCCAGAAACAACATCCATCCCACCTTCCATACTTTCCATTCATAATATACCCGCCACCATCAGTTCTTCCTTAATCATCAAGCCCTTGCATTAATTGATCAAATCTTCCGAAATGTCCCAAACCGACCTCATTGCAGATGACTTTTCCATCCCCCAACTAGCATTGCCCAAAGACGAGGAGCAGCCCCGCAAGAAAAATGACCGGGTGGCGTATCGAGATGAGCCCAAAAACATCGGCAATGCATTTAGTTTTTTGAAGCGCCGCTCCGACCCCAAGGAGAACCGGTATGCGTCTGCAGACTTACAAACCGAAGGCGATATGCGAATGCCATTCAGTGAAGAGGATATGAGGAGTGTTGATAATGAGAGCCGCGAGAATGGCAGCCAGAATGAAGGTGTAGGTGCGGGCGACGGTGAGGGGAGTCAAGGGCGTGGAAATGACGGCCGTGGAAATGACGGCCATGGTTACAGTGCTGAAACAGGAGCAGGAGCAGGGGCAGGAGCTACGGAAGAATCACCGGAGTCTCAACAGCCTGAGCCGTATACCGGCCATGGAGGCGGATCCAACGCCAATGTGTATGGATCTGGAAGCACCTCTGAGTTGGCCGAAGAGAGCCCGTCCAAGGAAGCATTTGGACGGCCTGGCGGCGGCAGTTTCTTACGCAAGCCAACCACCTTTTTTGGGCGTAACTTGTCTATGGGAGATGCACTTGCTGATGGAGGTGCAGCAGATGACCAGAGAAAATCTCGGGGACTTTTTACGCTTTTCCGCAAGAAAAACCGGGACAAGGAAAAATGGCATGATGTGGTGGGAGCTGATGAAGAAGCCGAGCTTGATACCGAAGATAAAGAAACTGGCGAACGGGCCCAGATCCTCCTTAGCTCCTTGGTGCTTGGAGCGCCCGCCATCAACATCCTTGCGTCGTGTCTCTGTGAAGATGAATATGGCATAGCACGTGCGCCGCTCTTGACCAACTTGATGGGTATCAAGGTGACGGACGTGTCACGGTCAGCGTTGACCAAGAACAAGAAGTTCCGCATCGACTTGGAGTATGGTGTTTCGCCGCAACGCTTGAAGTGGTCCGTGGTGAAAACGGCCAAGGATGTGCTTTACTTGCACTCCCGGTTCAAGTGGCTTGCGTTGAGAGGAGCCATCAAGTCGGATGATCTTCCTCTGTACCCCGTTCCTCCGCTGTTACGGAGGGAAAAGAAGCCTGCACGTACCAGAAGCCAGGTCCAGAGCCAGAGCCACGGCCAAAGTTTGGGTCAGAGCCAGAGCCACGGCCAAAGTTTGGGCCAGAGACATAGCCATGGGCAAGGGTCTCTCGGTGTGCCTGACCAGGAAATGCAAGGCGATAACGTTTCATTGGTCAGTGGTGTTAGTCTCCATGACCGGCTCTCCACGCTCCGGGCGCATTTCAGTGCCGAGTCGCTGGTTTCGTCGCTCGGCACCAGTTCTCCTGAGCAAATGCGCCGCTTGATTCTGAACAACCAGAAGTACGTCAAGGAAATGGAGAAGTATCTCTGTGCCCTTAACCTCGTGGTGTCGATGCGGCCACAGTCCAACCGGTTGTTCCAGTTCTTTGAGATCTCGCCCATCTCTTCGCTTTTGAGCTACGAAACTGGCTACATTGGCAAACAGGGCATGATCCACGTGGGAGGCACGGCCAGCTCGCAGGGATGGCGCGTGGGCCACTTTAAAGCAAACGACTTGAAGGGCATGATCGACCGGCGCCAGGAAAAGTGGTTCTTGGTGCGTGGCTCGTACGTCATGTACATCTCAGATATCATCTCCACCACTCCGTTGGAAGTGTTTCTCATTGACTCGGGCTTCAAGATGTCCTACAAGGGCGATGCTACCGGGAAGGTGGACCACCGGGTTTCTGATCTGGAGTCAGAATTTGACGAAGAGATTGAACCCCGCATGGACCCCGGAGACGAGGAGGCCCTTTCCAAGGTGCTGAACAAGGTGTTCAAGCATTTGCGCATAGTGTTGGAGAACTCGGAGCGCAAGTTGGTGATCATCCCCAAGTCTCGGGTGGAGCAGAAGCTCTGGATCGCGTCTCTCAACGAGATGATCAAGAGCAATGTGTGGGTTGGTGAACACCGGTTCGGATCATTTGCACCTGTTCGGAAAAATGTCTATGCTCAATGGTTGGTGGATGCTCGGGATTACTTCTGGGCCATTTCGTCTGCTCTTGAGCTTGCCAAGGATGTGATTTTTATCCACGATTGGTGGCTCTCGCCGGAGTTATACCTCCGCAGACCAGCTAACGGAAACCAGCAGTTCAGGATTGACCGGCTCTTGCAGAGAAAGGCCCAGCAGGGTGTCAAGATCTTTGTGATTGTGTACCGGAATGTGGGCACCATTATCCCCATCGATTCGTTGTATACGAAGCACCTGATCTTGTCGTTGAACCAGGAGAACATCCACGTGATCCGGTCGCCCAATCAGCTTCTCCAGAACACCTATTTCTGGGCTCATCACGAAAAGATCTGCATCATTGATTACAACATTGGATTCTTGGGCGGCATTGACTTGTGCTATGGTCGGTATGATACTCCTGATCATGTTCTAGCTGATGATTCTGGGGTGGACTTTGAAGGTCTTACACCTGGAGAACCTTCGGTCGATGAGTTCAACAACTTCCGCATTTTTCCCGGCAAGGATTACTCCAATACGCGAGTCAAGGACTTCTCCAACCTCAACAAGCCATATGAAAGTCTTTACGACCGCAGTGTCGTGCCTCGGATGCCATGGCACGATATTCACATGATGACGTCAGGAGAGGTGGCCCGAGACTTGGCCCGGCACTTTGTCCAGCGGTGGAATTACCTCTTACGGCAAAAGAGACCCAGCAGACTTACGCCGCTCCTCACTCCTCCGCCCGATATGACTCCAGAAATGGCCAAGGAGATGAACCTCAATGGAACTTGTGAAGTGCAGGTCTTAAGGTCTTCAGGCAACTGGTCTCTTGGACTCAAGCAACACGAAGAGTCCATCCACCAGGCATACTTGAAGCTCATCGAGACGTCGGAGCACTTCATCTATATCGAGAACCAGTTCTTCGTGACGTCATGTTTCATTGATGGTACCGAGATCCAGAACAGAATTGGAGATGCCATTGTGGACCGGATCATTCGGGCACACAAGGAGGGGAAGACATGGAAAGCCATCATTTTGATCCCATTGGTGCCAGGATTTGAGTCGCAGGTGGATGAGTTGGACGGGTCCTCGGTTCGTGTGGTGATGCAGTGTCAGTACATGTCGATCTCCCGTGGCACATCGTCACTCTTTGCCAAGCTCCGCAAGGCCGGAATCGATGCTGATGACTATATCCAATTTTTCTCGTTGAGAAAGTGGGGCATTTTGGGCAAGAACAGAGACCTTGTGACGGAACAGCTCTATATCCATGCCAAGACCATGATTGTGGATGACCGGGTGGCCATCATCGGTAGTGCCAACATCAACGAGCGGTCCATGAGAGGACTTCGTGACTCGGAGGTGGCTGCCGTGATCCGCGACTCCGATACCATCAAATCCACGATGGACGGAAAACCTTACCGTGTTGGGAAGTTTGCCCACTCGCTCCGGCTCCGGCTCATGAGAGAGCATCTTGGTGTGGCCGTGGATCTCTTGGACATTGTGGAGCGCAAGTTCGAGAAGATCCTCTTCTTCTCACGCACCAAAGATGGTATCAATGCTGCCACCAATGCATTTGAAAAGGAAGCCGATACAGTCATGTCGGCAGCAGTGGAGCTTGCAACAAGACACGTTTTGCAGGAGCACAGTGGTACGCAGCGGTGGAGGAATTTCTGCCAGAAGATGGGGCTCAAGGAGGAAGTGTTACCTGTTCCTTACGATATCCGGTTTGAAGATTACCCCACGCCTGCATCGTTGCCATTATCGTTCAACAACCGAACTGGACCCCACGAAGCCAACGTTGGAATCCGGGACAAGAAGAAACACTCGTTCGACCCCAGGGTGCAGAATAGTGCCGACCACAAAAGGGATGTGTATGGAGAAGGAGCCGACCAGTTCCGTGGGCCCAAGGGTAAGTATGCCCGGTTGAACAGTGCCAAGTTCCTCCGGCGGTTGTCACGTGAATTGATGGAGGTGGCTCCCGACAAGTCGTTTTTGCCAGATATCAAGAACGTCAAGGAGTTTTTGCAGTCGGACGACGCCGAGATCTTCCACCATGAAAACGGCCAAGACGAGGTGGCGGCCCGCAACAACGAGCGGTGGATGCTCTTGAAACGGATCGCCTATTTGCAGATGGTGGCCGCCCGGGATGCCCAGCAAACGGAGATTGAGCGCAAGAAACGGGTGGCTGCTGGCTTATCCCCAACGATTTACGATACCGAGAAGCCACTGAGTCCAGGAGAGAAGCGTGGCTTGGAGAGGGTTCTGGAATCGTCAAAGGGCCTGGACACCTCCAACAAGGTTCTGGACACCTCCAACAAAGCCCTGAAATCCTCAAATAACGTCCAGGAAGCAGCATCGAACAAGGGTGTGGACTCTTCAAACGTGACTGGACAGATGGGTGTTTCCGATGGGTTCAACGAGAACTTGAACATCAGTGCCAATGTCAACGTGACCAACATGGATAACGAAGGGTCGGGCGAACACAAAGGAGCCAGGTATGAAGTTGTGCCCGAGAAAGGAGCAGATGTGGTTGCTCCCGAGATCAATGCAGAGCAGATCCCCGTGGTTTCCGTGGACGACGAAGGGTTTAGAGACACCATCCGCAAGATCAACCTGCCGGGACTCGACAGTTTCAGCAAGTTCGTGGACCCCTTTTCGTTCGATGATCCATTGGACCCCGATTTCTATGAGGATATATGGTTCGACAATGCCCGGCGAAACACGGACATTTTCCGGTTGATCTTCCATTGCCAGCCTGACGATGCAGTGCCGTCGTGGAAAGAGTACATGCATTTCATGAAGTTGCAGAAGGCGTTCCGGGTGGCCCAATCGGAAGATGCGGCCCACAAGAAGACACTGTTCGACTCGGACTCCGAGCTGCAGGCCGAACAACAGCACGGAAGACCTGACCACCGGCGCCGCAGCAGCCATGCCACCATCAACATCAGCGAGTACGGCCACGAAAACGGGTTCTTGGGCTCGGTGCCCAGCGGTCGGTATGGCCATCCACAGAGCATTGCAGAGGAACCAGAGCAGACCACGGAAGAACCCACCCCACTCGCCGATTTGCATGACGACTCCGATGTCAAGGACACCACGGAGGAGTCCGACGTGTCCACGGGCGAGGATTCGGAGAAACAGAACCGGCGGGCTAGCACCAAGTCCAACTCGTTCCGTAAGAGAAGACCCGGGGCCTTTAGTGCCCGGAGAAGAGCGCATGCTGGCGACCGGATCTATGAACGCGACTCGGCACAGCGGATTCTCCAGGAAGTCCATGGTCACCTTGTGCTTTTCCCCGTGGACTGGCTCCACCGAGAGTTGGAGGGTGGCAACTGGTTCTTCAACACCGACAGGCTTCCACCAATGGAGATCTATGATTGATTGAATGATAAACTGCACCACTTCATGCCTTGCAATTAATAATACCAAATATGATCAGCATCTATGAAAACCAAAAATAGTAGGCCAGTTAAGAAGATAAAAGACCACTCTGGGCAATTTCTGGCACACTAATACCGAACGTTTCTGACCATTCTAGACACTTGGACAATTTGGACAGTTCTTTATTGGCCTGGACCACTCCTAGCAGGGTACAGAGTAGGACAGTTTTTCAAATAGAATGGAAGCATCGAACAAGACTGTACATAGTAAACAGTCTCATAGTAACATGATATTAGTATTAGTAGAATCTGCCCAGAAATCTAGAAATAGACCACCATACACCACTCGAGACCAGTATAATAGTATAGTATGGTAGTATAGTATGGTGTAGACTAGTATAGTAGTAGCACCTTGGCGAAACCTCCTCTCTTCAATCCAATGTACCAAGCCCTTAAAAAATATGCCAGGACAGCCACAGAAATTCACCTCAAATCATTTCTCATTCTTCTCTCCAAGAAATCCTTGTATACCTGTATTTATAAAGATTCAAGCCATTCCGACCAATGCTTGTCCTCTATAACCATTATACCTCTCTATATTCATATATGGTTGGTTTTTCCGCTAAAATTATATTGGAGAATTCTCTATTCGTATACCCTGGACTGATAATTGCCCTGGACTGATAATTGCCCTGGACTGATAGTGGCAGTCAGAGTGTTGGAGAGGCCCACTTGATGATAACAGTCTCGTGACGTAGGTCTAGAGAGCACCAAATAAACAAGTTGTGATTAGTCATTCTGAGTTGACACGTGAAAGAGCAGGGATCCGAAAAAAGTACGGCGAGAAAAAGAGCGGGAGGTGCCCTTTATATATTCCAGAAAGCGGGGTTGCGCATGGCTGCAACTCTGAGTCCGGTATATTCCCGCAGATCTACAGCCCTCGAAGTATGCAGGACCCCCTGGTGTGTATACTAACCTCATCCTATATAAGCTACATCTTACTAGAGATCCTACTCTACTCACATACACTCCTCCTATACGTCTATACTACTGGGTGTTTCTGTATGGCCAACTATGCAGGAAGACAGAGTCACAGTTAATTGGAAGCTTCAGTCTCAGAAACACCTTGAATACCGCCACCAGAATACCGCCACCAGAATACTGCCACTCCGCTACTCCTTGCGCTATAGTAGTCACCAGATAACTTGATCTTATGGCTTTGTTTCCAGGTCTCGATTGAAGAATTACCAGAGACGGAAGGTATTCCGTCAGACGTTCAGACATTGGATATGCTTACCGTTTTCACAGAATTGGCCATTGGTGTCAATGGGGGAGCTATAAAAGCTCAGCAGTATCAGGCCGGTGAACACTGACCACTTCAGTTTTGTATGTTGTGTGTCCAAAGATAGTCAGGTCTAGACGTTGTGCGTATATGCCGGATCGGAAGCAATTGGTCCAGCAGCTCCACCAACACCACATTTTTTTGGTAGAACCAATTGCCTGTGACAAGAAAGAATTGCTCATCTGGCTCCATCCGTTGCAGGTGTAAGCATGGAGAGTATCTGGAATAAAAGGTTCTTGAAACAGAAATAGCCAATTCACCAAAGACCCAAACACCAAACACCAAAAGATCCAAACACCAAACACCAAAAGATCCAAACACCAAACACCAAAAGATCCAAACACCAAACACCAAACACCATCACCAAACACCAAACACCAAACACCCAAACCAGCATCTTCAGAATCACTATTACTTTCAATTCACCCTCGTGCAACTTTTTTCTGTATGTTCTTGTTCAGCCAGTTGTGTAGTCGTGCGCCTCTCATATACTATTTCACCGAGCGCACCACCTTCTCTCCACCGCATGTTCATCCAACTCCTCTCCTATGTGGGCGTGGTGGTGGGCCTTTTCTTGCTCGTGCTAGCCATAGCCCTGGGCCTCTATTACATCTCCGAATTGGTAGAGGAACACACGGAGCCCACCAAACGCATTCTCAAGAGACTCATTGTGGCGGACCTTGTGTTATTCGTGCTCTTGTGGATGTTCGATTCATTCCCATTCAAGCTCATAGCATTTCTGATCTTTTCCCACGTGGTGTACTTGCAGAACCTTTCCCGGTTCCCGTACGTGGAGCTCACGTCGCCACTCTTCCTCTTTTCATGTGTGTTGGTGGTGGCCAATCACATGTTGTGGTTCAACCACTTCCACCACCCGTACATCCCCCCGATTGAAGTCCGCTTGCAGCCCAACTATACGCCGGCCCGTGTGCCGCTGTTCACCGAAGTGTGTTCGTTTTTCGGGCTCTGTGTGTGGTTTGTGCCGTTCGCTTTGTTTGTTTCGTTGAGCGCCCACGACAACTTGCTCCCCCATCACGTGGAGAGTCCTGAAAACGGCCGGAAAAAGAACACGGGTTTGGCCAAGGTGGTGGTGGCCACCATCCGTGATAACATCTACTCGGTGAGTAGGACACTAGGGTATGAGCTCGACCCCAACTATGGCACCATCGTCTAGACGTCTTAGTGCATACTTGGCATTGATCTTCCGATGCAATGATCAATGAAATTAGACTGTTGTGACTTTGAGATTTGGAGACTCTTAGAACTCTTGGAGACTTTGAGACATCGAGACTCCTTTGATGCCCACATGGTCACAGCAAAAGGGCAATAGTGACTTGCCAGAGATGCCAGTCATTAACAGTGGAAATTGTCAGACATACCAGATATGCATATGGCATGGTCGAAATTGGAACCTGGCCTCTGCTCTGGAACTGGCAATGATTTCCCTGCATATAGCGTCCCTATTATTAGATAACAGAATCGGGTGCCTGGGGTAAGCTCTGTAGTGACTGGTCATTTATCCAGTATAGCTGACACTAAAAAATACTTCCAAATGCATTTCTTGGGAATGATTGTCTTTAAAATGGTCAAAGTGTCAAGTATGGGTGTCCAGCCAAGAGCTTCGTGCTTCAACCCATCTGCTTCCTTTGCACTTTCTTGTGGTAGCAGAACATAACACCAAGGAATAAGGGCCAATTTTTCAAAATACCGGCCCACATGTTCTCCCGAGATTTCATTCCACGTTCTGCACAATGACTAAGACAAATGTCATTGTAGAAAGGTTCCACGTTGATCTGTAAGATTTGAACCAAGCTTAATCTTTGTTATCCACAGTATCAACCGAGTGGTCTCTAGTACTAGAGCCTGGCTTGTCAAAGAAGATGTGGTGTTCATTCTTGCTAGATCCAGGTAATTCTAGACTCTCATCTGCTTGGTAGTTCAATTTCGTTCCAATAGTTCCATAGTTCAACTCATTGGAACTTCCAGCTTTTCAGCCATGGTCTTCTTCCACGTTCTTTGTTCCAACTGAAGGTCAACTTATTGGTTCCGGTTTATCGGTGACTGCAAGAGGCCAATTCTCCTCCAACCAATCATTTCCAATTGCATTTTTGATTGGCTCTACTCCCGTAATACCATTCTCTTAGCCACATAGATCCCCTTAGATTTGTTGGACTTGAGCCGGAAGAGCCTTACTTTCGGGCTTGAGAACTGTTCAGGATCTGTCATAAGAAGGACCTATTCAATTCCCCTCATGTCATTCTGATGAAAGTCACTCGTAGTAAACAAAATTCAAGCTTTGTTTCAGTTATGGACCATATCAGGGTTTTTGGAAACTTGTTCTTTGTTCCTTAATTAACAATTGAGAAGTCAAAGACAACCCTTTATCTGGTCACGACACGCCTCTGGAAAGTACCAAATTCAATGTAACCGGCTTGACTTAAGTGTCAGTGGCATCGTAGTGACCTCAATGTCCTGTCTAGAGGACCCAATGAAGGAGAGGAAACTGTATCAGCGATAAAGATCAAAAAAACAACCCATGATATCGTTATGGGGTCAGACTGAAAGGGAGCCATTGAGTTTTTTTAATGGCTCCTCTTGAACACGAACGAAGATAATGCCATTTCAGGTGTGGATGTTTCAAATATCTTCAATAGAAGAGTTGCAATCTGGTTAGACCGAAATCAAAGTTGCTGGCACATTTTTTTTTTTTTTGATTAATGGGAAGTAGCGGTGGTTTGAAGAATGTACCTTTCCAGCTATGATCTCTGAGTCTCTTTGCTTGGCGTATAGACATTATGGGCAATCCCTGGACCTCAACACGCTCATTAAACTTGACACGATTGATTCGGAAGTCCCAAATAATGATTCAGTCTTTCACTGCTATAGCTATTTAAGCTATACTTCCAGGAATGGTGAGGCGGTTTGGTACAGTCTGGAGTGCCTTCATGGGAAGTCGTCTTGCCAACTGCCTCATCGGACATTTTGATAAAGGACGTACACATTAGTTCCAGCGTAAATGTCCAACTAAACATTAGTTTTTGATGCTAGGACCCTTGGAAACGGATGTTTCAGGAATATGTATCCAATTGGTTGGCTGGTTGACTATATTGCTTTGGGGGAGCTTGTCACGACGATTGACAGCTAAAATCAATTCCCAGAAAAGTATTCTTATTGCCATAAAACATTTTGGATATGAGTCAGCTCCCATGGCTTCAGCATGTACTCAACAAAAGCAATAATAGTACATAGTCGCTTGGTGTAGAATCATGAGTAACCGCTTTCGGCTGAACCAGGGTTATATGTCTTTCGAGGTTCGGGGTGAACGCCACTTGCCTCAGGGACAATTTGAAACTAGCGCTAGTTTTTGGATTGTATCTGGATTAATGGTACCGGGCCGTTCTGATATGTAACTTTGCATCCTGGATATGGCAACACGTGACTCGTGAAAACGTATGTGTTCCGAAACTTAGAGGAAGAAAAAGTGGTTTGTATTAGAAAAAGCCGCGGGAAGAGGCTGTATTTATAGAGTTTGGGAGGGGAAGGAAGGTGCGTTACGTTGCATGTTTCATAATACTCAGGGGTCGTTGATTTGCAACCACCGAATACAGGCGTCCCTGTTTCAAGGTGCGAGCTGTGTGCAGGATGTCATGCAGCAATATGCAGTTAGATCTGGCGATGCTGCAAATCGAGATCCTCACTGCAGAATCAGGTACACTGATGTGCAACGCTAGTTCTGCAAGACTCATGCATGCTCCGCTAATGGTGCATGATATTGCATCGCCAAGCTCCGCGAAATGCATATGCTGGCGCTCATTTATGTGACCGGTTGGAGTTCCGAGGGATCGCATTACATATGCATCTGACGCAAGTTCCGGTGGTTTCTCTATAAAAATGGAGCAATCCCCCCTCATATTTGCAGGCCAAGTTTTTTCATCACATCAATCATATGCGAATGTCCCTAAAAAGGGGAGTTCCAGATTGCCTTCTGTGGATGTCGTGAAGCCAGTACCAAGAGAGCAGAATGTATATTTGCAATTTCCAAAGTCATTGAGAGTCAGTTCAACGAACCATCTTAGTCGCTAAGCCTGAGTGGGTATTGAATTCAGCAATTAATTGCTATACTCACGAGAGAGAACATTATCTTTAAATCGAGCCATTTTTCAGTTTCGACGCTTCTAAGACCATCAAGAGTTGAAAGGATTTTATGGCTTACAGTCGGACACAAGACGTTGTCTCACATGAGGATATTTTTTGATTTTCTTTAAAGAGGCGATAAGTGTCATCTCAGGAAAGCTACAAGGTGTTTAACAAAGTTAGAAGATCTCTCAAATTGCTATGCTAAAAAAAACTATGAAAAAAAGCCATCAATTGAAGACCAAGATAATCTTGGCCGGTGCCGCTAGTGCGGCACCAAACCAGCTCTTGTGCGTTTTATGACTTAATCAGTCACGCAAGGATAATTTTATCCAGAGCCAGAACCCGGGCTTTGAAAAGTCAAAGGGGGGTTGTGCCAGCATATAGCTGGTCCTAACATTCGGACTTTTGACCAAGAATGCTCCTGGTCAGTCCTAAGAGCGACGCTATGCCCATATTGGCGACGCGTGCTAGCTCAATTGACTGGTGCAATCATCCCAAATACCCAAAGATTATCTGGCGTTAACGTCGATAAATCCAGCAAGTCCCGCGGGAGAATGCTTTAGGATCTGTTGTTGGGGCGAATATCCTTGTCTTGGGTTTTGTGTACAAGATGATAGCACAGAGAGTGAAATATCCTGGCTTATTCCATCCTTTAAATACCCAAATCTGGTCGCTTTGAGTTGCCCATAGCGAACGAGAATGTCTCGGTATAAGTTGCCGTGAACTTGTCTTCGAAATTCCATCTCCTACCGTGAATCTTCACTTACTTCATGCAGTAATTGATGGATCGGCTCCAAAGCAGATTGACTACTGACAGATATGTGATCCTAATTAGGTACCACATATAAAGCTCTAAGTGGAAATCCGTGGAACCAGTAATGGCGATATCATGACAGGTGCAAATCTTAAAATTCACCACAATTACACAGTCTACAGTTGAGCATTCACTAATACCTATTAGCAACTTCAAGGTTCTAGCCCCCGAATGAATTTTGGATTCTTAATTGTTGCTCTTGGTATGTGGGAATATTGTCATTGTTCATTTTGCCCCTTGATTCTCGCCAGAAGTTTCCTATTTCAGCCAAGGAAAAGAAGGACCCCTAAAGGCTATTCCAGACATTTTACAAGGCTTTAAAATTTGCAAACAGAATTTTATGGTTCAATTTTAATTCCTAACAAGGAAAGATATGGACAAGACATCTGTTGAAAGCAGCTTCAATTGTCATGACTGAGTCACGAATGAAGTACCAAAAGACAAATGGAATGACAAAGGAAATGACAAATGATATGAAAAATGGTGAGACAAATGGTTATCAAATGAAATGAACAAGAGATGCATAAATGTGAATCTATTCTATTATATACTGGGGTCTAGAACTCAAACTTCATGTGCAGACAAAAGTCCTAACAAGAGGTTTGCATCCACTAACGGGCTTTTCTTTTGGGGAGATCCTATCTCCGAGGAACATTCAATTACAGTTCCAAAAATGTCTTCACGTGAGGCCCAAAATGGTCAAGGCTAAGAAGAAACGTATCATGGCCATAGCTGCTGATATCGTTGCCCAACTCGAAATACTCAATGTTATTGTCATGTGGGCTGGTGGCTTTCAAAGCCTCTGCAATCTCTCTTTGTTGCCATACAGGAAATAGAATGTCGGATTCCACACCCACAACCAAAACATTCTTGTGGGAGATCTTGCTCAAACCTGTGTGCAAGTCTTTCAACGACTCTTCCGGGGTATGCTTCGTGGAGCCCTTCCGTTCCTGGTATGGCTCAGAAGGCACGTTTTTTTCGTCGGTGTTAGCATCGCCAAGAGTTTCCGTCTGGTACCGTTTTTCCGTGTCGGCCTTCCGTTGCGCTGCACGGGCCCGGTTTCCTTGCCCAAGGTCAAACATATCCATGGCCTTCAGTACGTACAAAAGCGAGTTTGCATCGTACTCCAAGCAGAACTTCTCTCCTGCATGATCCAAGTACGTCTCCACCAAGAAGTCGGGGCAGAAGGCCACGGGTTTCAGGTCATCGGCCCTGGCCCGGCCAAACCGGGACTCCCATTCCGGTCCCAGGCGATATGTGACTGTGGCGATTTCCCGGGCTAATTTCATGCCAATATGAGGAGGAATCTTGTCATAATAGAAGCCTCTGTTCCAGTTGGGGTCGCTCATAAGCACCTGCCGTTGCGTGTGTCGAAGAGCTATGGAGTATGGGTGGGATCTGGCACATCCGCTGATACTGACAACTTTCTCCACCTCATCGGGGAATTCCCAGGCATATGCCAACGATTGCATTCCTCCCATTGATGCCCCCACAGAGGCATGGATTGTCTGGGCCCCGAAAACGTTCCGGATAAGCTCCCTCTGTGCACGTACCATATCATTGACTGTAATGATGGGGAAACGGGTGGCATAGTACTCGTTGTTTGCAGGATCTTTGGAACTGGGGCCGGTGGAGCCATAGCAACCTCCCAAGACGTTCGTGCACACCACAAAATATCGGTTGGTGTCCAAATACTTGCCGGGACCAATGAAGTTCTCCCACCAGCCGTTCTTGGTGTTTTTGGGCTGTGATTTGGCATGTGACAGCGCCGAAAGTCCGGTATGGATGAGCACTATGTTATCCTTTTCAGGCAGAAGCGTGCCCCAGGTCTCATAGGCAATTTCGAATTCAGGGAGATATCCGCCGTTGTCGAAGAAAATGGGTTTCTGGTGCCTATAAACCTCGAATCCGGTGGAGACCTTAGAGTATGCAGGTTCAGGTCCTGACTCGAGCGAAAACGACTCAATGGAGCAGCTGGCATTATTTTGGGCGTCGATTTGGGCGGATTTGGCCAAATCCTTGGTTTTCTGCTCCAACTTGTCAAGACATGGGAAGGCCAATTGGGGGTTTGAGCCCTGTTTCGGGCTGCTGGCTGCCGTACGCGTTAGACGCGGAAGCAATTGAAGACCAGCTGGTCTTCTAAAACTATGAACAAGAACTGACCTCATGATAAGGAGTTTGTGGAGTCAGTTGGTCATGAGGACTTAGTAAGCGTCGCAATGTCACGTGCACTCCAGTCACGTGGGACAAAATGACGCGATACCATCATTATCACGTGGTTATCACATGATCCCATCACGTGCATACAGGCGGCTTCCTATCTCACAATATCCCTCTCATTGAACATCATGGATCCTGGGCAGCTAACTCTTTTGTTTTGTGGGACGTTTTTGGTGACTGCCCCTTTAAGTGTGTTCTGCAAGAATTATGCTGATACTATCGGTTCCATTCCCCTACTTCAAGCCGCCAACTCCGTGTTCGTTACCCGTTTCGGTAGTCTATGGCTCTCCATGATCTACTGGGGACTCTTGGGATCCGCACGACTTCTGGGCCGGCACAAGAACCTCGTGTTTAATGGCACAGCCAAGTTTTGCATTCAAATTGTGGTTCTCTTGATGTGCAACTGGTGGTTCTTTGGTGTACTGATCTTCGAGCGGCTCAACGTGGCTACTGGAGGTCACTGTGACGCCAGCCTCACGGTGCAGTCCGTATCTGCATGCAAAGAGGCCTTTTCAAAGTGGGTAGATGGGTTTGACCTTTCGGGCCACTACTTCTTCTTAACCACCCTGTGCATTCTCGTGGTGCACGGGTGCGAGCTCAGGCCTAGAGGGTTCTTGATCGCCTCCAAAGCCACAGCACGCATTGGGCAGCTTTTCCGGGGTCTAGCGGCTTTGATCATCATGGTATGGTATTTGGAATTCCTCGTGACCTCATTATTTTTCCATACTGTGTTTGAGAAGTTCGCTGCTTTGGTAGGCATGATGGCCGTCTCTTTATGTTTCAAAGTCCCGGACAGATATTTTCCGGTACAAAAGCTGCCTGCTCCGGAGAGTGACGTCTAAAACGACTTCAAGGAAAAGTGGTGTTTAAGAAAAAGTGACGTTAAAGAAAAAGTGACGTTAAAGAAAAAGTGACGTTAAAGAAAGTGACGTCGAACGATATGACATTCGTTGGTCCTACACTTAAGACAGTCAGATGTTCTAGACGGGTCTTCTAGTCTGCATGGAGACTGATACTACGTCAGGGCGTGTGACCTGCACCTAAGCATTCTGAAACAATGACCATGGCCTTTCTAATATCTATGGAATCTTGAAGAGTCTTCGTGGCCTGATAAGATAAGTACTGCATAAACGGCTCGGTTTTTATGCAGGGTGTTGTGTATGCAGGTTCTGATATCTGCGCAAGCTTCACCGTCTATGCAGGTTGCGAGATTTGTGCCGCGCAAAAACCTCGCAACGCATATATAAACGTCCGGGGTACGCTGCAACACTCGAATACTGCAATTTTTAATACTGCAATTTGACATGTTTCGGGTTGAAATTCTCATTGAAAATATCCACTGTTCTGCATGTGAAGATACGATAAGCGAAGTGCTTGGCCTCTATTTTCCAAATGCAGAGATTAGTTTGGAAGATGGCCAAATTATTGTTTCAGAAAGACAAAGTGAAGAAACCAAAGAAAATGAAATTGAAAAAAGTGCCAAAAGTGAAGGTTTGGGAAATGAAATTGAAAAAAGCCACAAAAGTGAAGGTTTGGGAAATGAAATTGAAAAAAGCCACAAAAGTGAAGGTTTGGGAAATGAAATTGGTCAAAATTTAAAGAAAAGTGTGGCTTTACTACGGGGAAAAGGATTCCGGGTTTCTTCTTGGGAGTATACGGAAAATAATCGTATCGTATATGATTCCCAAAGCGGACAAGAAACACCCAAAAAAGCATTGCCCTCCCGGATTTGGAAGGCATACCGGAACAGGCAAAACAAAAAGCACCATGTGCAGAACTGCACGTTTTGCCAGCTCAAAGAGGCCGAAAGCAAGCAGGAAAAGGATCAACCAAAAGATTCCGACAGTGTATCCACACTCTTGGACGAATCTTCCATGGAGCTACGTGCAGTCTACACTGTGGGCGGAATGACGTGTGCATCGTGTGTGCAGAGTGTTTCAGATGTGATCTCCAACGTGTTGGCAGAATTGCCCCAAAAAGAAAATGACCCCGAGTTCTCCGTGGACCTTCTTCGCCAATCAGCAATCGTGGTTCTTCCTAATAAGCAAGTGGTCAACCGGATCTCGCGGGCCATTGAAGATGCAGGATTCTCTTCCCAATTGGTGGAAGTTCTCCCGATCCAGCGGTCCATAAACCGCAAAATCACTGCGATTATTGGCGGAATCACGTGTGCAGCATGTGTCAATTCAGTGGTTTCGGCTGTCAAAGAACTACCATTTGTTCTCGACTGTGGAGTCAATGCCGTGACCAAACTGGGTCAATTTGTGCTAGAAAACCTGGATCCTGGCCAAAATTTGGACCGTTTACGCTCGACTATCGAAGATTGTGGCTTTGACTTTGATTTGGTCAAAGATGAAAAGATCAATTTTTCCCTGGGAAAAACCCAGCTGAGGTCCATCAATATTGCAGTCAATGGTATGTTCTGCAAGAACTGTCCCTCGGCCATTATGGCATATTTGGCCAATTTTGGCCAAGCTGTGGTGATCGAAGACCCCATCACGCTCGACCGGCCATTTGTTCGCTTCACATACATTCCTAATGTGGAACAAAAAATCTCCATTCGCCGTTTTCTTCACGACCTCAACCACCTCCATCCTCTGGCCGATGGCTACAGCATCCAGGACTCGGACCAACCCCAGCCGTTCGAGTGCCATTTGGTGGAAAACGTCTCGGTGGATGAGCATTTGCGGAAACTCTCACGGAAGGAAAACCGGAAAATCGCCTACCGTCTTATTTTGGCTACTGCTTTTGCTATTCCGTCCTTTATTTTTGGTATCGTGGGCATGTCGTTGATTTCCAAGAAAAACGGGTTTCGGGTTTGGCTTGAAGAACCAATTTGGAGTGGGAACGTATCACGTGTGATGTGGATTCTTCTCTTCCTTAGCACTCCAGTCTACTTTTTTGCTGCAGATATCTTCCACATTAAGGCATATAAAGAGGTGAAGCTGCTCTGGACGCAAAAGAATACGCTCCGCAAGAGATTGTTTAAGTTTGGCTCCATGAGCTTGCTTATGAGTCTTGGCACGACCGTGGCCTATGTGGCCAGCATCGTTCTCCTTATTCTTTCGTCCAAACAGGCGCCTGAAACGCACATGGGGTTCCACACGACATACTTTGACTCGGTGGTATTTTTGTCGTTCTTTTTACTCATTGGAAGACTTTTGGAGAGTGTTTCCAAGTCCAAAACGGCCGATGCCGTGGCGGAGTTGGGTGATTTGAAAGCAGAAACCGCCACAGTCTTGGAAAAGGTCATCAAAACAAAAGGGGCTGAAGCAGGTGAAGACTCTGAAGACTCTGAATCTGAACTGCACATGGAGGAGTATTCCAATGATCAGGTAGTCCCTGCCAACCTCCTAGATGCAGGAGACTATATTCGGATTGGCCATGGTGAGTCACCTGCTGTGGACTGTGTGATTGTACAGGGCAATACAGATTTTGACGAATCAGCATTGACAGGAGAATCAGACCCCGTCAAAAGAGGTCCAGGCCAACAGATCTTCTCGGGAACAGTCAATGCAGGAAATACGACGGTGGTGGCCCGAATCTTGAGTATGAATGGAGACTCGCTTCTAGACCAAATCGTTAGTACTGTTCGAGATGGTCAGATGCGTAAGGCACCCATCCAGAGACTTGCTGATGTGCTTACTGGGTACTTTGTGCCAATAATCGTGATGATAGCCGTGGTCACGTGGGTCGTGTGGCTTGCCCTTGCCTATTCGGGAACTCTCCCCGAATCATACCTTGACGTGGATATTGGAGGCTGGGCCGTGTGGTCGCTTGAATTTGCCATAGCAGTGTTTGTGATTGCGTGTCCTTGTGGAATCGGACTAGCAGCACCCACAGCCTTGTTTGTCGGCTCGGGTTTGGCTGCAAAATACGGCATATTGGCCAAGGGAGGAGGAGCGGCTTTCCAGGATGCAGCACGCGTCAATGTGGTTTGTTTTGATAAGACGGGGACGGTGACCTATGGCAAGATGCAGGTGGCCAACGTTGCTTTCCAGGGTCCAGGCTCTGAAACAACAGCTTCTCAAGGTCTAGACCTCCAAAACAGGGGCTCTGAAACAACAGCTTCTCGCAGTCTGGACCTCCAGAAAACAGGCTCTTTTCTTGGCGAAATGGCTTTGCAGTTGGCTAGAGACTTGGAGCTTGCTTCCAAACACCCAATAGCATGTGCTATCCGGGACTATGTGCAGGCCCAAGCAAGCGAAGACACATGCTCCTTCTCCCTTACATCCAATAAGGTTCCTACCGTGGAGACGATCCCAGGAAAAGGACTTCGGGGAGTACCTGTGGCCGACGAGTCAGTGCAGGACATGTGGACCCAATACCGGCCTGAAGAAGCCATTATGGGCAGCGAAGCCCTCATGGCCGAATATGGAATCGAACTCACGGATGAACAGCTCAAAATCATTACCCAGTGGAAAACCGAGCGCAAATCCATTGTTCTTTTGGGATTAAAGTGTTTTGGTTTATTCCAAACCCAAGACTTTCACTTGGTGGCCATGTTTGCATGCAGGGACGAAGTCCGGGCCGAAACACCCAAAGTCATCCAGTTTCTCCACACCAAAGGCATCGAGTGTTGGATGATCACGGGAGATAACTCTCTAACAGCCACAGCTATCGGGGAAAATATCGGCATTCCCAAACACCACATCATCAGTGAAGTGTTACCCCACGAGAAACAGGCACAGATAGTCCAAATCAGGAAAAACCCCGCCAAAATCGTGGCCATGGTCGGAGACGGTATCAACGATGCCCAGGCCTTATCTGCAGCACACATCGGCGTGGCCCTTTCCTCGGGTGCAGATATTGCAGTCACGTCCAGTGACTTCATCTTACTCAACAAGACCCAGCCTCTCGTGACGTTGTGCACGTTGTTTGATTTGGCCCGAGTGGTATTCCGAAGAGTCAAGTTCAACTTTGCCTGGAGCATCGTCTACAACATCATCGGCATTCCCATTGCTGCAGGAGTGATTTATCCCTATAGAAATCTGCGTCTTAGCCCGGTATGGGCCAGTGCAGCCATGGCAGCTTCTTCAGTGAGTGTGGTCACGAGCAGTTTGCTTTTACGGGTGTACCGGCCCAAGGTGGGAGCTTCCAAGATGGTGGACCACGAGGAGGTAATGGTGGAGACGTCTTTCTGGGCCTAGTTAGGGTGGTGGAGAGGGACAACTCCATATGTATACGTATACATATACATATACAGATTGGACAGTCCTAGATATAATTACTATATCATGGATGGCCAAAGACCCATGGACACACACCAGACATGGAGCCGTGCCATGTCATGGAATACCTTAACTATAGCAATAACAGGTAGCATGTCTCCATGATCAATTGAATCAACCTCCATCCATAACAGGTATCCATAGACACATAGGCAGATATCGAGACCCCAATTTCATAGAATAGACAAGCAGAACGCTGAAATTACATTAAAGATTTCATGCACATGTGCTTAAACATACCCATAGAAGGTCCTATAGCAGACTATAGGCAGCGTGAGCAATCATAGGCTTCCACCATAGAATGACTCCATAGTGACACGATGTCCACATTCATATCCATAGACAATAGACTCCATTTTTTGACTCCTTAGATACCATATATGGACATTTCCATCACAGATAGATCCATATATAAGCCACTTAAATGTCCAGACAGAGAGGCCATATTCTTATCCAAGTCTAGACAATGGAGTCCATAATTGTAGACATATCGACAGACATCGTAAATTTCCATTGAGATCCAGTATGGTATTATCATAGCCATCCAGAATAGCTAGGTATAATAACTCAGGAGTAGGCAGACACCATAGCATCAACTTCATAAAAGACAGTCATCCATCATCTTATCATCATAGCCAGATATCCTCTGTGGTCATAGTCAACCATAGACATTATAGGCATCATAGAGTTGCATTCAACCATAGACAGATAGAATGATAGTCAACCAAGACGATGGTCGAGTAAACACTCGTTCCCATTGACAGGAATAATTTCCCATTGACAGGAATAATCATCACGTAGACAATAGTCAGTATAGCCATCGTAGTCACCATCTGACGATACTCGTATAGCCATCATAGTTCTTAGTCAGCCATAGACAGACTCCCGTATAGCAGTATGGTACTTATAGTAGCCATTATAATCCATAGACAGTCAGCCATAGAACAATCACCTTAAATGGACAAGTATAGTCATTCTGTCCGCCTTAGTATGGACAGCCATCATTTTAATCAGGGTAGACCATGGCAATACCATTGACTTCGTTAGGTTGTCAGGCTGGAGAAGATGCCTGCATCGAGGAGAACCACCATCACGGTCACGTTATCGGTGGTAGCATTTTCTATGGCATAGTCACAAAGCCTCTTGGCAGCGGCCTTGGGGTCGTAAACGCCGTTTTGCTCAAGTTGTTGCCGAAACACCTCCTGCACGTACTTGCACGCCTGCTGGTCAGAGATCACATCCCAAACACCATCACAGGCCAATATTAGAAACTCATCCTCCGCCAAAATCTCCGTTGCCGTGGTGAACGGAGACCCCGTGACCAAACTCTTAATGTACAGGTCTCCCAATGACCTCGTGATAGCAAACACACCATTGACTCTATTCTTGACAATAAGTCCCCCGGCCTCCCGGATCCGCTCCATTTCACTAGGGTCCGAGGCCTTATGGTCATACGACAACCGGTACAGTTTTCCGGCCCGACAGAGCACTAGCCGCAGATCACCCACATTGGCAGTATAAAGCACCCTCTTATGCTGGGCCCCCGGAATAAAGTCGTACCTGGAATTGGACGAGAATTCGTCTTCTGACCCCACCTCCAGTTCCCACCGCAACACTGCCACGGCCGCCGTGCTCCCCGAAGACCCCGAGCCATCCTTATCCAAAGTTTCATCCGCCCTAAGAAAGGCCCGGCAAAAGATATGCCTCAAATCATACGGCTTGGCTGCACTCTCCGACGCAAGCATCTCCTCCTCCACCAACGCATGTAGATTGTTTCCACACCAACGAGCCGTCAGCTTGCCTGCATGGCCGTCGAAGATGGCAAAGTAGCCCCAGTCGATTTTTTCCGCATAGTTGGCCACGTAAGTGTGCACATCCTCCATTTTGTCTCTGTAGTGGGAGTTTTTGTTTTCGGCCACGCCCACGGAAAACGAAAGCCCGGCAAAGGGGTCCTCCTTGATCACGGGATTTTTGGCATCGCTTTTGTCCCCTTTTATAAGATGGTCACTTTTGGGATCACTTTTGGGGTCAATTTCTCCCTTTTCTTCCTTTTCTTCGTTTTTACACCCTTCACTTTTTTCGATGGTTCCACTGTTGGGGTTGCTTTTATGGCTGCTTTTGGGGTCTGGGTGCAGGATCGACCCTTGGTTTTGGTCCGAGGATTTTGATTGGTGCAAACCTTCAATTTGGTTCAAATTCTCCCGTGTATGTTTCAGATGTTTCAGCTGTGACTGGCGGTTATGTTCATGGGTATGGGCCTGTTTCAGGTCTGCGCTCAGTCCTGCATTTGTTCCTGCATGTGTCAGCTTTGAAAGATCTGAAACATCTTTGAAACAGTCACGTGCCTGCGTCGTGTTTCCATCGCCCATTCTAGTATTGGTGCTTCTGTTTCAGTGTGAGTGATGTAGTACTATGATCTTTGACCTCAACGTCCTGCCCTCGGAATTGAGGCGCGGCAAGCACCTCCGTACACCACTCACAAAAACTCAAGGACGAAACATCCATACACCACACCCAAAACATCAAATCCACAAGTCTTTCTCGATCCGATATCTTCACTGCATTAAAGTCGAGGCCCAGAATGACAGGCTTGGGCATGCCCTCGGGCCAAACGGCACGGCACGTGATACGGAATACCACGTGAAGTGTCACGTTATAAAGTTCAGGGTCACGTGCGGCCAGCACGTGCCTCGCCACGTGACGATATTACCCCCGATAAAGGCACGTGTCGGGTATCACGTGCGCGCCATACGCTCAAGTCGTTATCAGTTGTTGCAACTCCACAGCATGCTTTCCTCCTCCGACATACCGCCACACCGTCGAAAACTGTCGCTGTTTCGGCCTCATAACTGGCGGTACCCTCAGTTCACACCCAGACCTCCCACGGATGCCGTACACGAGTCGCCAATATCGCCGCCAATTCCGGTATCGCTCGAAATGCTCCCCGTGGTGATCCTCGAGAACATCTTCGACTTTCTCCAGACACCCGATCTCCTCCAAGTTTGTTTATCTTCGAAGTATTTTTATCTCCCAGCGGTTAACCGGATCTATAAAAAACTCATTATCACGGGAGACGACTTGGCCCTCGACCTTGCAAAGTCACACCTCAAGAACTGGAACAAGAACTATGGCACGGCGCTCTCTACCCGCAAGGTGGCGAGTCTCATGGCTGTCATTGGACAAAACGCCAAGTTGGCGCTGTTGGTTCGCCACGTGATTGTCACCAGCACAAACGATATAGGTGAAATCCCACTGTTGCTTGAATTGGCATACGTGACCACCTTCTATTGCGCCAAGCCAATCGATCTACCCCCGCTGCTCCTCCACACTGTCCAGGATCTTCTGATTGTACTAGGAAGTTCAATAATCAAGGCACTTAATCTGATTGGGCCTTCTAAAGACGTTTATGGACAATTGTGTGAATTGAGGATATGCCATACTAATACAGTGATGGACTCAGTAAGGTATGAAGAATTGGCGGCCGCGCTTATTGCGTCCAATACTCACGTTGGGTTGCGCAGTTTGGTGCTTGAAACAGCAGGCAACGAGCGCGACTTGAGACAGCTCAATATGCTCAACCAATCACGAGGCGATGGGGAACGGGCAGAGTGGCCCTGTTTTTTCCGGAGATTAGCGAAAGCGGGGGTCAGGCTTAAGCTTTCCACATTGGGTATCGATGGGCACTTTCAAAATGCCGCCTCAGACTTGGCCGAGCTTTTGGGACAGTCCATTGAACTCGACCATTTGCAAACCCTCGAGTTACGGTGCACCGAGGTCCTGCATGGACCCCAGCAACACTCTGGCCAAGCCACCACCATTTTGGACCAACTTACTAAACGGACGCCTCTGTTGCGGAACCTCGATGTGGCGCCCTCGCATAACTGTCTCTCGTGCCAGGTGGATTCCGTTTCCCGTACCTTACTGGAAAACTTGCCCCACCAATTGGAGCAGCTTCTGTTGGTGATGGAAACTCCCATCCAGGCGACTGCACAGTCGGTGCGAGAGCTCTTGTTGCAACACCAAAGCCGGTTGCGCAAATTGAAGCTTATGGACCGGTCGAGTTTGGCCGAGAATCGCGCCGTCTTATACCAGAACCTCTCGCTGCAGGAAATGTGGTTATGGGAACATGGGTGTTATTACCAATGGCAGATCCAGAAGGCTTTTTTCCCGTGCAGCAGGAGTATGTGCAGTCCGGAATATGACCAGGCCCAATTTGCCACGGACCCCATGATCCAGTGCATTCGCCACTGCAGAGAGGATGTGGCTCGATTCTTACGCCTGGACCCGATCTATGTCCATGCCCATGAAGCCATGCCGTTGTTGAAGCAATATACTTCGGTGGACTTCACCATCAATATGAAGGAGAACGCGGTGCAATACAACGGCCACACCATTCCATTAGCAAAATAAGATTGGGTGGCAGATGGATTTGATTGCATAAGAATGGAGGCTTGTGATTGGATGAATGAAGCACGGATTTGAAGGAGAGATATGATTGGATGGTGAATGAATGGTGAATGAATGGTGCATGAGTATGGAGTGCATGGTACACCTTGTGGTGCACGCGCGTTCGAACCCCGGAAATGAAATCCCTCGGTACTTGAAACCCTCGGTCCTACTCACCAAATGCCAGCTCCAATTCCATACACACCCAAGGGAACGCCTGTTGAAGAAATCGTTCCCTACGATGGGCTCAACTTCAAGACCGTCACGTGGAACGTGCCTGAAGGCGTTGCCTACAAAGGCCAGATCGTCTACGTCCACGGCTTCTGCGAAGAGTCCACGATCTATACCGAATTCTTCGACCGGCTCAGCCAGCAGGGCTACCAGATCTTCTTTTTTGACCAGAGAGGTGCAGGAAAAACGTCTCCTGGCAAGTTGTTTGGAATCACCGATGAGTTCCATACTTTCGATGATTTGGACTTCATGATCCAGCGCACTTTGGACTCCAGATCAGACAAGTCCGAAAAGATCTTCCTTGGGGGACATTCTATGGGAGGAGGAATTGCGCTTAATTATGCCATTTACGGAAAACACCGTGAAAATATCAGGGGCATTTTTGTCTCGGGGCCCTTGGTCAAGTTGCACCCAAAGACCCAGCCCAACATTGTTCTCCGAACTCTCCAGCCGGTGATCAATGTCTTGATGCCTCGGTTCAAAATCGACTCCAAGCTCGTGTATGACTACCTCACTTCACACGAGGGCTGGAAAAAATATATCATGTCCAATGAGGGCAAGTTGATTGGGTCCGTCAGACAGTTCAACGATATGTTCAAGCGTGGAGATAAATTGATGGAACCTGAGCACGTGGGCCAGTTTCTGACCTCCATTCCGCTTTTGGTGGTCCATGGCGAGTCCGACTATATCAATGATATCGACGGCAGCAAGACCTTTTTCTCGCTTTTGCCCGAGTCCATGGACAAGAAGTTGGTGCCGGTGGCCGAGGGTAGACACTCTCTTTTCGTTGAGCGGGAGGACATTTTTGCTCCGGTATTCGCTGACGTGGTGGACTTTTTGAATGCCCACTAGCCATACAAGACCAGTCTACCATGAAGATCAGAACTACTGGTCTCTCTACTGGTCTCTCCTAGTCGATGAGTCTAAAGGCCCAGGTCTATTGGTCTATCTACTTGAGAGAATATACTAATTTATGCCAATTCCCATCACCATGCTCCCTATCAATGTCAACAATTGGACGAGCCGTGGAATAACCAGTCCGCTGGTCAGTAAGGTCAGTAATTCAATGCAGTAGAACTTCCGACCAAGTCAAGTCTAATTTATAGTGAGTTGCAGCCGGTTTAGGGTGGTTCCGGGGCTTATATCCAGTTCCGGGGCTTATATCCAGTTCCGACCTATTGACTCAGGTCGGTTCATCCTCCCCACCAAAACTTATTTTTGCAAATAAGTTGTATTATTGGAATCTCCTGAATTTCGTCATTAATATATATCCTGGATAACTCTATGGGTTGTTTGTGTAGGCTACTACGAGGGGTGGGGCCGGTCACGTGACCATTCCGAGGGTCGGACCCATGTACCAACTACCGCATGGGTAGAATTGACAGTCCTGGAGGCATACTTACTAAACCACTACAGTCTACACTTTTATATTACCTGTGTATTAGAAGAGACCTTAGGACAACCAGAAACCCGTACACCCCGAAAAGGATCCGAGTCTTCTCCATACTGAAAACTGACACTCCTATGAATATACTGGCCAACAGTTTAGTCGGACTACTCTACAATGTACTACTGCTCATACTAAGAAGGCACGTGATACTCGTCTCGTCAAGGTATATACAGAATGAGGAAGAATTTGACTATTATAGTACTCTACACTTAAGGATATTTTGGAGACCTCTGTGCTCTGGCCAATAGAATTGACATGTTTTCGCAGCCATCTGCAAGCCCCTCACCACTGTGCATTTGTTTCAGGATTCGCACTCCTCAAACTATAAAAGGAGGCCTTTCCCTCCAATTAATTGCAGCACCTTTTTTTCTCAAATGTGGCTGACTACTGATGCTTGAATTTCTTGGTGGCGAATCCATAGTCTATGGTCTCAAACCACATGTCAACCGAGAAAAACTCCCCTGAGTCCTGTCAATTTCTTAAGGCATCACTCTGCAGTCTTTCAGTCTAGCTGCAGTTCTTGTGTACCAGTCTACTACTGCAGAGCTTTCCAACTCCTTAATCAAATCTACATGAATAGCTATCCTTCCCAAAATACTACTATTGGTTTTTTTAAATATTGACTAGCTGTTAATATACTCAAAAATCAGATTAGAACCTATCCAGACTCTTACTATAGTAAGGAGTACTCCTTCTGGGCTCCTGTGTGGTATCATAGTCTAGAGTCATTCCTGACTCACTCTATGACTATGACTACGCATGACTAACTATTTACATGACTAGCTTCTACTAAGACTGGTGAGACGGTCTCTATGGACTAACGATCTATCCCACTATACCAACACCTTAAGTGCTTAGAATTCTACTATGGTTATACTGCTATAATGATGAGACTGCTACTATGGCTATACTGCTATAATGATGAGACTGCTACTGTGGCTATACTGCTATAATGATGAGACTGCTACTATGGTTATACTGCTATAATTATGAGACTGGTCTGGGACTGACCTTGAAATCTTGTGCCTATTCTTATGACTATGATGGTCAGCTACTGAGTATTGGACAATGCCTCACCATATCAAGTTGATAGACGTCCATATAAATTTGGTGTTTGGGATATGACTCGGTTAGTTGTGAATCTTTTGATTAATCATGAATGACGAATCTGTGAGTTTAGTTTAAGCCGGGTTCTACGCCGGCGCTTGTGTGCAGGATCGTGGAGACCACTACCTATTTTCTTAACATGTACAAGAAGATATTAGTGGTCAGCCCCATCTGAGAAGTGGCAGACATATTATGCTGTATTAGATTGGAAGTGTGGTAGAATGGATTCTGTTTGGCTGGTGCTATATGCGTGAAAAGACAGGTTGGAATGATCTCCATCAACATTGCCACCACAAAATAAATTAAACAGTTTATTACTTTTATGACTTAGTAGCATAGGCAAAAATTGATGGAGTCTTAAATTTGGCCATTTCCAGTAATTTCTGGTAGAAAAGTGTGGAGTAGTTGTGTTTTTCTGATTATTGACGCGTAAGCGCATACTGCGAATATGCACTTAGATAAACCAAATCTGTTCAGCACAATGGGCAACACAAGTCGCCAACCACACGGTAAAATTCCCCACAAACTTGGTATCCGTTTCCAATCCCAACTCTCAATCGACTCTCCAAATATCAAGCTCCCAAACCCTCTGTACATGCTTTTGGAGAGCACTCACCCGAAGTCCTGCAGGCAGTGCTGCATGACAACATCACACGATTCCACACCTACTCTCACCAACTACACTTCATGACTCCCCAACACAACGTCCAATAGAATAACCAAGCAGATATAGATATCACTAACTACTCCAGATCATATATACTCAAATATTCAACTGACTGACTGACTACTGACTACTGACTAACTATCATCCTGTATTAATAAACCTAAATCACCAGTCCTCAAACATCACCCATACTCGAACCATGGGATACAATATCAAGCAGAAAATCGAAATCTGCCTTCATTCAGAGGCAAACCCTCTGCTAACACAAATGGAATTGGCCGAGTGGGCGCTGCAAAAATATGAACTGGGCGTGAAGCCCTGTCAGACCACTATCCTGCGGATCCTTAGTTCCAAATCAAGCATTTTAAGCGCCAAGGATGCAGATTTACTGTTGGTTCGGAGACGCAAACAATCCAATCCTCTTCTTCGGCAAATCCTTACGGAGTGGGTCACCCAGGCTCAATGGCAGCGGATTCCTATTACCACCCCCATTATCCAGCTGACAGCAAATGCCATTTGGAACAAACTACCTGCACAGGCCAAAGAGGGCAATGGCGTGTTCAGCCAGAAATGGTGTATTCATTTCATCAAGAAACTCAACTTGAACATCGTGGGGAGTCCCCTGGCTATGCGCCAGAACTTGGGGTTCCCTCTAGACAAGGTGTGGAAGCTTGACGAGAAGCTGGCTCTCAAGGATTATGTGCAACAACTTCTCCGGCAAGAAAACTACACTCCACAGGATCTTTTTGTCATGGACGAGTTTCTGCTCTTCTATTCTCTCCCGTTGGACCAGATCTTTGACGTCTCTTCGGTGCTCAAAGGCCTTTCACAAGGCAACAAGCAGAGCGAGTCGTCGTTGACGGTTCTCCTTGGCTGCAATTTCGACGGGCTGGAAAAGCTAAGTCCCTTGGTGGTTTCCGATACAGAAACCCCTGACGTATCGTCCAGCACTCAGGCTGCATTCAAGGCTCACCATAACCTCCAGGGCCCAGCGTTGGCCAATAAGATCCAGGAGGTGTACCAGATCAGCTACAAAACAAACAAAACCAAATGGATCACGCTGGCCATTTTCCAGGATTACCTTCTTTCCTTGGACCATAAGCTCCAGGCCGCTTCGCCCGAGCGTGACATCGTCATCTTCCTTGACGATAGTTCGTCTCACCGCATCATCAACATCGAGTTCAAGCACATCCGGCTTGTTTTCTTGGAGAACTCGTCCAAGCACAAGAACCTGAATTACGGCACCAAATTCGATTACTTGCCCATGAGTTTTGGTATCGTGGAAGAGTTCAAGATCCTCTACAGACTCCAGCAGTACTTGGAGATGATCAACAAGCAGAGAAACACCAAGGTGGACCCAGACCACACTTTATACTCGCAGCTAATGCTCACGCCCAGCCCCGACTCCGCAGAAATCCTCTCGGAATCCGACTACAATATCCCATTGATTAAGGCGTTGGAGTGGATCAAGCGTTCGTGGGATTCGCTTTCACAAGAAACCATTTATTCGGCCTGGCGTCGCTCGTTCTTGGTCAGTGTACGTCAACCGTGGCCTCTGTCCGACCCCATAATCCAGCAAGATGCAGCCGAACTCTTTGGCCAGCTTTCGGCGAAAACGGCCAACTTGTCCAAGTCCTACGAGAAGCTCCTGGAGATCATGGAGTACTTGAACGTGGTGATCCCATGGGAGATCGACGAGCTCCTCAGCTTGGTCAATGAGAGAACAAAGGTCACGCTCACCTATGCCTCCATTGATGAAATGATCGATAGCTGTGCACTGACCGTGGAGAAGGAGGAACCGGAACCTGTGCCCAAGAAGAGAGCAGCTAAGAAGGATTCTTACCAGATCAATGCATTCCAGGAAAAAATGCCACCAATGACCATGGCTCTGCCTCGTATAGACGACTATTCTTACAAGCCCAGGATGAACATGGATGCTTACAAGCCCAGGATGAACATGGATGCATTACTTATGGCCACCAACTCCAACATGCCACAACAAATGCTTCCCAATCCGGCCACCCAATCTCCACTGGCCACTCCTGGGCTAGGCATGCCCCGGCCTGACTCCGCCAAAAGTCGCTTTGATGTGCTCGAAAACTACCGCATGGAAAACAGTCTCCTGCCCATGCTCCAGTATGAGGCCACTCAACCCGAACCCATGGAGCCTCCTGTGGATGTGGAGTTGGTATCGGTGCTTACCAAGGTTCTAGAGGCTTCTCTGAACAAACGGATCAAGCTCTCCACTTTTGCTGTGGACGAGTTGAGTGCCAACCTTGCTACCATAAAGCGAGGCACATTCTTGCACCGGTCTCCCCGAGGCGATATGTAGAGAGACAATGAGAATAATACTTAGGTATTCTACGGTAAGTACTTTTAGACATCGAGAGCTTGGGTGGACGTGAATTAAGATGTATGCACGATACCCTCGGAATGGTCACGTGCCTTGCACATGAGGGTCAATTTTTCTGTCCACACGCCATATTTAACGTTCTGCTCGTGATATATTGGTCTTGGGTGTAAGGAGAACCAAGAAATAGATACAGGGCTTGAAGGCTTATTTTGTGGGGAGATTGGCCTGACCTGGGTCAATAGGTCGGAACTGGATATAGACCCCGGAACTGGATATAGACCCCGGAACTGCACATAGACCCCGGAACTGCCCTAGCAATTCAAAACGTCCGTAGGTGGCTACGAGTACATCATGTAGTATTCAAAAACAGGGTATAGTATATACAAGGGTTTATGCTAGACCATGGCCAACGACCCACCATGGCACCCAATCACTAATAAGTACTATTCGTAATTTCTGGTGGAAATCCCAATATGTACTAATAGTAGTGAACCACTTCGTTGAGAGAAATGACTATTGGTCCGGACTCTTGTGTCCTCAGGAAGTCGTCACCTAGCCATCTTATATCAAGTCAAGTCCATCCAGTAAGTCAGGTATAGCCAGTCAAATGTATCAGATACAGGATACTTCGTCAAATGTCCAGCACATGTAGCATGTAGGATTACCAGCATGTAGGATTACCAGCATGTAGGATTACCAGCAAGTAGGAGTGCCAGCATGTCGGAGTACCAGCATGTCGGAGTACCAGTGTAGCACATAGTATCATTTCAACGTTGGACAGATCCTTTGAACGGATTATTTCAGTCACATGATCTTCATGTGACTACTCTTCATCAGGCGTTATACCCATTTCACGGGCCTTGGCCTCGAGTCTCTCCCGCTTCTCTGCACGGGCCTTCCGGATTCTTGCCACCTCAGCCTCGATTTCATGGCGTTCCTTAGGGATCTGGTTCAATGAAGCAGGGTCAGGCCAAAACCCCGGCAAGTTGAACTTCTTATCGGAGTCAATTCCCACGTAGTACATCACGAGGATGGGCGATAAGAGACAGAAGCCGAACTGGGGTTAGTAAGGGGTTTCAAGCGAATGATTTGCAACACATGATTTGCAGCACGTGATTTGTAACACGTGATTTGGCAACATACCTTAAATGTCTCGAGCTGGGTGCGGGTGATTCCGCCGATGAATTTGGAGTAGGAAGGAATCATGGTGGGGAGGGATTTGAATGCGCAGAGTTGGTGGTGTGGTTATAACTCGGTTGCGTGCAGGACATCAAATCATAGCACCAGATCATCTCCATCGTTATGGTTCGCGCACGGCCCACTATAACTTGTTCCAGTCTTTCCATACCCACCCCCACACTTCAGACACTTCAATATAGCTTGTTCTTTATACCGGTGGGATACCATCACATCAACCGTAATATCAGTATCACGTGATACACTGGCATGATTCACCAGTGCAGTTTATAATAGTAAACTGGAGCCAGAATAGCAGCTGTAGACTTATTTGGGCTCCAACTATTCCAAAGGAATTCATCACAAAACAGAACCAAATACTAGACCATAGTATAGTCTGCATACTGATAACTGAACCGGACAAAAGACAGTACCACAAATGTCCAGAGAATGACATCAGTTCGATTTCGCGGCCTTGACCCGCATGTGTTGGGAGCCCGCGCAAGATGCTTGGGACGAATGCGGAAGCATTGGACATGAAACAAATTTGAAACAAATTTGAAACAGCTGAAACGCATGATCCACTTCACCAATTTAAACCCACTTGAGGTGAAACTCCCATGGACATGAAACAAGTATAAAAATCCAGTGTGGAACCTGCACCTGATCCAAAAAAGAACTCTAGTTGATTCATAAGCATCTTAGGGAATTCCACCGATGGCCTGGATCCCCATTTAAGCTCCACATTGAAAGCTCCACATTAAAAGCTCCACATTTGCTTCTGTTTTTTCCTTGGGCTCTTCTTCATGGCATCTTGTTTGGCATCTGTATAGAGACGGCATGTTGTTTGACATCTGTGTAGAGACGGCATATTGACGCGGCAATCTGCTATTTCAGCCCAATTTTGCAGTTCCTTCTTCGAGTCCACCAAGGTGTGCGGGATCTGCAAGCTGCATGGCCATGCATGTGCACGCTTTGTGCAGGCTGTTGGAACACTCGAGGTTTCGGATGTTAACAGTATAAAGCAACTCCCATCTGCTCGTAGCTTCTCCTTCTTATTATCACTTTCTTGAAAGAGACTAAACAGGCTTCAGATCTAGAAATAGGTTTCCAAGTTATTGTTGCATTCCTGACTCCATCATTCATTGATCTCGTGCTGGTTTCACCTGATCTTCCATTTCCCATAAGAGATTTGCCCTCCAAACACATCCTTTAATCTTCATGCATTTCTTCCACATCATTCTCATGCTTTGGGCCGCCATAGTCATAGCTGACGAAACCTCCACTTCTGAAACTACTACTTGGGTTTGGGCAACCGGTACAGACTCTCTCGGTTCCCTCCAGACAACCCAGTCCGCATACACACAAAAGTTTGGGTCTTTTTTCATTTCCTTGCCGCCGGTTCCTTCTGGAAGTATCAACATGGGCAGGATCTCGGGATCCGTAGGAGAGATACGGAAATACTCGCATACCACCATCAACGGCGCCGGGGGTACCCAGACCACGAACATTGTTCTAAAGGTGTTTCCCTTCATTTCTGCATTATTGGGTTTATTAAGCTTGTGACCGTGGTCCTTGCCCTCACTCCAAGGTTGTGGTGCCTTCAACTTGCCGAGTCCCCTCATTAACGCCAAGTCCGTTTATTAAGAACCTGCTGAGGCATCACCTTAAGTTGCTAATATTAAACCTCATTGGAAAGCTTTTCCAGTGTTGGCAAGACTATTTGATTTGATATTCGCTCGAAATCTGCACAATTACCAGGATCAAAGCATTATCCCTCGGAAAGCGGTACACTAGCCATAGTATTAAATAGAGTAGTCTTGATTGGAGTAAAGGCTTAGTCCCATATTAATTAGTAGACTGCTTGAGTCTTCTTATTCCTGTCTGTATTGAGCCTGGAGTTACTTATCATTGGACTGTAGAGTAGACTAGAGAAAAACTACTAGAGTAGCCAAGAATGACGGAATATAAGGTACTTTAAATAGAAGGATCAGAAGATTACACAAACACAAACGCAACCCGCGCTTGTGTACACAAAGCCACGGGTGAATATAAAAAGAGGGGGATTTCCCTGGGATTTCAAGCCAGACTATGCGATTATTCCTGTATGTTATTGATATATCTAATCCAACTCCCATGCATTCCTTGACTAGCCATCAACAAACCATCTCACAACCACTCCAATTTACGACCAATTTATGTATATCTTATAGGGTTGGGATAAGAATCGTATACATTAGGAAATAAGGTTATGTGCAGTCAAATCTCCCCTTATTAAGTATTCGGCTACTATATCTTTAGAAATCCCAGCTAACATATAGAACTATATTCTGTATGGAAGGAATCGTTTGATAAGGATGTGTCACGTGACATGCCTAATGATAAAGAGAAGATATGGTTGAGTATGTGACGTCATGTCATTATGAGTGAAGAGATAGTGGGAAGAAAACCTTACTCTCCTTAGATTGCTACGTTTTGAACATCTACTAACTTTGAGTTTCTAACTCTGACTTTATTAATTGTTGAAATGGACATCAGTCAATGATATCCTGCATACAATGCTGATTCAAAGAACCTTTATTTTTCCAAAAATAGATGCTTATATACAATGAGATATAGAAGTCTACTTTCTATAGTATCTACTGTGAAGCATGGCTTGGCTGGACCCCAGACGGCTCTGCAAGTTGGTGCACGTGATCAAGAATCCACTACCACTCCTAATGATATATGGTCTCCTATAATCCTCTAAATATACTACTTACTGCTGCTAGTGGAGTTGGTGGTAGAAACAGTTCTGTTAAAACAATACAGCAGACATGGTCATGGATAAATTCAAAGGTTGGATTAGTTCCGGGGGCAGTCCGGGGGTAGTCCGGGCTTATATGCAGTTCCGGCCTATTGACTTTGGTCGCTTCATCCTGTCCCCAAAAACAAGTTTCAAAGAGATTTGAAGTTTCCTGAACTTAAATTGGGATGGAGAGTTTAATGTCTTCCTGGGAACTGAATACTGATGCTCTAGAACACATTAGGATGAATGTGTTTGGAAACACGTGACCAGGTCACGTGCCAACGTTTATTCCGAGGGTCCCTTCCCACTCCCCAACACCCCTACAGATCCAATATACTTTTCCCACTATGTCCAAATCCAAACATGCTCAAAAGACCAAACTCCAAACCCCATTTTTCAAAATACAGAAATATCTGCATGCCTCCCTACACCATAGTGTGCACCCAGTGCGCACTGATCTCCACATCACACTTGACTACGTAGCATGTCGAACTACACAGAAATCGAAGGAGACATTCCAGTTCAACCGCTAAGGGGGCAAAGTGCAGGACAAGGAACAACCCCAGGAACAAATGGGTCTGGAACTGGAACTGGAACTGGAACTGGAACTGGGTCTAGGGCTGGAACTGGGGCCGGGTTTATGAGTAACACGTTGGAACGACTCAAGAAATCATCCCACCCCGGAGCCCTTCTCTTCTACATCTTCTTCCGGTTGGCGCCCATCTTCATGTACATTTTCGGCGACTTGATGCTCCGGTTGTTCACGGCAGAAAGCCGGTTCATTCTCCATTTCATTTTGCTCGTGCTTCTCATCTCCGCCGATTTCTGGAACCTTAAGAATATCTCGGGCCGGTTGCTAGTGGGGCTTCGGTGGTGGAACGAGACCAAGGCTGGAGAAAACTCCGATTTTGAAAACGTGTGGGTGTTTGAAACGGCTGACCCAACCCGCTACATCAACCCAATCGACTCCAAGGTGTTCTGGACGTTGCTCTATGTGCAGCCTGTGGCTTGGGTGGTTTTGGGGCTTATGGCTGTGTTGAAGTTTGAGTTGCTCTACTTGATCTTGATTCTTATCAGCATCTCGTTGTCGTTGACCAACACCGTGGCGTTTACTAAGTGTGATAAGTTTGGCCGGGCAAACGATATGGCCAATACTATCTTTTCCCGGGCCACGGCCGGTGTGTTTTCCAAACTCAATCCTTTTGCATAAAACTACCATTCCTACTCAGTTAGTCTGTCAGTTAGTACTAAACTAGTATTGGTTTATATACCTATGGAATACATATGAGTGTCAATGAACTGGTCCTAAGTATTGTATGTGTAAAATGGTTGTGTTTGATTAATGGTGGGGCCGGATGTTCAGTTCCGGGGCTTATATACAAATCCGGAGCTTATATACAAATCCGGAGCTTATATACAGTTCCGACCTATTGACTGGGGTTGTTTTATCCTCCCCACAAAAACATTTTTTCAAACGATTTAGCCACTTATAGACTCGGAATGTTTGAATTATGAATGGAGCTTCACTAGAAGTGGTGAGGAGGAATGTGGCGTGAAATACGGCATGCAAGAGACTGGTCACGTGACATGTTCGTATCCCGAGGGTGGGTACTTCCGACCAAATGACTGGTCCATTTACAGTCTTACTAAATTTGCAATAAAGCTTAGCAGCTTCTCCCTCTATATTCTACTCCTATGTCTTCTGTAGGCTCTTTGCAAATTGGCTCCGAAGCGCCTGCACATGCAGGATCTTCTCTTCCAAAGTCGAAAAAGCCTCCTCGTTCATCTGATCTCCAAACAATTCACTCGCCAGCAACACCTTGAAGTGTTCGTTGGCCTGCAGCGCCACAAGAAACGTCTCGAACTTATGGAGAAGTTGTTTGAGGTCTGCATCTGCAACATCAATCTCAAGCCCTCTCAACCGGTCCTGGTAGAACTTGGAGCTCACCTCCGCCAGTCGCTTATACACGATCTTGAGGATGAGCTGGGAGATGAGGATGTTCATGTCGTTGTCAAAGGAGACCTTGGAGATGGAGTCTTTCAAGCCCTCCACGTAGAATTGGGTGCTCATTTTCTGGAGGATGGTGATGGGGTTGTAGAAGCGGCTGGACTGTTCGTCTGCCAACTCGATCAAGGCCTTGATGAAGGCCGGTTTTTCTCCGGAAAACTCCAATAGCATGTCCCAGGTTTCCTGGTCGTTTTGGAGCTTGGCGAACTTGATGGCCCGCTCGGGGTCCTCCATTTCCTCCATGATCAACGATAAGGCCTTCTTGTTCTCGCCCGTTTTTCCCAAAAGGTACACGAGTTCATCCACCAAAGCATTCATTTCACACACCTGAACAGCTTTACCCAAGTCATACTCCGGATTGCTCATGAGGAAAGGAAGCAACTTGGGCCGGTCGAACTGCGAGTAGAGGTGGATCATCTGGTCCTCAAAACCCTTGACCAAAAGATCGTCGATCTGCGAAAGCTCCTCCAAGTAGAAGTAACTAATGATCTCAAGCTGGTTCTTGGCCATGAGCTCTATAATTCGTTGCGGCAAGATCTCGTGCCGGGCCTCCACGAGCACATGGATCACATCCTGGAGTTTATCCTTGATATCGGCCACGGGCCACCTTTCAATATCGGATTTGCTCTCGAAGCGAAGCTTGATAAAACTGGGAATCTCGTCCACAAAAGACGTGAGAATATGGTTTTCACTTAGAAACAACACGATATTCGGGTCTTTCAACTCTTGTAAATGCACCACCGCCTTACCCGGCTCAAACGTCTCCTCGTAAATCCCACAGAGTGCTCTCCGGACCTTGGCATTTTCAGCGTTCATCTCGAGGTATTGTTCCAACACACCAGCCAATTCCTTCACATCAAAGAGCTCCAAGTCAAGCTGGCCCATGACCTCCAAAAACCGGGTGCTGTCCTTATAAAGCCAAAACGAGGCGATTTCAGTGAAGATCGACTTGCGGAGGTTCCAGCGAGTATCAGTAGGGATGGCCACCGTGAGTTCCTCAATGTGGCCTGCTTTGATGAAGATGTCACACCAGGTATTCCACTGTGCACCCACTTCTTTCACGTAAGCATCTTTTTCCTCCACCAGCAGAGCAGCAGAAACTCGTGTGTTGAAGGTACTTCTGGCATCACCAATGGGGAAATCGGAGGTATCCACATGGAGAACACGGCAGAGCAGCAGCGAGGCCTCTTGCCATTGGTCCTTCTCCACTAGCGAGTCTAGATGCCGGACACCATACAGAAGCCGTTTGAGCGGCGTCACTAGGTGCTGGGACATGCTCCATGCAGTCTCGAAGTCGCCCCTTTCCAAGTACCACTGGAGCCGGTCGTCAAGTTGCACTTGTTGGGCAATGACTCCGCTGCGGGCACTGATGATAAGGTACCGGATGCAGGACGGCCCGATGTGGTGGAGTAACGTATAGTCGTTGAGGCCCAAGTTCTCTGTGACGTTCATCTCCAACTCCTCCTCATAAGTCGTGGATCCGTCGATGGCATTGACAAAGCGGATGTCCGGGTTCTGCGGTACGGGTTTCCCGTCTTCTTCCGTCTCCGGAGGCACGTACACCAACACCACCCACTGGTCATCGTTATAAGAGGCAATTCCTGAAACAAGGTAGTCTACCTTGTAGACGTGCTCAACACAGACCACGGGTTCAGGCGCCGACCGGAACGAAAGCGACGCAGCACTGGGGAGAATACGGCTTTTGATGGAAGTACCTGCGCCAGAGCCGTTTTCCTCCAGGCCTCCTTTGGTGTGGACACGCACCGACCAGATATAGTTGCCCCAGGCAATCAAAAGACGGTCTGTTTCAGGAAACGAAACACGTGGCCAGTATAAATCGCTGCGGAAAGAGTCGTCCGGTTTGGGGATCACGTGCAACACCAGTCTGGTCAAGGTATTATAGAAAGTGATACCCTTATCATTCATCCACACCAAAACATCGCCTAATACCAGTAAGGCAATGATAGGCCCGTTGTCGTGGTCCAAAACGGTCTCGACCCTTTTATCGAGCCAGTTCTTGGACGAACACACCACAGTACCAGCCATTCCACCACAGTAAAACACCCGGTTGCGCAGGTACGCCTTATCGAGCACCACCGCATGGATCGGCCGTTTATAGTCGAACATCACAATATCTCGGGAGTCAGTAATCGACCCTATGACCACGGTTCCATCCATAGATGCACTGGCAAAGAAAGAGCCATCGGTATGGAGCGAAAGAACCGAAGCTTTGTGTGCTTTAAAGGTACGGACCATGGAAAGGTCAGCATTTGTTATTAAAAGGACCCCGGAATGGGTTCCAAAAATCAAGTACTGGTCACAAGCGGTGGCTGTGGAAATGGGGTCTTTTTTGAAGAAGTTCACGGGAAGTTGGTTCATCCGGGAGTACTTTAAAAGGGGACACTCCTCTTCTGTTTCTGACTCGACTTCAGAGTCAACTGACTCTTTATCCTGTTTATCCAGTTTATCCTGTTTATCCTGTTTATCCTGTTTATCCTGTTTATCCTGTTTATCCTGTTTATCCACTTTGTCCTGTTTATCCAGTTTATCCAGTTTATCCAGTTTATCCAGTTTATCCAGTTTATCCAGTTTATCCAGTTTATCCAGTTTGTCCAGTTTATCCAGTTTATCCTGTTTATCCACTTTGTCCTGTTTGTCCAATCTGTCCAATCTGTCCACTTTGTCTAGTGACTTCTTAGAGCCGTCTAATTCAGGCTCTCCCATAGACTCAACCCTTGAATGTCCATTTTCCAAACCAATTGTTTTATTGTCCTCCTGCATCTCATCATCACTTGGAATTGCAGTATCATCAGGATCTAGACCCGCCGGTGGATCAGGCTTTATGGTGGAGTTGGGCGAAGGCGGTTCTTGTGTAGACACACCGTCATATTCTTCAGTCATGCAGGATCAGGGTTATTGGGTGCAGGATAATTAACTATTAGGAGTGCATATAAAGATATGAATAGATATAAATAGATATGAATAGGTGATTGGTTAGTGGGGTTGTGGGTGGATGTATGGAGGTAGTATGGTTTGGGAAGTTAGTGAGAGATTGTTAGAGTCTACTGTGCAGTACCCTCGGTTGCGAATTCTTGGGCTTGCACCCGTACATCCCACGCTCCATACCATGATGATTGTTCCACTATTTGTACTCTAACCAGCACGTACTGTTTCTTCTTTACACAGTGTATAGTCCTGTATATAGTATACAGAAGCTTGTATATAATACACATTAACCCTGATAACAGTACCGATCCTCATACTCTACTGTCTACCGGACAGTATAAGTTTAGGTTCCACTGGAGTTAGAACATTAGTATCTATCTCCCAGTTTGTCCACCTGCATTGAGTCAAAGTCCATTTGATCGTCTCATTATTGTTCCTCTTTGGATTTCCATTGTGTGCTTGCTTCTGAACTCTCATGTGAAATTAAGTTCGGACGTGAACCGTTGTTGGAGAGTCACGGGCTCGCAGATAGAAGGAATCCTTGAAATGGACTTGCTGATCTCCATATCCCCCAGGCTCTTTGATTCCGCCAGCATCTCCATGTCGGGCTGTATTTCCTGCAGTTCCTGCAGTTCCTGCAGTTGTGTCTTTGATATCTCCATGACCTCGTTTTCTTGGAACCAAAAGTGCAGGCACGTCTGGTTGACGTTATATCTGGCAGCAGGATCCACAATCAAAAGATTGGAGATGAGGTCCAACGCCAGGTCCGAGATTTCATCCCAATAAGGCAGGTAGAATGCATACTTGCCCAGGAGAATCTGCTCCCGCATGCTGGGAGGCCCTAGCTCATCGCTAAACGGTGGGAACCCGCAGAGACACACGTAGAGCAAAACACCGGCCGACCAGATATCCACCTTGGTGGAATAGTTGCGGTTATTGTTGAGCACCTCCGGTGCCACGTAAGCAGGCGTGCCACAGAGCGTATTGGTGAATTTCAACTCACCAATGAACTTGGCCAACCCAAAATCCGCTATCTTCACCTTGACGTCATACTCATCTTCATCCCATGGTCCCGTCTGCTTCCCGTGGCCCTGCATCCGGGGCGTGATATCTAGGAGAATGTTCTCGGGCTTGATATCACGATGGATGATGTTTTTCTCGTGGAGATAGTGGAGCCCCGAGAGGAGTTGCTTGTAGATGGCCCTGGTCTCGTCCTGGCGCAACTTCAGCTTATTGATGATCCTCTGGAATAACTCGCCGCTATTGACCTTCTCGAGCACCAAGTAAGTGGTGGAGGAAAACTCGTTGATGGGCTCGATGTAGTGGGAAATGAACTGCACTATGTTGGGATGGTTGATCATAAGCAAGAGGTTCATCTCCTGCCTTAGCTTGGAGTCTTCATTCAGAGCATCACCCAGGATGTTCTTGTTGGGATGGAAGATTTTAACTGCCACAATGTCACCGGTGGTACGATCACGTGCCTCCTTCACCACAGCGTAGTGGCCTGTTCCGAGCTGTTTCTGCAAGACATAGTCGTCAAAGAAGGACTTGGTGCGTGCATCCGAGTTGTAGCGGAAGATATACGAGCCCAGCTTGGCGAAGCTGATTTGGTCGCCACTGTGAAGCAAAGCACTGGCGCCACGGCCCAAATTCTCGCCATTGACAAACGTACCGTTAGAGCTCAAGTCACTGAGCAAGAGCACCTCCTTTTTGTTGTTGATCAGGAACGAAATCTGGCAATGTTTGGAGGAAACATCACTGCCAGCAATGTGAATATCACATGTTGAGCTCCGTCCAATCACCACTCCGTCTGGTTTGCGGGGAATAACAATGTGTTGTTGGTTCTCCTTGATGCTGTATAGCTTGCCAGCGACGGGGTACTTTTGGGTCAGTTTTTTGGCGAAGCTGGGTTCCTGGAAGAGAGGCTGCCGTTAGTAAAGCTTCAGGAGAGGCGAACTGCTCACATACTCGTTTTCTGCTTAAAGCCATGACTTCTTGGTGAACAATTGAAACGCGTGCGCGTGATGGTGTGGTAAGTACAGGACGCGACCACCCCATATACATCCGTACATCCCCGCATCACCCGAATTTCACCCAAATTTCACCCAAATTTCACCCACTTTCACTTACCTATAGGATTCGGTAGAGTAGGTCGTGGATGTCACTATTGGACAAACAATCAAGCGAATCGTCAAAGAGAGCGCGGACTGAGTCCCCCTCGTCAAACCTCTTCTTGAAGATCTTCGCACCCTCGTAGTCTATCAGCTTCATCATTTGAACGGCCTGTAACACCTTTTTCCACTTTTTATTTTCGGCATTGGAGTAGAGACCCACACTTGTTAAAAGAAGCGGCTTGCCTATGATGCTGGTCACGTGGTCCAAGTCTTCCTGGAGCTGCTGGAGGCCCAGCTTGGTGAACTGGTTATTGGTGATCACGTACTCCAATAGGACGCCTGCAAGCGAGTCACATGCGCCGCTGGAAACCATGTAGTAGTCCACATCGGGAAGCACCCGCCGGAGATAGGCCAAATACGGCGGAATGGTCATGGAGAAGTCCACTAGGTGGGTTGTGCCTGTATCGGAGTTCCGTCTGCCCTCCTCATTATTCCATACGCTGGAGTTGACGTATTCTTTCAACGCTCCACGGATCTCCTTGCGGAAAAACTCCTCGTATTTGGCCACAATGCGTGAGCTCAACTCTCTATAGTTCTTCAAAGGCTCGCCGAAAATCGAGTCTTTGCTGGTGTCTTGGCAGTACTCCCAGAGCTGGACAAAGATCAAGTCCTCGGACCACTCGTCCATTTTGTCCGTGACAAACTTGGCCAGGCAGTATAAGCCCGTGAGGATCTCGAGGCCCTTGAGCCCATTGGTGGTGATGTCCTGCGTACTGGTATCTGCAGTGGCATTATTGGAGCTAGCCAAGCTGCCAGCGAGAAAACTGGACATGAGTTTCAGACGCAATGATTCGTTAAAGCGCCGGAACTCCTTTTCCAACGCTGCCAAGTACTCATAAAGAATGGAGAGCTGGATCTTGGACACGTACTTCAATTGGTACTTGACAATGTAAAGCGTCTTGAAGTGCGTGGTCAAGTTATCGAAAAGCTTAACCAATGCAAATGCCGAGTACGTGGGGTTAAGGACCGAGTCGGGCGATTCTGAACTGGCTCTGTAGTCCATATCGATATCAAAAGCATCCGGAGAGGCCACGATATCGTGGTCAAAGCGCTTTTTCGCCAAGCGAAGCTCCAAAGTAAGCCAATTCTCCAACGGCATGCTTTTGGAGTCGTCCGATAAAATGTCCCCCGTCAACCCAAGCCATTTCTTGGTGGGGGCCTTGTCCAAGGTATTGATGAATGGGTTATACTTGTAGTTGTTGCGCAATCTCTGGTCAAAAGAAGCCGTTTCAAAGATCAAGTGGCTGAGGAGTCTTCCGGATTGCTCCAATTTGTCGTTCTCGTCCTCTGTATCATAGAGGGAGATATTACGGTTGATCACCGTCACCATAGACACCAACTTGGTGCGCAACGGCACTAGCAAATAGGTAATAACATCAAGAAGTCCGATTCTGCCGTATTCAAGGAGAGACTGGTCAAGCACAAGCTCCAAAATCTGGGAGTTTTCTTGTAGAAAAGTCTCGGCGAAAGATAAGGCCCATTCAGGCTTGGAGATCTTGTTCGTTTTCAGCAGAGGGTCGGAGAAATGGAAATTAAACCGGACCAAGTACGGTTCTAGAAGCGTTTCAAGAGCCCACCAAAAGTCCGGGTATTGGGGTGCCTGTACACAGGCCTGGAGGTGGACCAAGGCGCCGAAAAGCGTCTGGATCTGCTTAAGCTTTGAGGAGTTGATGGTGACCTTTTCCTTAGGCGAAAGCCAATGGATTTCACCTAGAATCTCACCTAGATTCTTTGAAAGGGCGTTTTTCTTGCATGTGACCACGTATTGGAAGCTCCGGGCCAAATGCAGTTTCAGGGGTTCACGAACCAGGGCCAAAACCAGGGCCAAGTTTGAAAAATCCACCACATCACTCTCCTCTGAAAGCCCCTTGATCTTCTCCTCAAGTTCCACTGCCTCTTGTAATTGCTCCACCTCCGCCTGTAACAAAGCCTTCTCCTGGAGACTCAGTTTGAGCGCCGTCAAGATCAGAACACGCCCATATTTCACTATAAGCGAATCCAAAACAACCGCCAAATCTTCATCCGAGCCCATGGCCGTTTGTAACCCCTTCATCTCCTCCACTAGCGCTTGTGCTTGTTCCATCGACCGAGAATCGGATGACTCGTGTCCATTGGTCTTGGCCAAAATGTGTTCCTCAAGCACGTGACCTTGATCCTCAAGACTCCGGAGTTCCTGCTCCAAAAGTGCAAGATCACCAAACGTCACAAAGTTGCTATTGATGTACTCCATGGTGTGTTCAGTTCAACTGAGAGTTGTACAGTTAGTAGTGGAGACTTGAGTGCGCGTGCGCATTAAGAAATAGACCATTGGAACTCCTACTACTTAAGCTCCACTGCTGGAGCCCCACTGCTGGAGCCCTACTGATGGACTGACGTCATAGTACACTCGGATATATTACTAGGGATACTAATACTGGTGTTTGACTGTACTCGAATTTATACTACTCTGTATTACTTTAGAGTACGTTATACTACTACCCCTCACGTGATGTTGCACGTGACGCTGCACGTGATCTGGATCCCTCTACAACACACCCACTATTCCTATGCCACTATAGAGTCACTATTACTACAAGAGTACTCTGCTTGTCTTTTTCTTTGGCTGTCTGGTGGGGTTCGCCCAAGACAGCTGGTGTAGGCAATCCGGTCGGAATGATCACGTGACATGCACCTCCAAAGCATAGTCTTGGTATAACTTCCTGTACACACCGAATTAGAGGTTGTCAAAACCAGATAACCTTTAAAAGACCTAAACCAATCCATTCCCTGCTTAAAATAGGCGATCTGTGTTTTTGTGGGGAGGATGAAACGACCTGAGTCAATAGGTCGGAACTGGATATAAGCCCCGGAACTGGATATAAGCCCCGGAACTGGCTAATCCGGCCGTGGACCTGCACACAAGCCCTCCCCTACCTCGAACTTATCATTCAAGCCTTACTCAGAATATCTACTATACGCTAGTCTAGTCTCCGAACCGTAATTCCGGTCTAGCCTGATTACTGGCCCTTTAAAGGTCGTGCCGAGTGCATAACGCACCAAGTTTTCGAGACTCGCGTTTCTCGCGAAGTCTTTTCCACCGCTCTCTCTTCGACTACTCCCCAATGCAAGCACCAGTCGTATATTTGAACGCCTCCACGGAGAGGCAGAGCGGGCGCCAGGCGCAGGTGGCCAACATCACCGCGGCAAAAGCCGTGGCCGACATCATCCGCACGTGCTTGGGCCCCAAGGCCATGTTGAAGATGTTATTGGACCCCATGGGCGGAATCACCCTCACCAACGATGGCCACGCCATTCTCCGTGAGATCGACGTTTCCCACCCGGCGGCCAAGTCCATGATCGAGCTAAGTCGAACCCAAGATGAGGAGGTGGGAGATGGAACCACCACCGTGATCATTTTGGCCGGTGAAATCTTGGCCCAGGCTTTTCCCTATATCGAGAAGAACTTGCACCCGGTGGTGATCATCCAGGCGTTGAAACAGGCCTTGGCCGATGCCTTGGAGATCATCCACTCGGTTTCAACTCCGGTTGATACTGCCAATGATGAGGCTATGATCAAGTTGATCCGTGCCACTATTGGGACCAAATATATTAACAAATGGTCCCAGAAGATGTGTGAGTTGGCGTTGAAGGCCGTGCGTACCGTGACTGTGGAGAAGGGCTCCGAAAAGGAAATCGATATCAAGAGATATGCCCGTGTGGAGAAGATTCCGGGTGGAGACGTGACGGACTCGCAGGTGTTGGATGGTATATTGTTGAATAAGGACGTGACGCACCCCAAAATGAAGCGCCGCATCGAAAACCCTCGGGTGATCTTATTGGACTGTCCTTTGGAGTACAAGAAGGGAGAATCACAGACCAACATCGAGATCACCAAGGAAGAGGACTGGAACCGTATCTTGCAGATCGAGGAGGAGCAAGTGCGCTTGTTGTGTGAGCAGCTCTTGGAGTTCAAGCCCGACTTGGTGTTGACGGAAAAGGGTGTGTCGGACTTGGCCCAGCACTACTTGTTGAAGGGTGGAGTGACTGCATTGAGAAGAGTCAAGAAGTCCGATAACAACCGTATTGCTCGTGCCACGGGGGCCACCATCGTCAACCGCATCGAGGATTTGAAGGAGTCGGATATCGGTACCAAGTGTGGGCTTTTCAAGGTGGAGCTCATTGGTGACGAGTACTTCACCTACCTTGTGGACTGCAAAGATGCCACTGCCTGCACGGTGTTGCTCAGAGGAGCATCCAAAGATATCTTGAACGAAATCGAGCGCAATTTGCAAGATGCCATGGCTGTGGCCCGGAATGTTATGTTTGAGCCTTCCTTGAGTCCTGGAGGAGGTGCCACGGAAATGGCCGTCAGTGTCAAGTTATCGGAGAAAGCCAAGACCATCGAGGGCGTTGCCCAGTGGCCGTACCAGGCGGTGGCCGATGCTTTTGAGGTGATTCCAAGGACGTTGATTCAAAATTGCGGTGGAAAACCCATCCGGATTCTCTCGCAGTTGAGAGCCAAGCATGCGGCTGGTGAACACACGTTTGGAATCGACGGTGATTTGGGCAAGGTCGTGGACATGAACGACTACGGCATCTGGGAGCCCGAGGTCATCAAGCAGCAGTCCATCAAGACCGCCATCGAGAGTGCCTGTCTCTTGTTGAGAGTGGACGACATTGTCAGTGGTGTGCGCCAGGGCTAGATACTGTACTAATAGATCACAACAAATTGATGTCATTATAGAACGTATTCTAGGACTTTAATACTATTAAATAGAGACTCAATTGTTAGAGATAGAAATCACTGGAAATGGATAATCCCTCGAGGCTCGAACATTACGTTTAGCTAATACCTTTTGACATGGAAAGAATCATGCTTTGGGTCTCTAACATCAACTCAATTTCGGTGTACTTAAGCATTAAAGGATTAGAACGAATGTACCACCCCTTAAAACTTCAATGTTGAGAATGACAAAGAGAGAACTTAAGAAGTCTTTCACAAGTGTTGACAAGCTTATTGTTGGGACTTCTTGAATGCCTGAGCAATAGGACTCAAGCTTCACACCCCTTTTTGTTATTCTCTGGATAGAAGACTCTCTTAGTGAAGAGTAGTTGGGTTGGTATATTAGAGGCAGGATTCTCTCTATTCAGTTAATGAACTGAGCAATACTCTCCCCGTTGATACATGAAGATGTTCTGGAATCAGACCCACTCAATGATTCTCGTGGCCTGATTTTTTTCAGTCAAATACCTTATCATCAAGTTTTCTTATCATCAGGTTTTCTTATCGTCCTTTCTTATCAATCAAACAGACTTAATGCATAGTCAAGTAATAAGTACCGATTTGGCAGTACTAAGTACCATGCATCAAGTGGTAGTATTCAGCAAGCATAAACAGAAGTATCTCTCTGATGACAAATCTAATGATCTGATGACAAATCTGGACCAGATCGGATATTAGGCCTGGGGTCAGAAACCTGGTTTCGGGTCAGATTCAATATATGTCAATAATGTGTCAGAAATGGGTCAATAATTTGTCAGAAATGTGTCAATAATTTGTCAGATTATTATCGAGTGGAAAATATGGATGCTTTGAATTTGTGGAAGACTTGGCACTTTAAAATCTATCGATTTGAACCATAACTTTTTCCCATAATTTTGGCTTGGATAAGGGGAATGCGCTGCCTTTATACTCCGCTGCGTGGTGCTCCTGCATAACTGAGGCTGCAAATAAACTGGGCGGGGTGAGTACAGACAAATGTATATAAAGGTGGGTGCCCCCGCGTCCACTTTTTTTCTCCACTTATTTCTCTATTCTTTATTCACTATTCGCCTTCATTACTCATCTTCATTACTCACCTCACTCTTCATGTTGGTAGTGTAAGATATCTCAAGGGGCATTGACGAATGGCTGCTATTATACCATATATAGCTGCTATTAATATCTTACCTCCAAGTTGCAAGGATAATCATCCCCTATTCTCCGTGCTACAATGATACTGTCTACAATGATACTGTCTACAATGATACTGACTACAAAGATACTGACTACAAATGCTATAGGACTGAGTGACGGTATTAGATGAGTCGGGTTGGAATAGCAGTGATGCATTGGTGGCGAGACTAGGTGGAATATTACTAGCACTGCTGGTTTCATACGATTGAAAAATTGCCTTGCTTATTGGTCTACCGTTGGCAACAAGCCAGTACATCTCAATACCCGAAGGACATTACTCTGGAGAATCACATTGAGCTTATGCGACCTGATGCCTCGCTACCGTGAACAACCAATGCTCAAATTAAGTATTCCGATATGACATTAGCCATACTAACCATATTAACCATGTTGAGATCATATCCTAATTATTACATTTCACATTTCTTTTCGATATCGATTCATGTCATTGTTGAAACCTTGGTTGGAAGTCATGTCACGCGACTCGGCACGTGCGTCTATTTACATCCGCGCCGCATCAGGAAACCAGTTCTACTCCATGTCTCGAGCAGCAAGCCTTTCGACTGCGGTGACATTGCATATCCACCTGGATTCTCCTCTGCTGCTCTGTTTCACCAGCTTCTGCATTTTTTATTAGCATCGACCAACCGGTCTTCTGGCTCCAGCCTACTGCATCTTTGTCCGGCATTTCCGACGATCGCATCTCATACACGACGCATCCACACATCTATTCATTCACCCACGCTCATTCACCACACACGCATTTACCCACTCATTCACGGCTCCCCACTCGTGTATTGAGCTTTCTGATCTTACAGTGCTTTGATCCAGAATAGTCCTAATTCTGATCTGCCATTTTTCCAGATTCTTCCACATCAGTCCTTCCAGATCAGCCATTCTTCCAAATCAATGTCACCTGCAGTGCCGTTTATGGTCAAGACCAAAGTGTCGTGGACTGGAGAACAAGAAGGTGACTTGGGGTTCCTTGAAGACGAAACCATTCGGGTGTTCCACACCGTGGACGATCTCTGGTGGCAGGGATCGTTAGTGCGCAATGGATCCGAGGGCATCTTCCCCAAGGACTTTGTTGAGTTGCTTTCGACTTCGGGCTCCACGCCAAATACTCCAATTAAGGACCTTTCCGCTGGCCACCGGGGTCTGGCCGCCATTTCGCTGTCTGCATCGCCTTCACCGACGAAATTCAAGTACCTGGGCAAGACATCCAACCCTCATACTCCAAGCAAGGACCGGACCTCCAATACGTATGGAACTCCTTCCAAAGAAAGGTCCAATCCATATGGGACTCCAGCCAAAGACAGGTCTTTCAATGGATACGGCACTCCCAGCAAGCTGGAACGGTCGCTCCACAACTTGGGCTATCGAATGCTGCCCAAGTCCAAATCCGCGCCAGCAGTCGATGAAATGAACATAAGCTACGAGGACCCCGATGCCTCGTACCTCAGCTTGAGATCACGGAAAAGCCCCAAGTCCAAGCAAAAGCCCCACAACAATCTCTATTCCCAATACGTGTTGGGGCTGGGCATGGTCAAGGCCAACACTACCGATAACTTGGTGGAGACCAAACGGTTGAGTCAGATGATCTCGCCCAACACGTCCCCCGTCAAGATGAACAAGAACTTGGGCAAAATGACATATCAAAAGGGCGTCGAGCCTGAAAAAGACGACTTCTATCATAGTCTCTCGCAGAGAAAGCTCGAGCTCGAGCTCCAGTTGCAGCAATTGAAGGAATTGGAACGTTCTCACTTGCAGCTGAACGAGTCTAGTTTCGTCAGTGAAGACCTCTTGCTGGCCAGACAACAACACGAACGGTACGAGTCCCGTGGCACCGACTTAACTGATGAGGACAATGATGACGACGAGCCTCCTCCTCCGCCAAAGCACAAGCGGTATGACGACTTCGAAAGAGACACCTTCGCTAACAGTGCAGTCTCTGACCACCACGAGAAAATGAAGTCGTCCTTGCAAAGTGATGTGTTGAATCTCTCGGAACTCAGTGCCACCAGCGCAGGATCCTATTACCGGCACAAGTTCGAACGCAACGAAGGATATGATGACCAAGAATTGCGTACATCGGTGGCTCGCTTGAACATGGACGAGGAAGAAGATGTGATGAATGCCGTCTTCAAGGATAAAAAGTCCAAGCACCCCAAAGTGCTCCAGAAGTTGTTCAAGAGGAAACCGGAAATGAACTTGATGGAGCAACGCCTAGTGCAGGAACCTGACGACTGGCAAACCATCAAGATTGACCTCAACAGAATGAACACCCTCACTCTGCAGGATAAACAGCTCCGGACCAAGAGAGTGCTCCGCAGTGAAGGGAACTTCATTGTCAAGCCCTTGGAGTATATTTCGGACATCAACACCAACGAGACGTTGGGGCCGGACGACGAGCCCGAGGTGCAAACCATTCATTTCGACGACAAAAAGGTCGAGGCTTTCGTGGCCAAGTATGCCATCGACCATGACTTCAACGACTTGATCTCGGATATCAGCGTTAAATTCAGCCAGTCACAGCCCAACCAAATCAGAGCCATTTTGTTGCACTTGTGCAAATTCGACGTCATTGCTGAAGAAGGTGAACGCATCCTGCAGGCAAAGCCCAAGCTCCAAGAGGTGTTGCATACCCGTCAAGCCACGGTTTTCCAGCTCAACTATATCTTCAAGAAACTCTTACAGGCCTTGCGGATTTCTGCCGAGGTAGTTTTAGGGTTCTGGAAAAAACCCAATGAGTTCTACCACTCGGACCAATTCTCCGTTAACCACTGCTGGCTCTCTGTGATGGTGGAGAGCAATGGACGGAGTAGTGGATGTTTCAAGTTAATCGACTTGTTGTGTTTCAAAAATGGCTCCATCTGCAACGTCACCGGCGAGAACGAGTTCTACTTTTTGACCAACCCGCTCGACCTCGTCTCCACTCACTTACCATCGGTGATCGAGTTGCAGCACGTGACCCCGCCCATTGACTTGAACGTCTCGTTTCATTTGCCCAGAGCATACTCCGGGTTCCAGACCAACGGGCTCCAGTTCGTCAACTTCAACAACTCGCTCACGCGCATGGCCGACCTCGAGTTCTTTGAGGCCGACTTCTTGCTTCCTCCCGAAACAGAAGCCTTTGTGTTAATCAAAACCTCTCGCACCACCTCCAACGACTTCACCCTCTGCCAGGCGTACTGGCGAGGAAGCCAGAGAATCGCCAAAATCAAGGCCGTGTTGCCCGAAAAGGAAGATATCGGAGTGTTGCAGATCTTCGCCGGACCCAAGGGTAAACAAACGCATTTTGATAACATCCATGAATTGGCATGTGTTATCCCACTATACCATACGGGAAAGAACAAGCTGTGTGCCTTTGTCCCCCGGTTCCCCACGATCCGGGCTCAAAACAACGACCTCTACATCAAGCATCCGCAGGTCAGCACCATCACTTGCAAAAACACGTACAACTTTGAAATCGACGTGCATCCCTCCACTATGGCTGCACCTGGCTTGGATGACGACTTCAAGATCGTCATAGAGTCTCCTTCAGGGAAGTACTCCAAGTTGGTGCAGGACAACCCCGGCCTGCCATACGGCACCTTCAAGCAGACCATTGCTTGCCAAGAAAAGGGCTTATACCGAGGCTTGGTCATTGGCGATACCGGGGCCTCGTGGTATGTCTTTGCCCAATGGGAATCCGTGTAACCATTGCAACTGAGCCGCATTCTTCACTCCACTCACACAATCATTAGACATTCAATATCAGCCACACCAAGTAAAAAAACATGGTCCTTCATCTGGAACAAGTAAAAGTCCTTAGTCTGGAACAACCAAAGGCTTGGTTAACCAAAGGCTTGGTTCCTGCATGCCACCCTAATGTCTTTAAAAATTGATACCGGGGTTCGGCCAAAATAATCACCTGCGTTGTCCCACTTTACCGCAGTGCATCCAACAGAACACCGTGGCCTTCTCCCCCATCTATCCATATTTGCCTTGTATGCCATACTAGCATCGAACACCCTAGTTCCCTCCAACAGTATATTTGGAGTAGCCCAAGTCGTAAGACTGTAGAGTTGGATGGGGTGTTCTGTGCAGGACTGAGCGTTGGTTGAGAAGCATCTCCATCAGGCTGCAACCAACCACTCCGTCTTCTCCTCCATGAGTGATTATACCAAAGCCAAGAAGGTTGGTGAAGGAACATATGCGGTGGTATATGTAGGAAAACAGGTCAAAACAAACCGCCGGATTGCCACCAAGGAAATCAAAACAGGCCTCTTTAAAGATGGGCTCGACATGTCGGCCATCCGTGAGGTCAAGTACTTAAAGGAGCTTCGACACATCAACGTGGTGGAGTTGATTGATGTGTTCATGTCTCCAGATAAGAACTTGAACCTTGTGTTGGAGTTTTTGCCGTGTGACCTTGAAGTACTCATCAAAGACCAGTCCATAGTGTTCAAATCGTCCGACATCAAGTCGTGGCTTCTCATGACGCTCCGGGGTTTGCACCATTGCCATCGCAACTTCATATTGCATCGGGATTTGAAGCCCAATAATCTCTTGTTGGCTCCAGATGGCCAGCTCAAGATTGCCGATTTCGGCTTGGCCCGTGCTTTTGGCAATGCCAATGAAGATTTCACCCCGAAAGTCGTCACCAGATGGTACCGAGCGCCCGAGCTTCTTTTTGGCGCCAAACACTATACTGGAGCCGTGGATGTATGGGCTGTGGGGATCATTTTCGCCGAGCTAATGCTCCGAACTCCATACCTTCCCGGCCAGGATGACGTGGACCAATTGGAAGTCACCTTCAAAGCCTTGGGCACTCCCACAGAGCAGATCTGGCCCAACGTGTCCAGCTTGCCGCTGTATAATGCTCTCCGGGTGTATCCCTTGCCATCCAGACAGGAGTTGCGCAACCGGTTCAGTGCTGCCACGGAGAAGGCCTTGGACCTTATGATCTCCATGACCCAGCTTGATCCGTCCAGACGCTGCACCACCACCGAAGCATTAATGAGTGACTTTTTCACGGAATCTCCCTTGGCAACAAAACCTGCTGAATTGCCATCCAAGGCTCCTGCTGGAGACAAGAAGCGGAGAAAACTCGAGGGTTGATCAATTGTTTGGGTTTCGCTCCAAAAAGCCCTTTTATCTTAACCTCTTTTCAATGGATCCTTCAATGGGTCTCTGTCTTTAATGGTTTGGCTTACTCTTGAAGATATTCAATCTGTTAAACCCATCGTTCATGAAGGTATCCAGGCATATTGCGATACTGTTCAAGACCACAGAAAAAGCGATGAAAATTACACTGGAACAGGCTGTGATATGAACTTCAACTTCATCCAGTAGTTTGTTCTCATACCCTTTGAATCCCTCGAACGACGCCTTGGTCAAGAGGTTGACTTGGTAGACTGTGCTCCCATGGTCTGGTTGAATGTCCCATGGTCTGGTTGAATGTCTGGTTGAATGTCTGGTTGAATGTGTGCATCATTTTTATTATCTTCAAGAATGATCAAGGCCAGAGGGAACCTGCTGTCGTCCTTCAGATGGTTCTTCATAATACCCATAGGGTTGGGTGCCTCCTTAGGCTTGTCTTGGTCGGTAGTTTCAACTACCTTTTGTCAAGAATACCCATAAGAAGCCATTTGTCAATTGTTACCCTGATAAAAGCTGAGCTCTTCCAAGAATCGGCCTGGTACGAGCTTTTGTTGGAATAAGCCTGGCACAAGCTTCATACAGTTTGCTTACCTTCAGAGCTGTTGATGAAGACCTAAGATAAGTTTTTCTTCTGAAGGACAACTATTTGGTCAAGATTTCATGGAGCTGACTCGAGCAATCTTGGTCACAGCTTCCAAGCTATGTTTGAAGCTATTTGGAAATTTAGAATAGGGAAGGAGAGCAAGCGAATGCGGCAGCTTATAGAACTTTTTCGCGTGGCTGCAAAACCTGAAACACGGGCCGTGGAGTATATAAAGGGGCGATCCCCCGCGCAGAAATCGAGGATTTTATTAGGAAGCAAATACATTTGACCCATGGAATGATATGAACCCCAATGCAAATAACCAGTGATCAATGCAAAGATGAACTAATACCAAAGAAAAACTAATACCAAAGAAAAACTAATACCAAAGAAAAACTAATACCAAAGAAAAACGATGTGATGGAATCAAGCATAGGTGTAAATACCTGTGCCCTAAAGTGTGTCTGAAGGTGTTTAGAGTTGTCAAAGATGGGATAATCCATTTTACAATCAATGGTAATGCCGTTGTTCTAGTGGATACCAGTTTTCCGATTGGGATATTCAGTGTTGACTACTGAGTACTCTAGTTTACTCTAGTTTACTCTAGTTTACTCTAGTTTACTCTAGTTTACTCTAGTTTACTCTAGTTTACTCTAGTTTATATGGTGTTCATGTCTTACTTGAGACAATTACGACTTGGACACTCACTATCTGGTGACTCGTGACTAATAGTCTCTATGCTTGCCTGTATATATATCGCTGACATACTCGGCGATGGCGAAAGAAGAGGTGAGGCCCGGGCTCTCGATCCCTATCAAGTTAACAAACCCACTGAACCCCTCTTCTTCCCGAATAATAAAGTCAGCAAACCCTTTGCTTCCCTTGGCATGGATTTTGGGCCTGATCCCGCTATAAGACCCTTGAAGCTCATCGATGGAGATCAGGGGGAAATACGTTGCAATTGCTTCTTTTGCTTTTTCAAGGTTGGTAGGAGATACCAGGTAGTCCAAGTCATCGGCATTTTCGGTGTCGAGCCACTCCAAATCCGGGCCAAACCGGATAGCTCCGCTCAAATCAAACGTCAAGTGCGTGCCCAATCCACTGATATTGGGCTGAGGACACGGGTATATGAGCTTGTTGATTTTCCTTTGCAATGGTTTTTTGGGAGTGTACGAGAAATAGTTCCCCTTGGCAAAATGGCTTTGGTAATGGCGGTCTGGTGGAAGAAGCATGTTGGCAATTTTGGGAGCATGCAAACCGGCACAATTGACAATGTTTTCGGCACTCACCGAGAACAGGCTCGTATGGTCTTTGCAATAGACTATGTACCTGCCAGTCCCAGGTTCGTGATCCAAATGCTCCACCCATGAATTCAAAGCCAAGGTGCCACCAGCATTGTCGAACTGGGCATGGAAATACAGGGTCAAGTCGTGGGCCGAAATGATACCTGTGGAAGGAGAATGGAGGGCCCCATAAGAAGCACGAATATCGGGGATCAAACTGCGGGCCTTTTTCGCCGAGAGACGTTCCGTTTCGACCTGCAATTGGGAAGCGTTTGCCTGCAACTTGTCCAAATATGCTGCCTCAGACTCGGACTGCGCCACAACCCATTTGCCACATTGTTCATGCGGAACAAGCGATTTCGGCAACCGGTAAATCGACTGTTTCCCTCGGATGCAGAGTTTGGCTTTGAGCGATGTGGGAGGGTAATAGAGGCCTGCGTGGACCACCTCGGAATTGCGGCTGGTGGTTTCCATTCCGAGCTTTGGGTGCTGCTCCAACACCACCACGCTATGGGCAGGATTTTTCTGGAGCTCATGCGCCACCGCCATTCCAACTACCCCTCCTCCTATAACCATATGGGAAAAGTCCGAGAATGCCCGGGAGGCTAAGGACCCTTTGAAGCCTCGAGAAATCATGAGGTGACTGAGGAAATTGCATCAGTGCGGAAACTGCAGCAGTGTAGATATATGCACTTCACACGAGGTGTCATATCTTTATATTCAGTTCACATAGAGACGGTTTATTTAGGAATACTCAAGAGTTAAATTCTGAGTGAATCTAAACAATGGCAATTTCCATAATACAGCCTATGCCGAGATACATTTCAAACCTCATTTGCGTTGACTGGTTAAACCACCAGAATTTTTCTTCAACAAAGGTTGTATAGTGTAGTGGTTATCACTTTCGGTTTTGATCCGAACAACCCCGGTTCGAATCCGGGTACGACCTTTTTTTCCCGTTCGATTTGAAGATCCGCGCGCCTGCACATACCTCCACACGTGGCGCGATAGAGATAAGTCCCAATTAATTACTACTTCACCACCAGCTTCCATCTCACGTTTCTTCCACCACCACATCTTCACATCCAAGCATGAAGTTCGGCGACCACTTGCGGAAGTCGCTCATCAAAACATACAGCTTCTACTATATCGACTACGACAACTTGAAGCACCAATTGAAAAAGACCTTAAAGGACAATGACTATGAGTGGACCAACGAATTCGAGGAGGACTTCTTGAGCAGATTGGAAGAGGAATTGGACAAGGTGTACCTGTTCACCAAGGTCAAAAACACCGAAGTAAGTCGTCGTATCAAGGACGCAGAAAAGTACGTCTACGAGGTGGTGGATGCCTTGAAGAATCCTAAAGGCAATAAGCCGCTGGAACTGGATTTCGACGAGTTGGAGGACGAATTGTCGGATATTATTGCCGATGTGCATGATCTTGCCAAATTCACGCGATTGAACTATACGGGGTTCCAAAAGATTTTGAAGAAACACGACAAAACCACGTCGTTCACGTTGAAACCCATTTTCCAGGTGCGGTTGAACGCCAAGCCTTTTTACAAGGATAACTATGACATTTTGATTGTCAAGTTGTCGAAATTGTACGATTTGGTCCGGACACGGGGTAATCCTGTGAAGGGAGACTCGTCTGCAGGAGGAAGCCAGCAGAATTTCGTCCGGCAAACCACCAAGTACTGGGTGCATCCTGATAACATCACAGAATTGAAGTTGATCGTCTTGAAGCACTTGCCGGTTTTGGTGTTCAATGCTGAGAAGGAGTTTGACCAGGAGGATTCGGCCATCACCTCCATTTACTTTGACAACAAGGACATGGACTTGTACTATGGCCGGTTGAGAAAGGATGAAGGTGCAGAGGCTATCCGGTTGAGATGGTACGGAGGCATGAAGTCAGACCAGATTTTTGTGGAGAGAAAAACCCACAGAGAGGACTGGACCGGTGAAAAGTCTGTCAAGGCCCGTTTCGTGTTGAAAGAAAACAAGGTCAACTCGTTTTTGAGCGGAGAGTTCACGGCCACTCAGGCTTTTGAGAAAATGAGAAAGGATGGTAAGAAACTGCCCAAGGAAATCGACAACTTGGAGGCCTTGGCCAAGGAGGTGCAGTACTCCGTGCTCAAGCACAAGTTCCAGCCCGTGATGAGGTCGTTTTACAACAGAACGGCGTTCCAGTTACCTGGAGATGCCCGTGTGCGTATTTCCTTGGATACCGAGTTGTCTATGGTCCGTGAAGACAATTTTGATGGCAGTGACCGTACCCACGGCAACTGGAGGCGGATGGATATCGGCGTGGACTTCCCATTCTCGCAGTTGCGGGAGAAGGACATTTGTCGGTTTCCATATGCTGTTTTGGAGGTTAAATTGCAGACGCAAATGGGCCAAGAACCTCCGGCTTGGGTGCGTGATTTGGTGGCTTCTCATTTGGTGGAGGCTGTGCCCAAATACTCCAAATTCATTCACGGTGGAGCCACTTTGTTGACGGATCGGGTGAACTTGTTGCCGTTCTGGTACCCCCAAATGGATGTGGATATCCGCAAGCCCAAGGTGGAGCAGGAGTACGGTATTCTTCGGCAGCAGAATAAGGCCAAATCATCGTCTTCGGGCGGAGAATTGGATGAGGAGGAGCTCATGGATGAGGAGTATGGCGAACGGTACTCTTCAGTGCACTTTTCAAACTCGGTCAACCCATTGGAGGAAGATTTGGATGAAAACACTCCATTGTTGCTTCCCTCTGGTTACGGCACCAACGAGTCACCAGCTACGTTCTTCAAGCTGTTGTACGGCAAGTTCTTGCACTACTTCAACGATGACAGAACATTTACCATCAAGCCAGGCACCAACTTCGACTTGAACACCACTTTCAAAGACCGTTTGCCCAGCGGAAAGAAGATCTGTGTGCCTGTCCGCATCGAGCCCAAGGTGTATTTTGCTGCAGAGAGAACGTTTCTCAGTTGGCTCTCCATTGGGATGATTCTTGGAGGAACTGCTACAGTGCTCATCAACTACGGCAGCCGGTCGTCGTTGGTTGCATCCGTGGGATTCTTCATTTCGGCGCTCTTCACCATGGCATATGCCACTTTCAAGTATATCCGCCGGACGTTTGCTATCCGGGAGAGAAAGGCCACGGATTACGCCGACAGGTTTGGGCCCAACATGATATGCGTGTTGATTGCGGCATCGACCTTTGCCTCGTTCTTGTTCAAGGCCTTGGAAAACTAGAGACATTTATGTGTCTCTTTAAAATTAGAACTCCACCTTTTAAATTAATCTCGGACTGGTTATAGTCCCACTCTAAAAGGAACTGTGTAGAAGAAATGGCTGCTGTTGAGCGTTACCATAAACACGCACGTGATCCGGCACGTGATCCGATACATGTGTCTCGTTATACATCAATAACTCCATCAAGTGTGGAGATTTAGCACTCGGTTTCTTGGATTATTTATCTCTAAACCAATACTAGAAAATTTTTACTACTCAAACCAGAGCGGGATCTCCTCTTTATATAGTCCATTTCTGGGGCTTCTTCCGAAGGAGCCTCCACAGACGGATTCCGCGGTGGAAACGCCTTTTCGGGAATCTCCGTGGATTCCGCTTCGAGTTCTCTTTCTGCAGATTCCGCTTTAATGTCTTAAATCCGTGGATTTATTATTCAATGCTTATTCTGGACTTATTGTTTCATCTGGAACCTGCATACTGCACATGCGAGATGTGTACATTTTGCTTGTTCAATAGCTGCAACCCCGGAATTGGCACATATACACCCGTGCACCAGGCTACCTCAGCAGAAAAAGGGCCAACGCAAAGCCCCTTAATTTCTCTGGAATCTATAAGAAATTGGGTTCGTTGGAATGCTGGAATTCCGGACATTATAGTGAATATCTTAAAATGAAATTATATACTGTGGGTGCTTTTTTATCCGACCTACGCTGGCTATTCCGACCGCACCCTCGCATCTCCCCATTTACTCAGTACAATATCTCAAGCAGTCTACACTTTCCCATCCTTCCCTACCAATATACAGGATATTTTATGGTTGGCTATTTTACGTTATTTTTACGTTCATTGGTTTTATTTTGTCTACTTTTTTCTTTTTTTTTTAATAAGGTGACTTTGGTGTGGTTGCAAAATCTCCCATACTTGCCAAAATGCGTTGGAATACAAGAGCCAAAAATTCAACGGGCCTCCAAAAATCGAAATCCATTGCAGTTTGTTAATAATCATTTTTAAAGTATAGAGCTGTCTAGTAGTAGTATAGGAATAGTCATGGCCGTCTAAAGTAAGGACTTTTTTCAGTTCCGGGGCTTATATCCAGTTCCGACCTATTGACTTAGGTCGTTTCATCCTCCCCACAAAAAAGTATTTTTCTAAACGGTTTGCGGTTTTGGAATCACCTTAATTTCGTCATAAGTATATACTCTGGAGAAGCCGAAATAGCAAGTGTGTGGACATCTACAGAAAGACGTGTACAAGTCACGTGACGTTTCCGACCACCCCGGATATCCTAAACCCATAATTCCACACCACACCACTTCCAGAAACTAAGTAAATGAAAACTATTTCCGCCATTTCATATATACGTACTGCATCGATCCCGTATAACGTTCAGTACTACCACAGTATACAAGACTTACTACATAAGACTACATCACAGCCAGAAAACAACATAGTCAATATCTATACCAAAGAGATTCCAACAAGAGAGAAGTAGTGTGTGGAAGTCATTTGGGTGCAATCCCATTTTTAAGAATATGCTACGAATATATTTCTAAACATGGATTGAGATGATTCTTAAATGAGAATGAATGAAGGTTAATACATCTGAGAAATATAAATTAGGTGCAGGTATACCTGTTTCTGATTATTCTGAATAATACTAACCAGATAGTTCACTTCTACAGGTAATGCATTTCTTTTCTGAATGATTCTATTTCTTATTTCCATTTTTCAAAGTATATTCAGAATTCAGATCCGCCCATTTACTGCTACTATGATCCCCTCTATACACTACACCACTACACTGCCAGATCTACTCCGGTCTACTCCGGTCTAGTACTAGTCTAGAAGCTGAGTTGCTTAGTGGTGTGTAGATTTTTTGGACACTGGTGGAGATGGTTAGGAGCCATGCACTCGCTTAAGTAGACCCTACTTCACTTCTACCATTTAGTCATCCCATCTTCTTTACTCCAACTCTATACCAGACGATATATGCACCACCACCGATAGTTCTGAATTCAATGTGATTCGAACGGATGTGGAAATGAGTACACAACAAGACTTGTGTGTGGATAGTCCGTTCAAATCTTTATGTCCCTATACGTTCCAGACTGTTACTGTACCTATTTTCTTTTGTATGCTTTTATATTAGAAATGTGGAGTGTAGTGGTGGGTACTCTGTACAGTCTAGGAGTCCTGGCTACCATGATACCTGAAATCTTGTGTACCATGAGTATCGGAATATCATACTGGCCAATTTCTCTTCATGGCCAATATGCTATTCTGCTGGATCTATGTACCAGTCCGAATACATCAGTGGAAGTTGTGGTGGAGTGGATCATGACTTGTCTGGTGGGGTGTGGAGGCCTCTCATTCTATTCTCAATGATCTCGTCCACATTCTCGTCTTCCCGGTGCAATTTCTTTCCAATCTTCGACACCAATGCATTCTTCTTCCGCACCTTGAACCTCGACCCACTGGGCAAGATCTCATAGTTCTTTTTAAGGGCGTAGCTCTCCGACCCTGCCGGAAGCTCTCCTTCTTGAGGACTTGTGCCCGCCCGTTTTCTCCACCCGGAAGAGCCTGGCTCGAGCATTGCTTCATCGTGCTTCGACTTGATGCCCAAGAATCCTCGGATCTTCTTTAGCGTGGTGGAGGCATCTCTCTGGAAAAACCAGCCCTGGGACAATTCGTTGATGGCATTCTGCTCAAACAACTTCTTCATGTGGAAGTCCTTCTCGAAGTACTGGAAGATCTCGGTGTCGCTGGGGCTGAAGATGAACTTCACTATTTTGGTGAGCAAGTCGAAGAAAAGAAGAACACACACCGTAAGAAGAATCACACACCACCATGTGACGTCCTCGCCAAACTCCACGAGCCCGTAGCCCACAAAGTAGATGGTTCTCTCTTTGGACCGCTGGAGGGCCATGATCAAGAGGTTCCATAGACCGTAGCCCAAGATGGAGATCACACTGGATGCAATGGCTAGCCACTGGATGTTGTGGGTCTCGATGAACTGAGCCTTGATGTTGATAACAATGACCAACGCCCAAAACGATGCATTGCCCAAAGGAAACGTCGAGTTGTCTCGGAGAGCAGTGAAGCCCCAGCAGAAGAATGTCATGAACGAAACTCCCGTACTCTGCAACGCAGCCAAAAACATCCAGAACAAAAACACCTTAAGGTTGAACGCCTGGTAGAGACGCCCAGTCGCGTAGAGTTCCGGCACAGCTATCAAGGTGGAAGCATCCAAGTCCTTCTCAAACATACCAATGCAGAGCACGGGCAACGACGTGAAGAGCGTGTTGAACATGGATAAGGACCATGACTCATATAACGACAGGCCCAGGAAAAGCGTATACCGTTGGTAGATGCACTGCGTCAAGTAAAACAACAACTCCTTATAAAAGGTCATCAACACAAACTTGGACGTGCGGATATAGTTGTAGCGACCATTGACCAAGAGCAACTTGATCAAGAAACGGAACTGCGCAATGGAGTAGTCTGCTGCTCGTGCGGCTTGAAGACCCTCTTTTCCAGTGATCCCCACTCCGATATCTGCACTCTGGATCATGGCGATATCGTTTGCTCCATCACCTATGGCCAACGTCACGTCCCTCTTCTTGACTTCCCGGATACAGTTGATCATCTTGGCTTTCTGGGAAGGTGAGGCCCGGCAACACACAGCCGAGTCCACCAAGATGCATAGCTCCACCAAGATACTCATGGCCGTGGGGTCGCTTTCAATCTCCGTCAAGGTCCCTCCATCAATGACCGCCACGCTATGTGCAGTGTTTCCCTGCTCGATCTCCAAAATGCTGGACTGGATGCGCTGCATCAACTTCTCCATGCCTTCATCAATACTCAACACAATCACTGTGGAGTAATCCTTGATGAGCTGGCACGAGTAACCAATGTTGATGGCCGTTTCTCTCTTGTCTCCTGTAAGCATCCAGATCTTGATGCCTGCACGACGCAACTTGACTATGGCTTCACTGACTCCTTCTTGTAGCTTATCCTCAATAGCTGTGGCTCCTAACAACAGAAGATTGTCTTCGATTTGGCTTCCGATTTGTTCCACTTGCTCCGAACGGTTGGTCACTGAGATCTTGGCCGCGTGGTATGCCTCGGCCCATTTCTGGTACGTGGGCTCACTGACCCATTTGAACGAGTATAGAAGCGTGCGTAGACCCTCGGTGGAAAATGACTCGATATGCTCCAAGGTCTTCTCCATCACAAACTCTTCGTTGATGAGCAATTTATCCGAGGGAATGTTCTTGGCAGTAGCTTCCAAACTGTATCTCTTGGCTTGGTGTGAGTGTAAGTTGAGCCTTGCATTGCGGGCAATCTCATTCAAATCCTGGCTTTCTTGCATCATCAGCCCATCAATGGACCCGAGCCTCTGCGCAATCTCCAAAGTGTCTCTGGTAGAGTGGAAAGACGTCCTGGAATCGAGATCATTGGAGAGCTTGTTCTGGAGAATCACCTCTGCCTCCATGACCTTACGGTCGTGGGAATTGCTGGCGATTTCACGGGCCTTTTGCTTCGCCATGGTCGAGTTTTTGAGCAAGTCCAAAATCACATTATCGGCACCTTTGCAGAAAACAGCAATGCGAGTGTCGGGGAACTTCACCACTATAGACATACGCTTGCGCACCGATGAAAACTCCACCACATCTAGCACCTCGTAGCTCTCGTATTTGGGGAACAGCCCAAATCCTTCGGGGTACGTTTTAACCGTGACTTGGTTATTTTGGCGGTTGGCCACAACAAAGCCAAGGTCACGTGCGGCCTGCACCAACGCCAATTCATCCGGTGATGCTGCCTGGTACTGAATAGAGGCATCGTTAGCCACGTGGTCTTCCGAAGCTTCCTCGTCGAAGTTATCCAAGCTAGTGAGTGACCGGTTGCGGTTTCCCTTAGGCACCTCTTCCTTTTTGGGCTGGCACGTGTGACAAAGAGCAATGCTCAAGAGGAAGAACGTCACTTTCTGGGAGAAGAGCGATTCTGGATGGGTCTGCACATGTTTGAGAAGACTTAAGGAGTTGGGAATCTCCTGTTCGGCTTCAGGTTGCGCCAGCGCCCTCCACTTGGAGTTTTTCTCCACCGACGATAGCTCCATGCTTTCACGTACGATGGAAGTGGTGCTTTTGGCCCTGGAATGCCCGTTTTTCTTGGAGTCCTCGTCCATATCCACATCATGAAGCCAGCTGGTTCCACACACACTGAGTTTCCGGAACAACATCTTGTTATCGGTCAAGGTGCCGGTTTTGTCGCTGAAAATGTACGACACCTGGCCCAACTCCTCGAGAATGGTGGCAGTTTTAGCATCTGCAGGCGTATTGGTCTTTGTCTCGTACATATCGATGTCGTACTGCAAAAACAAAAGCTGCATGACCTTGATGACCTCCATGGTCACGTACAACGAGAGTGGAATGAGCGTGTTGTACATGATGACAAAGCCCATAAACGTGGCTGCCACGCCCACGTCCTGCTCATAGGTGTACCACATGGACTTCCTTTTGCGGTTGTAGAAGAGCCTCTGCGCCATCATCGAGAACGCCGATAACGAGAGCACCACAAACACCATGAAGATGACAATGTAGTTGATGTTTTTCTGGAGTTTGGGCGCCTTGATCCGGGGATTGCGCACGTTGTTCATACGGATCTTGGACTCCTCCCCCGTGAATACCACAAACCCCAAGATACACCCGGTGTTCCGGAGCACACTGCCTCTATAAATGACGTTATCGGTACCCAAGGCATGGTCTTTTTGGGACAGCGTGAAATGGCCCTCGAAGTTGTATAGGTCAGGGTTGGGGTCTTCGGCCGTCACCAAGCTGGCGAGGTTTTTGAGCCGGGAAATCGAGGTTGTTTCCTTGGCTAGTTCTGGATGCACGGTTTTGGTCTTAAGGTTGGTCTCTCCGTCCAACGCCATGGTCTCCACAAAAGCCTCGTTTTCTGCCGCAGCCAAGAGAACAATGTCTGCGGGCACCCACTCGTTCTCCTTGATCACCACAATGTCGCCCACTTTGACATCCAGCCAGCGCGCCGGATAAGTCTTCATGTTGTAGCGGGCCAAAGCTTCCGGGCTGGAGATGTCCGAAGCAGGCGGACTGGCCGATGCCACACTCAATGTGGAGTCATTATTGGAAAACCCTCCCACAGGTATGGTTTCCGTCATGATGGTGGTGATGGATTGCGTGTCTAGAGTACTCAAACTGACATCTTCCCGGAGCACTTGCGTCTGCTTGTTGTTCTCCTCCTTATCGTGGCCATGGCGTTTCCAGTCATCAAAAGCTTCTCGTGCCATGGAGATGGACATGAAGATCAAGAGCGGAACTATTGTGGTGAACTTTCCTGTGGTGGACCAAGAGGGCACCATTTGCATGATGGCCACCACCATGAAGTAGCAGTTGGCCACCTTGGAGAACTGAGCCTTGAGCTGCTTTGGGAAAAACGAGTACACCGTGTACTTGGACGAGGTGATAGCGTTGGAGCAGTATGCGTAGGTCAGTCTCTCATCAATATAGCCCTTTTCGGCAGCACTGTAGAACTTGTCATTGAAGATCAGGTTTGCATTTTCGGGTGAAACACACAAGGGGATCACCCGTCCATGTTCAGACTTTCCTAGGTCGGAACGGCCACTGAATTTGCGCAGAAACGAACGTAGACACAGGTTCCATGTGGAAAGAGCCTGTCTTCGGAGCCGGAGTCGGCGCCGCTGGCCATGGGAGTCGGACCCGTCTTGGGGCGAATCGGATGAGCCCGAATAATCGCTGTTTTGGGAATACCCGCTGCTCTGGTCCCCGTTTAAACGGGATGTGGACCGAGAGATGTTCGACTGTGAGAATATGTATGGAGCCTGGCCCTTTGTGGGGTGATTGGACACCTGTTGGGGAGCATCCACGGTGATTCTGGGCATGGGGTCGGAGGATTCCGGGCTGGGGCTTCCGGATTTGGGGCTTGATTCCGGTCCGGGGCTATTTTTCCCCGATTCAGCATTAATTTCATCCAACTCCATGGGTTTTTGGCCGTTTTCCACCAAACTTTCACTGCTGGTGGTCTTATCGGCAAACGGATTCATCAGACTGGCCAAGGCCTTGTTGAGGAGCTGCGTCCGTAGAGAAAGACCCCGCTTTCGGCGGCCCTGCGGCGTGGAGTGATCTTCGGGCGATACACTCATGGAATGGGGCTCAAATTTGCAGCACTTCTTCTTGAGTAGCTTCTCTTTAGCCTCAACGCTTCTTTGCCTCCGTTTAATGGGGTAATGGGGCAGATGTAGGGGACCGTGTCGAGTGAGGTTTAAATAGATGTAGAGCAAGCCACAACGGTCGGAAATGCACCGTTTTTTTACGTGCAGGTAGAGTGTTTTGGCTATAAAGACGACCAGCAGCAATATGCACGAAAAGCTGGGCTCTGGGCGTGGGAGGTCTCACTTGAATGAATACAAAAGGTATACTGATGAGTTTAGACTGCGCCCACCAACGTGCAGTGCGCGCGGCTGACCAATTGTTATGCTACTCACCAGACATAAATAATGGGGAAAGCCTGGAGAGTCCAGAAATAATTATACACGGTTTTGGCTGGATTATCAAAACAACCATTAATATGGGTCATGAGAATCCGGCCAATTTGAAGTTGAATTCTCCTTTTTAGCAATTAGCATCCATTGTATCAACCACAAGTCAATTTAACATCCAATAGTCAATAACAAAGAAGGAATTGTAAGCCAATTTAGCAACTCAAATAGAAACCAAGGAATTTGAACCCAATTTAACAACTCAACTGTAAAGCAAGGAATTTTAAACCAAGCAATTATAACCAAGCAATTGTAGCCAAGAAACATAAACAATGCAATCATGCATTCGGGGTCTATTGATTCGTGCTGAACCCAAAACCTTAACAAATGGCCAATCATGGCGAAGGATTCCAAGCATCCACTAGACCTTAACAATTCCTTTAGGAGTTAAGATTAAATGTCCTTTTCATCTGTTTAGACTTTTCATCCTTCTCTGTCCATTTCTGTCCAATAATGTCTCTGGTGTCTCTGGTGTCTCTGGTGTCTCTGGTGTCTGTAGAGACTATGCTCCTAGGGTCACTCTGATCTTCCCTATGCAGTAATCCTTGTACTCCTCCACGAAGCCTTCATTGTTGAGCTCCAACGCCCCGTCCAACGAAGAAATCAAGTCATTGTTGCCGGCCACCAAAACCATGCCTTTGGGCATCTGCGAAAGATCCGGCATTTGCTCCACCAACTCATCGTCGAAGATCAACGAAACAATGTTACGCGCACACTGCCGGCCCATGTAGAGTGCCCATCCGGCCGACTTGATGATGGGCAGGTCCACAAGGTCGCCGATGGCAAACATGTGCCGGAGTTGCTTGTGTTCGTTGGTGAGCTGGAGGTAGTCGTTGACCTTGACGTTGAGCTTTTCATCCACAAACTGCATCAAGTCCTTGGTCAAAATATCCACATTGTTTTTGAACGCGTTGCACCAGTAATTGTAGTCGGTCCGCAATTTTTCGCCATTGTAGAACTCCAACTCATTGTCTTCCAGCTCGCTCTTGACCCGGTACCCGGTCATTATTTTTACTCCGCTGTCTTCTAACGACTTGCGCACCGCTGCCCGGAAATCCTCCGGGAGGGGCTCCGGGGGGAATGTTTCGTGGGGGTGGATCAAATAAACTTCTAGGTTCTGGTACCGGTGCTTGACATCTCCGGCAATCTCAATGCCCACTGCTCCGGCACCAATGACTCCAATCAGCTTGCACTGGCTGATGTTGGTGTTGAACTCCAGCATTTCTTGCATATAGCTGTCGAAGTTGTGAGCCAAGGGCGATGTGGGCCACTGCCTGTTTCTGCCCATGGCAAGAACACCATAGTTGAACTCGATTTTGCCGCTTTTTTTGGCGTTGTTGTTGAGCACATATTCGGCGCTCTTGCTCTTTAAGTCGGTGACTCGGCCCTGCACATATGTGATTTCGATATAGTCATTGTTTTTCGGCCTTATCTCAGAGCCCATAGTCTCAAGCACCGTGGCGTCGTCGGAAACCAAATGGTCAAAGGGAAGATCCTCGAGGTTTTGAAGCGGGATAAACTGAGTTTTGGCAAACTCTTCGCTCACAATGGCCCGCGGGATCCCCAATACGTTTAGAAGCCCTGCCTTGGGCTCGATGAGCGTCACGGATATTTTTTGCATCATGGCTCGTTGCCTGAGATGGTTTTTCAACGCCACCAAGGCAGAGAGGCCTGCATAGGCCCCACCCACGATTAACACGTTGGTGTGAAACGAAACGGGATTTTTCAGAAGTGGGCCTTCCGACTTGCGATATATGGTCATGATATGAGAGGTGTGAGTGGTAAAAGCAGCGAGGAGAAAGGAAACAGCTTTTTGTTTCGACTTCCGTAGGTTCCGTGAAAAACTGGCACGATTTTCTGGTTGGTTGCTTTTTGCAAATGTCAAGGCCTCAAACGGGATCCGTTTTTCCAGTGGTTTCTGGTGAGTATTATCTATTCCATCATGTTTGATGGGAATCGTTGACCTGTGTGCAGTGCTGTGCGAAGAAAAGTCTTGGCGGGGCGCGCTTGACATGGTCTCTGGGCCGAGCCGGCCTCGTGCTGTACCATCACTGGCCCCAATGCAAATCTGTAAGAGGCTTCGATTATGGCCGGTCCAAAAAAGGAGAACTTCCCGAATCGTAGTGGTCGGTGGGCGGAGTAGCTGCCTGTTCGGGGTCCGCATGGATGGTTTCCGTGACGAAGCCATCGTAGTTGGTGGACTCTTCAGTGACCCTCATGGACTCATCGTCCAGCTGGAAGTTGTGTGCAGCATCGTTGAACATACCGAGCACCTCGTTGGTAGTGAGCCGAGAGAATAGTGTCATGGTGGGAGACTTGGCCATCTGTGTGGTGTTGCCGTCTCTCAAGGGAATCGTGAATGTATGGTCACCTTCTTGGTCTTGGACCTTAGACCCTGTATTGCTCAGACTCGGAGTTCCATCACCCTGGCTGAACCCTAAACTTTTCAGTTTCTCATTCCCCGGCTTCTCCCCCATCTTCTCATTTCTAAAATGAAGAATGTCATCTTTAATCTCCAGGTCTCTAGTCTCGTTCTGTCTTGAAACTCTTATTTCAAGTGGTCTTTTTTCCAGTCTCTCATAATTATGCTCTCTCTCTGGTCTCTCTGGTCTCTCTGGTCTCTCTGGTCTCTCTGGTCTCTCTGGTCTCTCTGGTCTCTCTATAACGTCTTCTTGTCTCTTTGATAGCAGACCGAGGAGTTCTGCTAGACAAGTCTCTTCGCCCAGAGACGCATAGAGTAAGTTGAGGTTGACCGCTAGTCTCTCTGGAGCCTTGCCCGGGTTGCGGATCACCGTATAGTGCTGGTTGTTTTCGAGGACCAACTCAAAGGCATTTTTCTGAGTTGCCTCCTCGCTGACCTCCTCCGTGTCCTTGAAGACCAGAAACTTGGCTGCCTTCTTCTCCAGCCCCAACTTCTGCTTCAACACCTCGCCATTCCAGGGCCTAGCTGCGATTATGTTCTCGCTGCCTGCTCCAAGTGGTGCCAACACTGCACTCTCATCACTTTTGAACACCTCGTCCTTGATCGAGACTCGGCTTGGGTCTCCATAAACTGTGACCCTCTTCTTTAGACTGCCTCCCTTTCGACCAGAATAACCACTTTGGTTACCAGAACTGGCCTCCGCCGCATCCCCCATCTCCCTATCGTCTGCCCCCTCGGCCGCCCTCTTGCCCAAGATCTGTCGAAGGCCCGAACTGTGCGGATTTCGCGAGGGCTGCAATTCCTTGCTCGGTCCCAGGGACTCCGTGGAATGCGACTCGGTGCGCTTGGTGAAGGCCGCGAGAGAGCGTTGGAGCCGGGCAAACGGCCGCGCGTTCCGGTCCATGCCCACCTCGTAGACCTCCTGGGCGTCGGTGTAGGCGTGTCGCACCTCGAGAAACCGTGCAAATTCCTCGTAGTAGAGGGCGAGCTCACACCCAATACGCTTTTTGGCCAAGTACACAAAAACATCCCGGGGCGAATCGGAATACGCCGCGTACTCGAGCCAGACCTTGAGATATCGGGGGTCGTTCTTGTAGTGGTCGGCGTCCCGGAAAAAGGACGTGCACCGCTCCAAAACGCCCAAGAGGCCGCTTTCTGCATTGGCTCCTTGGGGGTAGTGGTTGTGGATCCACTCTATGTAATTCACGTACTCTTGGAGCGGGTCGTCGAGCTCATCCAGGACGAGTTTGGCCTCTAGAAGCTCTCTTTGCGATGCTAGGGATGTACGCGACCGGCTTTCGCCTAGTGCCTTGCCGAGCTTGCTGGCCAGACGGCCCACGGGGAGTGGCGTTATATTTTCTTTATGCTGCTGTAGAACATTAGCGTCCATGCTTGGGGGTGTTTAATGAAGGGTATCTTGTAGTATGTTTGTGAATGGGGTTTGATGTGATGATACGCGCGGCCTGTGAGTCTCGTCTCGTGCGCAGGTGTTTTGGGATGGAAAAAATGATCACGCCCAGGTTCGAACTGGGGACCTTTTGCGTGTGAAGCAAATGTCGTAACCAACTAGACCACGCGACCATCTTGTGAAAATTTAAATTTTCTGGATAAACAGTAAGTTTTATCTAATTGTAGGTTTTATTGAATTATAGTTGAGTTTTAATAGATCAGTTAAGCTTTCATAGTCCTTTCTCGTATACTTGAATTGGCTAAACCACTTCCTCCGTCATTAAGATCATGGTATGGCCCAATAACAGTCCTATTCCAGAAGGCTTCTTATTTTGGTGCCAGCATAGACTGTTCTGTAGTCCAAGCACCAAGTCATTTCGACACTCCTTGACTTTCCTTGACTTTTCCTGACACTTCTGTGTCTACTATATTCTTTAGGATCTGGAAGTATGCCAGTTTGAAAGTCACTTCAGTATACCGAGAAAATGCCTCATTCTGGTCTTTCAAACCCACGGCCAAAAGATCGTAGTTTCTGAAGATTTTGGCCTTTGCTGTCACCAGCTCCATCCACAAAACTTTACTGCCCAAAGCTTCTGTCAATACCGGCCTGTTTAAGCTGGTTCTCGTCATAGCAGGGCCATCCTCGTGGAACTTGTTGGAGACAACAATGGATTCTGTCTCTGTCTCTGTCTCTGTCTTCTCCATTCTGTCTAGTTCTCCGTATAGATCTAGTCTTAACTGATCAGATTCAAACTCCAGTTCATACCAAGAATAACCGACTTGGCTGACCCTAAATTTGTTTCTTAAACATCAAATCAGCCTTCTTGACTGCCAATACTGAAAACACTTGGGTGCTGTCTTTATCGTCGTTCATTGATTCGACTCTCAATGCTCAGTCACTGAATTCATCATGATTTATCATCAGTCATCTCGGCATTTAGACTTAAGAGCCACTTTATGTGGATTCCAGATATGAGAGTGATATTGGTTCAGTTGGAGACTCCTCTCCAACCTGTTCAAATTCTCCTGACAAACACCTCCGCCTGTATATACGTCAGAAAGATGGTCTTTATACCCCGGATAACCATAAACTGTTCACCGGCTCATTGTATATCCTTTGTTCGGACGTGGAACTTGTCAAAGTCCCATACCTTACTGAGGTCTGCTTCAATACTTCACTGCTCTTGGGGTACAGGACGAGGGTAGATTTCTTCTCTGGAGATTAACTCTCAGGGGACTCTTTTCTTTCTAGTCATATTATTCTTCATCTCAGTCATTGTTTTTCCCTCAATAGAAGTTATCCTAGTTGAAGAGGTCAGCTGGGAGTAGAAGAGTCCAACACTTTCGGAATCTGTATACTCGATCAATCAATACAATCATTGGAAAACATAAAAGTGTCTCTTGAAGACTCACTAATCCTTCTGGAGACCCACTGATCATCCTTCTCAATGCAACTAATTATTCTCTCGTACTTTTCATTTGAATGGGAGAGAAAACTTCATGACACCATCTCCTTATTCCCCAAGCGTTCTCCATTCTCCTCATTGCCGCTTAAGAGTAGCCACTACTACTTCAACGGTCTCTTCAGGAGTTCAGGAGTGACGGGGAATCGGCGAGGCAAGCTGGCTACTTTTTCATTCAACAGATTAGATTGAAAGTATTCTCAGATCGAAGGCCGCTGTCCTACCAAATGCTAAAACTCATTTGCCTGATACATTAAAAGTATACCAGAGTAATAAGGTATTTCACGGAAATATATGGAGGTAAAAAAAGAAACTGCTCAGTCCATAAGGGAAATGAACGAACTTATATAGAGTTGCTTTTGTGTTCAGGGATATTCTGAAACACGGGTGTGGGGGCGGGTTTTCTTGAAACATGAGGTTGCAAGCCATGATGCACGGACTGCACATTCATATCCTTGGTCTGGCGCCCGCATCACGGTTGCCTTTACTTATGAGCGATTCATGCATGTTAACGTAAATTAACTTCCTTATCCGGAACTTTGACGCTATTATATGGTCACGGTAAATAAGGTTCTAGAACCCTGGTTTCGATTCCTAATATGATTTCGAAACTGCCGTTTCTTGTGTCTGAACTTGTGAGATTTCTCTTCAAAAACGGGCCACATTCTATTAAAAAAAAAAGACTGCTACTGAAGACAATCTCCTGTGACTTACTAGTTGATGGGAAAGAAAAAAATGATCACGCCCAGGTTCGAACTGGGGACCTTCTGCGTGTGAAGCAGATGTCGTAACCAACTAGACCACGCGACCTTCTTGGATGTACAGGTGCGTGGGGATGTTTAAGGGATCTAGAAATTTATGAGAGGCACGGGTGTTGCAAACAGATCTACAAAAAAAAAAAGAGAACCTGGTGTTTATGATGGATTACTCAAAGAAGTGCTAGATTCCATACAATAAATTATCCAAAAAAAAACGTGCTGGTGTTCAATATTGAGCCCAATGTGCTTTGAGAAAAAGAAAAAATGATCACGCCCAGGTTCGAACTGGGGACCTTTTGCGTGTGAAGCAAATGTCGTAACCAACTAGACCACGCGACCATCTTGTTTGTTTATAAATTTTGTGAAAACCGAGAGAACAAAATCAGCCAATAATTTCTCAAAATATCGATCTCTAGAAGTCACCCAAAATATCAGCAGAAGTCTCCAGCATATAAAACGACTCCCAACTCCCGAACAGAACATCTCTACAGACATTCATCCCAATTTAAACTGCCCTTGCAGTAGTGTGTGTAGCATAGATACAGTGTGTAGAGGGTATACTGGTGCAGAGTAGTAGTATTGGGTGTAATGTGCAGGATATTGCCTACTAATAGTATAGTGTATATTATAGTGTAGTACAATAGTATACTCGGGTAATTGTAGTGTATGTTCGTGTATAGTATCCAGCGGTGTACTGGTGTTACGCGCTACCATCAACGTCTCACTCACTAACACCTCACACTCCACCACACCTCAAACACCTATACACATGACACCCATACAGGTGGTCCTAGCGACATTCTCCATAGCATGGCTTGTGAGTGCCGACTATGCAGAGCTGCTCACGTTGAAGCCGTTGCCTCGCAATAAGGTGTTGGCGTCCTTTGCCTTTGACTCCACTCTGCCCTCGTTCCCTCTTGAATATGAGGCCGTCGAGAACGGGGAAAAGGAGTCCGACTCGGAGATGTTGATCCGCCACTATGGCCAATTCCCCAAATCCATTGAGCCCATTATTCATTCCACAAATACTCGGCAGTTACATTTACGCTTTACTCAAGGCTGGTGGGATAGCGACACCTGGGGCCGGTTGCCCCAGAACGGATCTCTGAGTGGAGGCACTGGGGTGGAGGTTCTTGCCACCATCGAGGCTCCCAATTTGGCCGCTGCTCGTCAGAGTTGGCGGAAGTTGGCGGAGTCACTCTCTGGTTTTTTCTGTGCGTCTTTGAACTTCATTGATGACTCTATCACCACGTTTCCCCAGCATGATGTCCATGATCTTGGCCTGGACTACGTGGCCGATTTGCTGACAAACAATACGCTTTTCTTGATGCGGGCTGCGCTTCCAGATGAGCCTATTTGCACGGAGAACTTGACGCCTTTCTTAAAGATGTTGCCTACACGGGGAAAAGCGGGAGTTTCGTCGCTTTTGGATGGCCACAAGCTCTATGACTCGTTGTGGCACTCCATGAGCATTGACCTTGTCACGGACTGTGATCTGAACCTGAAACAGTGCCATTTGAACTTGACCCAGAATATCCACCACGTGATCGATGTCAACCGCTCATTACGCCGCATCAAAGAGGGTGGGATCCCCAAACCTACTCCTGGCGAAGAGTTGAGATGTGATCTTACAAAGAAAAATGATGCGTGGGTATGTTTCCCTCTTGCAGACTCTGTGGATGTGAAATGGGACCTTGAGTCCATTTTTGGAAGGCCTATCAAAGGTGCAGGCTTCGAGGGCCAGGAGTTTGCTCAGAGTAAGATCTATTTTGATGTGCACGATGATTGGTCTGTGCAAATGGAGCATATGGGGAAGACCTATGACGTCAAGCCAGAGGAGACTTTACAGGGTGCAGAAAACTACAATGCCGTGTTCCGCACCTCCAACTCGTCTATGGTGACTGAACTTGGCCTCCCACCCATCGAGGTGTCTCGGTCGCTTACTGGGTATTCTCAGGACCGGGGTGGAATGCGGATCAAACTCAAGAACCCAGCCAATGAGCCAATCAAAATTGTCTTTTTCGAGACTTTGCCTTGGTTCATGCGGGTCTACTTGCATACGCTTCATGTCTCTGGTTCGGGCAAAATCACGTCGCAGTTCTATAAGCCTGCTATAGACCGGATCAGACCAGGTCACTTGGAGTTGGAGATCGAGTTGCCTGCACGCGGAGAGATCGCCATGACCTACCAGTTTGACAAGTCTTTGCTTTTGTACTCGGAGTATCCTCCCGATGCAAACCATGGCTTTGCCATTGCACCTTCTGTGGTGAAAGTGTTGGATGTTGACGGTAAAACCGTGTACCAGTTGAGGTCCACGAGTTTGTTGTTGACGCTTCCGACTCCAGATTTCTCCATGCCGTACAATGTCATCATCTTGACCTGCACGGTGATGTCCTTGGCATTCGGCACCATTTTCAACTTGTTGACGAAGAAGGTTGTGACTGAGGAGGAGTTTGAGGAGGACTCGAAGAACTCGAAGCTTTCCAAGGTGAAGGCAAAGATACGGAGTCTCATTAGAGGGAAAAAGGAGGAGAAGTAGATGAGTACGTTTTAATCGAATAGATCATGTGAGCATGTGTAGGCAATGAGTTGAGAGAAGTAAGTGATCAGGAAGGGTGAGAAGGTAAATGAGACGACTTGTATATCCCCAGATTTTTACTGTCAATAATTGCCTGGTTAGCTCAATCGGTAGAGCATTTGACTCTTAATCTTCTAAGGTCAATCAAAAGGTTGCGGGTTCGAGCCCCGCATCGGGCTTTCTTTTTCGCTCTCAGACTAGTGATTTTTTTAAAGACAAGAGTGTTCTGAATGTCTCTCAGACTAGTGGTTTTTTAAAGACAATAGTGTTCTGGATGTGTGAGTAATTATAATATTATTCAAAAGATCGAATGTTGTGCTAGGCAAGAGTACTCTAAAATCAGTGGCCAGACCTATCGTGGTTTATATGCAGTCCGGGGAGAAAAAGTCCAACGTATTACCAAAATTCTCCATTTTAAAAGTACCAAGTGTAAGTAAATCCCATCAAAAAGGGTTCACCCAATTTCCAGCTCTTTTCAAACGGTTTTCGATTTTTGGCATCATTGTAGATTTTTGTAGAAAACATGTCTTGCTGCGAACAAATTAAGAAGTAGTTAACAGTGCGCACAACCAACAAGACACTACCGATGACCACAGGGGACGACCTCTAATGACTCCACGCTTACTCCTTCAAAAACTTCAACCAACCCTCGAATTCGTAACATATTTTATTCTGGTCACTCAGTATTAAATACCACTCCAGCTGAAGTATCAGTACCAAGACAGTCTCAGCTACAGTGAGTGGTCATGGGTCGTACAGTAAAGGAAGGGAAACCACCCATGTACTGTTATACTCTACTACTGTATTATCCTGTACACTGCCAGAGACGTTTTGGCATAATTTTGGCATAATTTTGGCATAATTTTGGTAGACTTTCCTGAAATTCGCCCATAATGTCAGCTCGAGCCATGGGGGCCAATAATATAGTATTCAGTCTCGGGAGGTACGGAACTTTGCCTCGTGTGGACATTCATGAATAAAAAAAGCCCTTCCTTCTCCATTCCTTTTCTCTTCAATCTGTTTTGCTTCTTATATACATGAACTTTGGATTCAAATGTGTTCTTGATAAATCTTCCCGTCAGTATTCCGTAGTAGGGTTTTCGCACTCACTAAAAAAGGACTATTAAATGATGACAGTGGTGGTTCAGAAGGACACAAATCCATTCACTTCTTTTCTAATCAGGGTTTGATTTTTGTAATTTCTGATATTTCGATTTCAGATTTTTTTATTTCAGATTGTTTTTATTTCAGATTGTTTTTATTTCAGATTGTTTTTATTTCAGTTTCAGATGCGGGGATTGGCTTTGGCCCACTTCTCCCCTGTTCGCATCTGCAGCTTCAGCTCACGCTACTTGTTCACACTATGAAACATGAAACATGAAACAGACAAAACATGAAACAGATAAAACATGAAACAAACATGAAACAGATAAAACATGAAACAAACATGAAACAAACATGAAACAAACATGAAACAAACATGAAACAAACATGAAACAAACATGAAACAAACATGAAACAAACATGAAACAAACATGAAACAAACATGAAACAAACATGAAACAAACATGAAACAAACATGAAACAAACATGAAACAAACATGAAACAAACATGAAACAAACATGAAACAAACATGAAACAAACATGAAACAAACATGAAACAAACATGAAACAAACATGAAACAAACATGAAACAAACATGAAACAAACATGAAACAAACATGAAACAAACATGAAACAAACATGAAACAAACATGAAACAAACATGAAACAAACATGAAACAAACATGAAACAAACATGAAACAAACATGAAACAAACATGAAACAAACATGAAACAAACATGAAACAAACATGAAACAAACATGAAACAAACATGAAACAAACATGAAACAAACATGAAACAAACATGAAACAAACATGAAACAAACATGAAACAAACATGAAACAAACATGAAACAAACATGAAACAAACATGAAACAAACATGAAACAAACATGAAACAAACATGAAACAAACATGAAACAAACATGAAACAAACATGAAACAAACATGAAACAAACATGAAACAAACATGAAACAAACATGAAACAAACATGAAACAAACATGAAACAAACATGAAACAAACATGAAACAAACATGAAACAAACATGAAACAAACATGAAACAAACATGAAACAAACATGAAACAAACATGAAACAGATGATACATGAAACAGATGATACATATACTATGGTCATGGTAATGATGATGGTACTGTGATTGAGAATATTATTTTAATTTCTATATAAGTATTTAATATTTCTGACCATTCTATTTTGGAACATTTAATCTGAAGTTAATCTGAATTATCTGACTTTCTGGGTAGTGCACTACTCGTAGACTCTAGGTTGACCCAGTTAATCGCACCCAGAGTCACCAGCCTTGATGTACTGTATACAGCACCACCACCACCACTCTACATACCACTATGTTCTCCAGTACTATACCACTATATTCTCTAATACACTATACGTACTATAACTACTAGAACAGACTAATGGGAAGCAGATAGGATTTTGTCAATGGTTCAAGTTGACTGGTTGGTATGGTTGAGGAGCACATAAGAAAAAGCTCCAGGATACAAGATGAAGTCCAGAATTGGGAGGATAGTAAGTGGTACTCAGTCTCAATAATCCTTAAATTTAATAAGTCACGAGCCCTTACAAGAGTCCTCGTATCAGTGATTGAACCCCTAGGAGTACAGGGTTTGATTCCATATAGTAGCCGTGGTTGGTCTATATCTTGGTCGTGCCCCACCCATACCATACTGACTAATTTCCGCTTGGCCAAGAACTGCTCCTACCACTACTACTAATTTTTAGACATTTTTATGGAATAGAGTTGTTGGATCATGTGACTTGAAACCATACCATGGGAAGTCGTGCACTGACCATTCTTCTCTAAGGTCAACTCAACTTCCTCATACGCTAGCTCCATATAATTTGAAAGGACGTATTTCTGAGACTTGACTTGACTCATATTGAATTTACTTATTTTCAAGAGGGAAGAGGGCTTGTCGTGATGATAACTGATCTTAACTATTCGTAGATTCCTGGTACTCGTCCCCCATGAGCAGCAGTAAAGTTTTTATCAGTAGCTATGAAATGGAAAACGATACACAAAACTTATACTGTAATTAGGAGGGTATCAGACGTTAAATCAGAGATCTATTTGCAGTATTGGGTGTTAGCCTCGGAATTGAGGATGCGGCCGGAACTCCCCGGCTCCATGTGGTGTAAAAGTGCACTGAATCAATCTTTCTGGCTGAAAAAAGATAGTTGTAATCTCCGGAATTCCAGTAATGCAATGAATTGAATATTACAAAATTTCTAGTCAAATCAGGGCCTTTGCGTTGGTCCTTTTTGTCCTGGGGTAGCACGGTGTACGGGTGTTTCGCAGCCCAAAGGGCCCAATTCCGGCGTTTGCACCCATCCACCATCTCTCTCAAGTTTAAGTACTAAAAATAATCCTTGGTAGTGTATGTAATGTCTGGTAAATTATTCTGTAAAATTATACTGTGGATAAAAAAGCCAAAAAATGATTTTTCGGTTGCGGCCATACCAAGTGGAAAATACTGTTTCCCGTCCGATCAACGTTAGTCAAGCCACTTAGGGCCACAGTGAGTAATGCAGTGGGAGACCATGTGTGAAATTGTGGTGCTGCAATCTTTTTGCCACACAATTATCTATTTGCAAGTTACCTTTTTTAAATTGGCTTTCATTTATTATGACAATGTTTGCTGGACATCACTGACACCACAGGAAATTGCAAAGTTGGACTAAGAGATCGGGGGTTTGTATGCAGGTTCGATGAAATAGTATAGAGTGAGTTTTTAAAGGTTAATACTATATATTGGGCTGTGTCCTTGAACAAGTAAAATCCTAAACGGCTATACGTACAGTTGTTTAGACATTAGAAAACCATGGTCAGCACACTATCTATTAGGACCTTGGCCTGCACACTACCTATAGATATTCCCCCTGGTGCAGTCATCCTGACATAAAAGTTGTCTGTCTATATCCCGGCAATTCATATAAGCAGGGATAATCTCATGCATGATCAGCCAATAGTGTCTGAGTACTATAACGTACAAAAATCACTAGTCGTGTAGCATGGACTGTGGAGATGAAATTCACTGTCGTTCTTGGTGCACAGCAAAAGGTTCATGTCGTCGAAACATTCAATAAAAAATGTCGTCAGTATACTATCAATATACCATTGTGTACTGGAAGTACTAATAGTACTATTGGCAGTATTGGAAGTATTGGCAGCGAGTGGATTGAGCGGAGTGACCATTTTCATCATTAAAAAGGATCTTCATAAGGATCCTCCTCATCATAGTCGTCGTCCTTCTCAAACTCATAGACTATGGCGCCTCCATACTTGCCCAACTCCGCCTGTGCTTCCATGAACGGCAACTCCACCTGCTCACGTGCTAGTTTCTGCTTGGAGCTGGTGGATAGGTTGAAAGTAGTCAAGCCCTCTAGAAGATCGTCTCCATCTAGCTCGTCCTTCTTTGGCTGGTAGATCTCATACTGGTGTTTTTCCAGGTCCACCGTGAACACATAGGCCAAGGACTTGCCTGATTTCTTTTTGTTGATGACGTTGAGTTTGAAACAAGCGGAATTGAGGCCTTTGGCGAACCGGAACTGCGCCATCTGCTGTTCAAGCCCCTCATGCTCCTCTGCAGGAAGAAGAGGCTCCACTTCAAACGTACTCTGAGCAATAAACAGAAGAAGCTGGAGTGGAGATGGTCCCGTACCTCCTGCAACAGGTACGCCACCATGGAAACAGCCAATAAGAGCGTGCAGTGGCAGAAGAAGCGTGGAGATGAAGCTCGAGAGCTTGTGTGCCGGAATGTAGTTGAGAGAGTCCACCACCACCAACGCTTTCTTGGGTGCCAGAACTGATAAGACGAAATCCCTTATTTCCTCGACTCGTTTGCCCACACAATCATAGATTGCTGTGGCGTATGTAGGCGGAGACACCGTCTCGAAGGAGAGGTATATGACTGGAGCGCCAGACCTATAGACGTACTCCAGGATAAGGGGAGCCGCCGACTGAGCCAACGAATCGACTAGGAGGGTAAAAGGCAGCGGCTCTTTAAGCGTGAGGTGCCTGTTGAGCAAAACAAGCGAAGGATGTGACGTCATGGTTATTTGTGGTGTAAGTGACTGAACTTCTGGTGGAGCTGTAGTACTGAGGTTATGTAGTGCTCATGCTCACACTGGAAGCCGAGATGCACCCGTACACCACCATGCAATCACTGATTTTCTGGTAAATAGAATCGTGTATTAACCATAAACAGACCTTGTATTCTGCATCAACAATAATGGATCTTTCATCCTGCAGTTAGTAGCTGGTACTGGTACGGTAGTGGTGCTAATTTCGTTGGTGTACGGATGTCTGCATACAACGCGGCATCAGCCTCCGCAGCTGCTCACTACTACTCATTGCATACACTCCACTAGCCTCCCAATACATCTTCACCATGGGCAAACGCACATTAACGGCGTCCTATACGGCCCCCAAGCACATGCAGGACTTTGTGGCCGAGTCCAAGCCCGAGCCCCTGTTGCCCGCCTATACAGACCAGCAGTATAAGCTGGATCTAGATGTCAATAATGTGCAGACCTATAAGGAGCGTATGGCCAATCGACATAAAACAGATGAATCCAGAAAAAGAAAGTTTTCGGAAACAGACCAAGGGGAAAGAGATGGTGGCAAAGGAGAGGGGGAAAGAGATGGTGGTTTCAAGGGAGAGGGGGAGAGAGAAGAAAAAAAGGAGGGAAAAAGGGAGGCTTTTATAGAGGAGGGTTCGGGAGTTTACAAAACCACATCTGGTCTAGAAAGCTCGCTTGTACAGGAAAATAGCCCCGGCTCTATCCAGCAAAATGGCCCCGTCTCTATGCAGGAAACCAAACAAAGTTCTCTAAACGGGGGAAACAGCCTTATTCACCAAAAGAATAGTCTAGATTCAGTCAAAACAAACTCCAAGGTTGAACTCACGGATAAGTTGCTTGACCAGATTCTTCCTAAAGGTTACATCAAAGCATCAGTCCCTAGCGAGCCCATGCAGGACCTTTTATATGTCCCCCCACCATCAATTTCCACTGCTAATGCAGTCAATGAAACACTCCCCGAGTTTGAAGGTATACCCATGCGAAAAGCAGACGTGAAACACTTTTCAGCATTGATCAACGTGGATATGGAGGCGGCAGGCTATGTGCAGGACGCGAGTCAAATACGGGCCATGGCTCTAGTTTTCCGGGTCAAAAACGGTCTGCTGGCTATACGAAAAAAGGCCATGAAGGGAGCTGTTTCCAAAGCCCCCGAATATGGTGCCCGGGCCTTTTTGACCTGCATACTCCCGCTCTTCCTAGAGCCTTCGCTCGATGAAACCGACCGTCACGTGCTCACCAAGCTCCTCCTACGGCTTCTCCATCCCCTCGGGTCTTCTATCAAGCCCTACACACACAAGATTATCTCTGCCGTGTCACCGCTTCTCATTGACGAAAATATGGCCCTACGTCTTGAAGCAAGGGACTTGGTATCATCACTCACGCGAACCGTGGGCTTAGCATCGATAGTCACGGCGTTACGGCCCGATTTGGACAACGCCGATGAGTTTATCCGGAACCTCACGGCCCGCGTGTTTGCCATAGTGGCTACGACCTTGGGGATCTCTCAGGTGGTGCCATTTGTTAAGGCAGTGATTAAGTCCCGCAAGAACTGGCACGCACGGCATACTGGGATCCGGATCATCCATCACGTGTGCATTCTTTTGGGTGGTGGCAATGGTGGATCTTTATTACCCTATTTGGACCAGCTAGTGCAGGTGCTTTTACCCGGACTAGATGATGACTTGGTGCAGGTCCGGACAGCCACGGCAAACACATATGCCCTCTTGGCAGAATCCGTGCATCCGCATGGAATCGAGGCGTTCGAGCCGGTGTTGCAGCCGGTATGGTCCGGGCTCAAACACTCCCGGGGCCGGGCGTTGGCCTCTTTCCTCCGGTGTCTTGGCCTGACCATTCCACTCATGCACCACAACCCGGCATTCTCCGAGTACGCCAACTACTACACCAAGGAGTTGGTGCAGATCATGTCACGTGAGTTCTCCAGCCCCGATGACGACATGAAGAAGTCCATACTCCGGATTTTGGCGCAACTTCCCCTTTCCAAGGCCCTTTTCCCGAAGTACAGGACGTTGATTGTGGGTCCGTTCCTAAAAAGTTTCTGGACCAGGCGTGTGGCTGCAGACTCATCACAGCTCTACCGGTTGGTGGTGGATGCGACATTTTCACTAGCCACTAAATTGGACGTGGCTTTTTTCGTGGAGAAATTGACGCCTCTAGCCAAAGATGCCAATGAAAACCTCCGGCGGATGTCTGCGGATGCCATGAACCGGATCTTGGTCAATACGCCCGACTCGGTGGTGGAGCTAGACCCTACACAGGACGCTTCGCTTGTGGATGCTTTACTATATGCATTCCAGGAACAGAGTGTCAAGAGTGTGATTTATATCAAGGCGTTTTCGACGGCTGCTCGGGTGTTGGGGACCAGAATGGAACCCCACTTGCCGGAGGTGCTCAGCTCGCTTTTATACCGGCTCAAGAGTGCCGAGGCCGAGGTACGTCAACAGTCGGCCGATTTGGTTTCGGCCATAGCCCCGGCCATCCTGCTCTGCCTGCATGGAGATACCACGGTGATGAAGAAACTCATTCTCTTCCTTTATGAGCAATTGGGGGAAGTTTTCCCCGAGGTTCTAGGCTCAATCATCGGGGCCCTCTTTGCCTGTATACAGACCATGGACCGGAACACCATGTACACGCTTGAAAACCCCTCTGTCAGCGTGTTGCTCCCGACTTTGACTCCCATCTTGAAGAATAGACACGAGAAGGTACAGGAACAGTGTATCAAGTTGGTGGGGCTCATTGCCAGCAGAAACCCAGACACCATCAACGCCAAGGAGTGGATGAGAGTATGTTTTGACTTGTTGGATATGTTGAAATCACAAAGGAAGCGCATTAGAGTGGCTGCAAATGCCACGTTTGGAGAAATCGCCAAGACAATTGGACCACAGGACGTTTTGGCCATGCTATTGGATAACCTCAAGGTGCAGGAACGGCAGCTCCGGGTGTGTACTGCCGTGGCCATTGGTATCGTGGCCGATACTTGTGCTCCATTTACGGTTCTTCCTGCACTTATGAACGAGTACCAGTACCCGGACAAAAACGTGCAGAATGGAGTGCTCAAATCGTTGAGTTTTCTCTTCGAGTACTTGGATGGCCATACTATAAAGGATTACCTTTTTGCAATGACTCCGTTGTTGGAAAATGCTCTTACGGATCGGGACCAGGTGCACCGCCAGATTGCTGCAGACGTGGTCCTGCACATTGCACTCAATTCTATTGGCCATGTTCATAATGACCAGCCATCCATCTTCGTGCATTTGCTCAACTTGGTGCTTCCTAATATCTACGAGCTGTCACCACACGTGATCACGCGGATTCTTGCATCGCTTCATTCGCTTTATTTGGTGCTAGGTCCAGGGTTATTCATGAATTACGTATGGAGTGGCTTGTTCCAAGCGGCCAGAAAGGTCCGAGGCCCATACTGGAAGGTTTATAATGCTGCCTATGTGCACAACTGTGACCAATTGGTTCCATTCTACCCCCGGTTCGAAACTCTAGAACCTGCCCAGGGTCATTCCGAGGGCCACCAAAGCCACTATACTCTCCAAGAACTCGATCTTTGGATCTAATTCTGGATATAATTCTAGCAGGGTTCAATCTCGCTTCCATTTCCAATCTCGCTTCCATGATCTCCACAGACTCACCTAGCACTGGCCCTCCATATCTACGTGCGCATAGTCAAACAAATAGCCATCATCAGAGTACCTCTGGTCGCTGAAATCATGAACAGTGGTAATGGGCCGTGCTGTGGTTTCGCCATTGTTCAAGTAATTGCCCGTGATGATGCGGGTGATCTGGCGGGCCTGCTGCTCGAAAATGTCCTGGTCCGTGGGCGACGTTTTCAAGTCGTGAAGGTGGGCATTGGACGAACGTGACGAGCTGCTCACGTGTCCGGGGTAGCAATTCGATACCCAATCTCCGCCCACTTGGATCCACGGCACGTTGTTGAGCCAAGCTGAGACCTTCTCAGCAAGAGGCATGTTCTTGGCTTCCCGAGGCCGAAAGTTGACAAACTGAGCTTTATTTAAGCCATTTCCAGAGAGTCCAGAGAGATTAGGCATGTCGAAATCGGGCATGTCCAAATTGGGCATGTCAGAAAAGTTACCGGCTATGGGCATGTTGGCCATGGGCAAGTTTGCAGCCATGGACAAGTTTGCAGCCATATTGGACAAGTTTGCAGAAGGCGAGTTTTGTACTTGGACTGGCGATGGCACAGGCATCCGGGGCATGAACTCTACATAGTTTTTCCCTCCATCGGAAAACACCTCGGTGTCTCGGGCGGCCAGCACCTTGAAGTCCGGCTGCAGAACCAGGTGACGGAGGTGCATGGCCGGGTCCACAACAAACGGTCTCATAGAGAAAGAAAAATGACGTGGCAGAAGAGGGGGAAGAGGAAGGTGTCGACCGTTGTCGAAGGAAGAGGTGTATGTTTGTGAGGGTGCAAACCTCTGCACTAGTCATAGGCCGCGACTGCACACAGCGACAGTGAGTGAGAGTGAGACAGACAGACAGACAGACAGACAGACAGACAGACACGACAAGGAGACAGATAATGTGGGATGATTTCTGGGATTGGGATTGAGGAGAATTCAATGAAAAGTAACACTGTGACCCCCACTATCATTATGAGTTCCACACGACAACTTGAATAGACTGCAAGCCATGGCCCTTATATAACCTGGGATGATATAGAAATAATTGGAATGCTATCTGGCTATGGCTATGGCTATGACTGCACACGACTGTATTGAGTGTCTTAGTATTCAGGCCTGGTCACCTCCAGGACAGAATCTTCTATCATTACTGTATATAGTAGACAGACAGACAGATAGAGATGGAGAATAGCAAATGGCTTTGTAGCAGTCACAGCAGGCCAATATGATCTTCGTAAATTTAGAAACATATTATGGATGATCTCTGCAATTCTATGTCTCAGAAGCCCAGCCTTAACTTAGTTGATCCCGAGAATTTCTATGAATCCCAGTAAGTCATAAGTGTAGGCTATCACACCAGTTGGAAGTATAAGTAGCACAATGGGAGTCTGTAGCAATGAAATAAAGAGTAACTCACACTCCGCCCTACCGAACTAGAGGCTATTCCATACTGCTGAATGCATATAGCAATGCTTTATGGAATTCATCAAGCAGGAGTATTAGTTCAATATTCTCATTAACAACGGCACATGTATGGGCTCTTGTCTGTCAGGCACATACATCATTGCTTCCATAGTATCTGCTCCATAGTGAAACTATACTCAACATATAGTACTGCAATCATAGAGTACCATTGGAAGTAGTAGTATTGGAAGTAGTAGTAGTAGTAGTAGTAGTATTGGAAGTAGTAGTAGTAGTAGTAGTAGTAGTAGGATATATGTTCCAGAAGTGTATATGTTCCAGAAGTGTTTTTTATTTTGCGGGGCACCATAAACCCTTTAAAACGTGCCAATAATTCAAGATCAAAGTAGATCCATATTCCAGCCAATCTTCACCAGTGTATGTGGAAAAAATGGTTGTCATTTTTACGTGGTGCGAGCCGTCTATTTATACGTCTGCGCGGACATTTTCGCGGGTGGCTGCAAAACCTGAAACATGGCGTTCCCCTCAATCCCAAGGATATAAAAGGCCGCGTCCCCCCTCCCCCAACTCCTTTTATCCTCCCTTCATAGTCCTTTCAGCCTCCCTTCAGCCTCCCTTCATCCTCCTTTTTTACCAGGTTCATAGTATATATAGCTGATATAGCAATACCTCTTTATTTCATCCTTTGACTTATTCCATACTATATTATATCCATATATTAATCCTACCAATATCAATCCTACCAATATCAATCCTACCAATATCAATCCTACCAATATCAATCCTACCCATAATACTGCTATAGGATTGAAGTCTTTAGTGGACTAGGATTTACAATGGTACATAGATTTATACTCCACGTCCCATCAGTGCTACATTATGGTATCTAAAGTTGCAGAAGTCCAAAGATAATACCGCAATACTCAAGTCTTAATATTGTGGACAGTCATAGCTATCTGATCTATAAAAGACCCGACCAAAAAAGGGGCACTATTATAGGAAGGTAGTTTGATCTTTGGAAAGTCGAATATCCTGCATCCAACCCGCACGCGAACTATACCCTATTACAGCATCAGATCCATCACCTCTACAGCAGCAATCGTTACCAACCCACCACATTATAACCCTGGGCACATCCTTTATATACAAAAGCTAAACGCAACACAAACGCATCCAAACACAAACGCGGACAAAAACACAAACACTACTATATAAAGCAACCTTCCCCCGCATTCCCTTCCACATTCTTTCCACTTTAGCAACCCATGGGTGTCCATTCTCTATGGGACATTGTGGGCCCAGCAGCCAAGCCCGTCAAGCTCGAGGCGCTTTCCCGCAAGAAATTGGCGGTGGATGCACTGATCTGGATCTACCAGTTTCTTAAGGCCGTCAGGGACAAGGAGGGCAATGCATTGGGCCAGAGCCATATCGTGGGTTTCTTCCGGCGGCTCTGCAAAATGTTGTATTTTGGAATCCTCCCGTTGTTTGTGTTTGATGGAGGGGCGCCTGCATTGAAGCGCCAGGTGATCCAGAAGAGACGGGAACGCCGTGTGGGCAATGCTGACAACGTCAGTACGACTGCACAGAAGCTCCTCTTGATGCAAATGAACAAGAGAAGGGCTGTTAATAAAGTCCCTAAAACAGTCCGTGATAGAGGAACAGATCTAGGAAATACAGCTAATAGAGGAACAGACTCTAATACGTATACAGGGTCTGGGTCTGAGGCTGGGGGCGTCTACTTCGAGGATCTTCCTAGTAATGATCTAGGCCAGGGCCCGAACCAGGGCCCGAACCAGGGCCACACCCAGCTTTTCCGGCCCAAAGACGAATACCATCTTCCCGAAATCAAACAGTTTCGAGTGCGGAAAAGCGACGAGCGCATCCTTCCCCCAGACGAAGTGGAGGAGGCGGAAAACCACGATTTCGATGTGGTGGACGGAATTCCCATTGACTCCGTGGATCCCTCTTCACCAGAGTTTGCCCTGCTTTCCATGGCCACGCAGTACATGATCCTCAACCACCTCCGGCTCCGGTCCCGGCTTCGTATGGGCTACACCAAGGACCAGTTGGTGGGCCTATTCCCCAACCTGCAGGACTTTTCTAAATTCCAGATCCAGCAGGTGCAGAAACGCAACTTTTACACACAGAAGTTGATGAACGTCAGTGGCATGTCGGAGGACCTGGGCAATATGTCCAAGAGAATTGCTGGTGATAAGGACCGGCAGTATATGTTAGTGAAGAACGAGGGGGGATGGACACTTTCATTGGGCGAAGCCAACCAGACCGACCAGGCCAATGACGAGGGTCTGGAGCTAGGTCGGGGGCAGATCGTGGATCTAGATCAAGAGGATTTTGGTTATGGAGAAGGTCGTAGCCAGCAGACTGGCGAGACTGGAAAAGAAGCGACGGTTAAGGCTGAGAGTATAGCCTCGGACCTGGAGACCGAGGACCTAGAGGATGTGCCACTCGAGGCCGAATCTGATGACGAAAAGAACCGCATGTTGATCGAGTCGTTATACGAAAGGTACCCAGAGACCCAGGGTGGAGAGGGTCAAGAAGTCTTACCAGTGAATGATGAAGAATACCCCCAGAAGGTGACAGTGAATGGATTACCACTGGAGCAGAGTGTTTCTGGATTCAGCGAGCTGGGGTTACGCGAGGCCGTGGAGCAGTCCAAGAAGGATTTCTATAAGGAGAGAGAGAAGGCCTTTGATCTCCAGAACTCCCTTCTTTTCTCAGCAGAAACAGAACAAGAGAATCAAGGAGACAATGGAAAGAAGGAATATCCCGAAGTCAAAGGGAATGAAGGAGAAGAAGGGGAAGCAGGAAGAGGAGAAGAAATGAATGAAGGAAATGCAGAGGGAGAAGAGGAAGAAGGGGAGAGGAGGAAGGAGACTCCCAGTTGGTTTAGTGCACCCCAGATATTTGGCCAGGAGTCCATTGGTGTGTTCAACGAAGACAATGCCAAAAAACACTTGAACGAGGACGAAGAGGCAGGGCTCATTTCCTGGACCGAGGCCAAGGATTACTACAAGCAAGCAGCCAATGCACCGGAGTGGATTGAAATCGAGGACGACGATGTTTCTAAAGAAGAGGAGGAGGAGACGGAAGCGGAATCTAGGGCTCATAATTCTTTAAAGAATCAGCAGAGTGAGCTGGGAGATTCTGGTCGGGCTAGCGAGGACTTGAGTGGAGGCCATTCCGGGGACTCCAGAGCCACCATAAACCGTCCCAAGGCAGAAAAAGAGAGCGAAAAGGCAGAAAAGGAGCCTAAGGCAGAGATAGAGACTGACAAGGAGTCCAAGGCAGAAAAAAGGAGTAACAAGCACTCTAAGGCAGAAGAGTCTATGCTTGCAGACGAAGACAAGGAAGAGACTCAGGCCCAAAAGGAAGAGTCTCATATTGAGATGGAAGAGTCTAAGACTAAGGAAGAGTCTATAACTTCAGACTTGACTGAAGACTCTGGGAAAATGGATGGAATAGTGTCTGAAAACGGAGAGTCTGAGACAGTTGAGGACCCCAAAATCCCAATGGACTATGACTTCTCCGAGGACGAAGAGACCCATCTCCAGCAACAGCTCCACGAAGAGGAAGACGACTACCACGACTTCTCCCGACGCATCCAGGTGGAAGACTTGGATATCCACACGCAAGTGGGAGCAGAGCAACTTCTCCAGGAACAACTCCAAAAGGCCCGACGGGATGCCGACGAAGTGACCCAGACCATGGTCAACGATGTGCAGGAACTCCTACGCCGGTTTGGCATTCCATACATCACGGCACCCATGGAGGCCGAGGCCCAGTGTGCCAAATTATACCAATTGGGCTTGGTGGATGGCATAGTGACGGACGATAGTGATTGCTTTCTTTTCGGCGGCTCCAGGGTCTACAAGAACATGTTTAACCAGAAACAGTACGTGGAGTGCTACATTGGCGAGGATATCGAGCATAAGATCGGCCTTTCTCAGGAGAAACTTATAGATTTGGCGCTTCTTTTGGGCAGTGATTACACAGAGGGAATCAAGGGCATTGGGCCTGTTTTGGCCATGGAGATCTTGGCGGAGTTTGGAGATTTGCATACTTTTAAGGCCTGGTTTTTGGACCGCAAAAAAGAGCTTTCCATGGGCGAAGCTAGCTCCACCACCGAGGGAGAAAAACATACAAAGAAAGGGAGAAAAGAGGGAGAGAGGACTAAACTTGAAAAAAACCTACTTGGCCGGATTAAAAACGGCAAATTGTTCTTGAACGATGATTTCCCAAGTGAAACCGTGCGGACTGCATACAGACGGCCCGAGGTTGATCCCGATTCCAGCCAATTCAAGTGGGGAATTCCGCTGCTCGACCAAATCCGAAGTTTCCTAATGTACAACGTGGGCTGGACCCAGGCCCGTGTGGATGAGGTGATGGTTCCGTTGGTCAGAAATATGAATAAGGCCAGAACCTCCGGTGTGCAGTCCACAGTGTCTGAATTCTTCCCGCAGGAATACATCCTGTACCGAAAGGACCTTGGCATGGGCAAGCGAATGAAGGTTGCTGCAGAACGCATGAGAAAAGAGGCCTAGGGTCTTCTTTGCATTGGCTAAACTGCTTTGGGAGCTGTTGCTCCGAATCCGTAAGGTTGGAGTTCCCCTGACCCTGGCCTGATGTGCAGGACACTCAACATATGACACTCAACATATGATTCTTTATCCTTCGATTGGCCTGTGTTTACGGGTCTTTTCTGCAGGACAGAACACGTTTCTGGGGCAGTGCTCTGCACGAGAGAACATTTGAAGGTTGTGTTTTTAGTTGCTTGTGGCTGTTTTCATCGGTTAAGATTGCGCCCGCATGCGGCCCGTCTCCATGTGCAGGACCAAGGCACACTCATGCATCTCGCATATAGTTGCCTTCATACGAGCTACCCTTTTATCCACTGTCCGTCGTATGGGCCAACGTTCTGATGCAACTCCCGGGGAAAGATAGCAAATGGGGTGAGATGCACGGTGGGTATTTTAACGGAGATCACGGTCCCTTAGACTTTGTTTACTTCTGTCCCAGAGAGGCTGGTCCTCTTGTGCGTTTTATGAAACACTCATGAAACACCCATGAAACTTCTATGAAACACCCATGAAACACCCATGAAACACCCATGAAACATGCGTGTAACACTTGGAAACCCATAGGATATACTAATAATTTAAACTCTGGAATCTATTTTTGGCCCATTGTTTTCGTAAACACGGGTCTCGATAACGCCAAGGTTAAATTGGCGTTAGACGAAGCCTTAAAACTAGACGAGGCGTATGCATGCACGACGAAAACCTTCTGCACGTTGTGCAGATGTGTGCCTGGACCGCCGCGTTTTGCAGGGCGTGGTAGTGCAGATGGGTGCATGCGTAACGTCCGACCCTGGGTATCGGAGTCACGTGAAAGTCACGCGAATTAAAACAAGTACCACGTGACATTTCACGTGACCAGTCACATGCTTGACCACGTGATACGTCACATGACCAAACGTATATCACCTCAACCTCACCTCTACTACCCCATAACTATGGCTGATCCCTTGTCACGCATCTCCTCCATCTTGGAGTCCGCTAAAGAAATGACAATCGAGGCCGCCGTCTCGGCCTCCACACGTCTCTCGGAAACGCCCTTATCCAAGCGTCCACAGGAGATCTCCACCCTTCTCAATTCTCGCAACGACAGAGAAGTGCTCAACGGCATGAAGTGTGTTATGGCGCTTGTGTCACGTGGCGAGGATGTGATGGCGTATTTTGCTGACGTGGTCAAAAACGTCACTCTGTCCAGTTCCAGGGTCAAGAATTTGGTGTTGGTGTACATCGAGAAGTTTGCAGAAATGGAACCCGATACGGCGCTTCTTGCCATCAATTCGATCCAGAAATCGCTTGCGGATAAGAAACCAGCGCTGCGGGCCGCAAGTATCCGCACGTTGGGCGGAATCCGGATCCCGGAAATCGGCTCGTTGTTGGTGTTAAGCATCAAAAGAACCGTTGGCGACCGCCTGCCTGAGGTGCGTGCGGCTACCGCATTGGCCATTGGTTCGGCGTATGGCATAGATGGAATCGACCAAAAACAACTTATGGTACATCTTTCGCTGCTTCTTTCGGACGACTCTGCAGAGGTGGTGGGCTCTGCACTTAAGGTGTTTATCCGGTTGCGGAGCCAGTTGGTCCGCGTGCTGGCGAAAAGGGCCTGGGCTCCTATCCATGCCAACTTCCGCCGGTATACGACGCTTTTGCTGGTGTTGGACCCCTGGGCCCAGACTTTGATGGTGGATCTTTTGGTCGAGTACTGCAAGAGGTTTATTCCTCGGCCCAAACTGCAGAAAGAGAACAGAGAGATTGACTTGGAATTGAAGGCTTCAGATTCTGGGGATTCCCATTTTGAAGATGGTAATGGGCCTCTTGAAATGGACCTGGACCTTAGTCTCTTTGTGGGGGCCTTGAGACCCTTGGCCTTTTCGTGCTATAGACCCGTGCTCCTATCTGCAGTCCGGGCCATTATGGCGGTGGCTTCTCCACAGCATTTGGTAGAGTATGGGTTCCCCAGGGCTCTTGTGCAGATCGCATTGGACCGCACCAATGCCCCAGAACAGTTCATGGCCTTACAATTGATCATGACCATTTCAGCCCGTGCCCCAACGGTCTTCCAGGGCTTACAAAAGAAATTCTTCATTCATGCTGGAGATGACGCTTCCATTGCCGCATGCAAGTTCCAGGTTCTCCTGGCGCTTTTCTCGGACGAAAACGCCCGTGACATCATCAAGGAGCTCCAGTACAATGCCTACAGCCCCAATAGAGATATAGCACGGCATGCGGTGCGGGCAATTGGTGTGTGCTGCCAGAAATCAGAGGCTTGGACCGATAAGCTCCTCACGTGGTGCACCCACGAGATCTCCCAGCCATCTGCTTCTTACATTATCAGTGATCTTCTTACGGTGATCCGGTACTTGTTGCAGCACAAAATGGCGGGCGAAGGAGACGACACCAAAACCGTCCGCACCATCTACAAGCTCTCGAAGGTTCTCCACGACCCAAATGTGCATATGGACGAAGCTGCCAAGGCCTCCATTATATGGTTAATTGGCGAGTTCACGGATATCGCCAAGAACGTGGTGGGGCCCGATGTGGTGCGGGAGTTTCTCAAGGACTACGCCAACGAGCCGGAGAAAGTACGTTACGAGGTGCTCCTCTTGGCCGCAAAGTCGTACCTGTACGCATACAGCCAGAGGGAACAAGCAGAGCAAAATGAAGGAGAAGGAGAACCAAAAGATCTTAAAGAAGAAAACGGAGGACATGGAGAAGAAGCTAGGAGCAGAGAAATGCTCCACCACGTGATGCAGTTGGGCCGATACGACCCGTGTATCTACACGCGAGACAAGGTGCGTATGGTGGAACAGCTCTTCCGCGAGCCATGCCACGCGCCAGTGGCCGCGCTCTTGATGCAGGTGCCCAAGGGTCGACCCGAGCTTCGAACGCAGTGGAGCCCGCGCGCTGCAGCTCTATGCAGGTACATGGAACCCCAAGCGTGGGCCGCGCGCCAATCACAGCTCCCGCCCAAATCCATCCGCAATGCCAAGCCTCGTTCTCTGCAAGTCACAAGCATCGACTCCTCGGCAGCTTTCGCCAACCGCCCCAACGGCCCGCTTCCCAAGCCACTGGCCTCTCCGCAACTCCGGGCCCCCACCAACCAGCTCCAGAGTCTCGACGATTTTTTTGGCAACACCGAAAGTGAAAGTGAAAGTGAAAGTGAAAGTGAATCTGGGTCTGAAAGTGAAAGTGAAAGTGAATCTGGGTCTGAAACTGAAAGTGAAGGTGAAAGTGAAAGTGAAGGTGAAGGAGTGAGTGGAGGCGAGGGAACAGAAAATGAGAGCGAGTGAGTGAGAAACGAGAGACAAAAGAGAGACAAAAAGAGAGAGCAAGTGGTCACAACAGGAAATCGGCCCAGCAACTTCCTCAAGTTCCATGAGTCACATGTTCTGATAACAACTTGACATTACAACCCAAAGCAGTTGAGTTTAGGGGATGCTTAAAATAGAAGGAAACAGAGGGGAGAAAATACGGGTCTGAAACTCGAATATCATGCAATGAACAAAGGAGCTGCAGCCGTCCGACGACGACGGTGTGTATATCAGTTACACATCCAGTAAGGGAAGGGAGAAGCAAGGTTTGGGTTAAATCCGGATGTGGTAGTCCCTGATGCAGCTCCACGATCTAGACGGGAGCAGAAGCTAGCAAAAGGGGACTTTGGAGCGGGCGCACGGCGGGTATTTCTACTTGGGCGGGAAAATGGCGGCACGCATGGCGCCTAAAGGTGACCGTGCTTTTATTTTGCAGTTTGCAGACTACGAATCTACGGGCCAAAAGGTAGCACAAAAGATGGTGCGTTCTGGAGTATAAAAACCCCCTGGTTTCCCCCGGTTTTTTGTTTTGAATCTTCATCAAACAACTTCTTCAATGCAATTCCATTCGCTTCACCGCTTGATCCTAGCATTGCTTTTATGGGTCGCTCCATCGGTTGCCACTTTCGGCATCTTCGACTGGGGTGACTGTATCACCAATTGGAATTGGGATAACTATGACCACGGCCACCACGGCGGCAACCCCTCCCCTCCTGATCACGGAGGCTCCACGCCAACCGACAACTGTCCAGTGCCATCCATTGTGGTTGCAAAGAACAACAACAAAGACCAGGTCATTAGCTTGGAAAAGAGAACCTCTGGCTCTTACTTCCCCAAGGCTGCTTTGGGAGTGTCTCTGGTGACCAAGAAGGAAAATGACCTCTACGAGGTGGTGTGTAACTTCAAGGCTGCCAACGCTGACTACTTGAAGAGCACCGTGCCAAACGACAGAGTTAAGAAGTTGAGTTTCTCCAACACCGGATGCGGCTCGGACTTTCACTTGATCCAGGACTCGCAGTGCAAGGTTTCCTCCTGGTGTGAGTGGAGTACCTCCATTGTGGTTAAGCCTGAGAAGAATAACGGAAGATGTTGTTTGCCTTCCGGCTTGTCGCTTGACATTGAGTTCCAGGTGGACTCGTCGGCATACATGCAGGCCTGGGATGCTGTGTACGAGAAGAACTTTGGCTGGTCGTGTGACTCGGGTGCTTCTAACTCTTACTCTTCTGTTGGCAACTGGGACTCGTACTTTTCGTTTTCCAAGTCCAAGAGAGACTCCAGCCTTTCTTCTGAAAACGTGCTCAACAAGGGTTCTTCTCAGCAGAAGAAGAGGTTCTTGAACTTCCAGAACTGTTATGATGAGTTCACTGACTACGCCTGCGAGAAGCCTACCTTTGACGAATACTGCTGGGACTGTTCATGTGACACTCCTCCTTCCTCCACCTCCAAGACTGTTCCACCAACTCCACCAGTTGATTCCAAGACTGTTCCTCCATCTCCACCAGTTGATTCCAAGACTGTTCCTCCATCTCCTCCAGTGGATTCCGAGACTGTTCCTCCATCTCCTCCAGTGGATTCCGAGACTGTCCCACCAACCCCTCCATGCAAGGACTGCAGCAAGACTTCTCCTCCATCTCCTCCAGCGGATTCCGAGACTGTTCCTTCATCTCCGCCAGTGGATTCCGAGACTGTCCCACCAACCCCTCCATGCAAGGACTGCAGCAAGACTTCTCCTCCATCTCCTCCAGTGGATTCCGAGACTGTTCCTTCATCTCCACCTGCTGGATCCGAGACAGTTCCTCCATCTCCAAGCTCCACCACCCCAGGTAAGCCACCCAAGTCCAAGACTCCTTGCGTTATTCCTAGACCCCCCAAGTCCAGCTCCAAGGTGGCCCCACCTGCACCAGCCAGCACCCCCGCCCAACAGTACGGGGAGGTCTGAGGTAGCTCCCCCACCACCAGCCAGTACTGGTGAGTGCACCACTTGTGACGTTCCTCCACCTAAGCCTACCGAGGACCGTGACGACGACAAGGGCCACGGAAACGGCGGATGGATGTGAGTTTTACTACCGTCTTCTCCCTAAAGACCAGGATGAACATGTACATGACATGAATGTGTTTGTTCATCAGGTCGGTTTCTTCGACTCTACAATTGATCTCTAGGAGGTTACCTCAGATCTTTTTGATACCCATGTTTTGTAAACAGGAGTCTTTTTTCAATACATTGAATTCAAAACCACTGTAATATGAGACGAGTACTAAACTCAATCCACTGTAATCGAGCAATGTAAGCGTGAAACCTTTGAAAGTTGGCTGCTGTGACTCCAATCTAAATGCTGCTAGGCGGAGACTGCATACACCACCATGCAGCTTGCAGACAATGGCGCGCCCGACGCATCGTGCATCGTCTACCTGCGCCCGCATGGAAAGACGCGTAAATCATAGGCTTGGCGATTCCACCTATCTGCAGTGGAACGCTTAATAAGCTTTGGGCAGATTAACTCGCATCTGCAGAACTAACCTCGTAAATGAAACCCCGGGGATTTTCCCTTATCTTTTCGTCTGTACTTGACTCAAAAAGGGCAAATGCTCAGGCATACGTCTCTAGAAAATAGAGTCAATAGTAGAGTAGAATTCGGCAATCACCTTTAAGTACATGGCAGTGAGTTTGGAAAGTTTCGGATGATTTTGGGTGGTCAGGGGACGAGAAGTGGGAGGGGTTTGTTATGTGCAGGACGCCACATATTTTTCATTCGTCTAATGACGGGCCGGTCCCAAGCGAGAAATTGATATTGGCGTTTGTATCCAATGATAGTGAGGCACCTGCACCCAACTGCATGAGCATTTAGGTCATGGTTTAGGCGAAAAATAGTACAGAAAGTACGGATAGAGTGTAGGAGTATGAGAAGTACGAGCGTAAACAGCCGAGAAACAAGAAATTAACGTGGCCAAAAAAGCCAGAGAAAAGGATTAACATGTCCAGAAAAATCCCACTTTATTACAGCTCCAAATGTAATCTGACCAAGCATAACATCCATCCACAGTCAAATAAGTTCAGATGCTGAGCCCAAGGAAACCTTTTTTAAAAGTTTAAAAAGGCCATTTAAATGCCGTTGACGTAGCTTCTAAATCAAAGTTGAGTATGTTTTTTTTCGTTTACTGAGTCAGTCACAGTGCACTACGAAACGCTCCATGGTAACCCGTACTGCATATAAGCACAATGGAGAAGGTGGGACTATTTTGACGAATTTTGACACGAGGATTTTTGACTCGAGGATTTTTGACTACTTCGGGAGAGCAATAAAGGTCCAGGCGAAGCAACCAGGGTCTCAACCACTCTAGACGGCTTCGTCTATAGGAATGGTTACGAGCACTGAGCACTGTCCTCCAGAGTAATTCTAGACCAGATTTTCAGAACCATTCAAGACCATCCAAGGCCATCCAAGGCCATCCAAGACCATCCAAGACCATCTAAGACCAGCACGTGCCTAGAAAATTCGTATAAAAGAGTTTAAGGTATATTGTACTGTAATTTACCCTACCGTACTGTAATTTACCGCACTGTAATTTACCATACTGTGCAAGTTCTGGCTACTAAAACGCAATTGATAGCACCTAGCAATAATCCCGGTTCCATTCTGATTCTATCTGATATCCACTCCTCTCGCTATCCTGTACCTGGCCATCTGATGTAGACATTGAGAGCTCACGGCGACGAGTAGCCCGCAAACAAAACCGGTTTTAGGTCTCAACCGGCCGATTTTGGATACGGTAAATACACGCAACAACCAGCCAATCATATTCGCTCCTTAGGTCATTTCCAAAAAATTGTCAGCGAATGCAAGGCACCATTGCATCTAATCCATGGGCTCTTGACCAATCACACTACAATAATTTTCTTGTATACCATTTTTTTCGATTTTTTCTATTTTTTTCTATTTTTCTATTTTCTTCTATACCCTTTTCTTCTATTTTATACTATTTGATTCTATTTATACTGTATTACGGCAGACGGGCAAAGGGCGTGTATGAAAAGTGGACCGCCTGTTGTTATATGCAGGCCGGCAAAAGGGCACTTAATTAATTTCACACTTTAACACGTTTTCAAGACAATGAAGGATCTATAGAGTATAAATTAGTCAAGGTTGCATTTTTTAGCTCCTTGTCCTTGGGATCCTTTGTGTCCTTTCGGTCGGACTTTTTGGCGGATTGGCCTTTATTTCTTGTGAGGCGGTTTTTGAAACCTTTCATCATTTTGCCAGCTTTTCTAGTGGTATAGTTTCAATGGACGAGTATTCAAAGGCCACCAGCGTGATTTTGGCGGCTCTGACTGTACAGCTCTGGTTTGTGTCTGGTGCTGTGTTAATCTCTAGATTAGTATTTGGTTATGAGCCCCGCACAATGTGATATACTCAAGTCAGTTAGAATTAGAGCTTAAAATGGCGAAAAAGGGTTAAAAGAGCTTGACCCGAATTAATCTTGATTTCATTCATTCCAGAAAAATGATTATATTATCGAAAGGTCCAAGATTTAGAAGAGCTTTTAAAAAATTTAAAAAAAAAAAAAAAAAAAAACTGGTGTACGGGTGCGCACTTCTTCTTTATCTTCATCTTTAAATGCAATCAACCCCACCAACCAACCCTACTCACCATCAACACCTCTTATTCTAGAATTTAACATGTTAAGACAAATCCGGCTTTTTTCCCATCTTTCTGGAAACCCCCAGGTGTTTCTCCATGAAAAAGCAGGAAGCTACGTGGCCAACCTAACATCTAATCCCAATTCATTGGCCATTGGAACATCTCCGTACCAGAAAATCACCCCAAATACGTTTCAAGCAAATAAACAATTTCTTGATGAACTCCATAGAAACATCGGTGCATCCGTACACCAGGACTTTAGTTTCATCATGGAAGCCGGAATCAATGCTCAAAGTCATATGCCCATTTACGACTTCCGGGAAACTCCCAAGTACTCCCGGATTCCCAATGTGGATGACATTTTCGGCTACGTGTGGGTGGACGAAAAGGGCAAGATTGTGCCGGGCACGTATGAGCCCAATACGTTATACCGGGTGTGTAATAGTAGTGGGTTGCCCAAGTTGAGCGACCATCTCCATGAAAAAATGGTTGAAGCCACCCGGGAAAGGTAATGGGTGTTAGAATATAGGATTAGAATATAAGGCTTTAGAGATTTCTGGAAGGAAATGGTGTGGGGTGGTTTTATGTGATCAAATCGAAAATCCTGCATATAACCCACGCTTCTAACCAGCCTTTATAGTTGACCAAAAAGAAGTATCGAATGTTTCCTTTCAAAGTACTCGTGCAGATAGTCTTCTACAGAAATAGAAAGCTTTGGGAGGTTGTGGATCTGGGCCAAAAAATCGTATGTACTGCACACAGTCACTCACAGTCATCGTCTCCTCTTGAACCCAGACAAGTCACTCTATACTACTAGAATATACTACTATGGGATTATAGTAAGACTACTAGCTAGTGTAGTTTATATAGAGTACCACGCATGGTAAGACCAATAGAAAGCTTGCTTAGATGCAGGAACCAAGTATAAAGCAGTAGAGTCTTCCAGAGTACAATAAGGGAGTCTTAGACAGTATGTTCATTGGTAGAACACTAAAGATCGTGGCTCTCAGAAGATCCATATCAATAATCAACAGAAGCATCACTTTTACACAGGTCACTAACACCACCATTTCAATTTCCGTCTTTCACTCTTTTTTAACCTTTCAAGGCACTGAGAATCAATGTATATCAATTTTCAGTTTAGTTTTTGTTTTTTCAGATTCAGCTTTTTTTGGATCCATTTTCATTTATTTTTCAGGTTTTTTTCAGACCCATTTTCTTTCATTTTCCAGGGGTTTTCAGACCCTTCTTCTTTCATTTTCCAGGGGTTTTCGGATTCATTTTCTTTTCAGTCTTTTCAGTAATCTCTCACTTTCTTCACTTTTCAAATCTCAATTTAAAAGACTCACACTCTCCATCGGCCAACATCACTGGAATTTGCTCGAACAGGCCCGTGCCGTGCTTATGGTCATGATTGAAACACCAGTCGGACTTTCCGCCATAAGAAAGCGTTTTTTCGGCGTCGTCGTACGAAAACTGGCACTGCAGACGCTGGTTTTGCCGGTTGCAAAAGATCTCACCATACTCATTGACCCCACAAACGCCTTTGGACGAGATGACATTCTCCCCGCCAAACTGCAGCTCCTCCACACGGAACGTGGCGCACCCACCATGGAGATACCACTGGCCATTGCTGATAAGACACCCGGGATTGTGGGATAAGGTCACGTGGCCACGAGTTTTCCCCGGATTCTTTGGAGCCCCCGGATTTCCAGGCTTTCCCGGCAAGTGGTCACCCTTTGGAATAAACCGAATTCCATTCTTAGGGCAATTGGAGCTTATCAAGGAGTCCACCTGCACAAAGTTTTGGTCCTTCAATGGTCCGTGTAGGTAGTGGTAATACCAAACCTCCTGCAAGGCCTGGTAACGGTTGCATTTGAAAAAGACTTGATGGCCATTGAAACCTGCACTCAAGGCGGCGGAGATCTGGTCCCGTGTATACGTTTTAGACGTCGATGGTTCGATTCCTGCAGCTGCCAAGAACTTAAATGTGGGATACTGTTCATATAAATCCACAGCGATTTTAAAAAAATCATAGACGTTTTCGTGGCGTTGAAAAGAGGAACCATAACATTCGGGCCAGAGCGTCTTTATGCAGGTCGCATGCTTATTATATTCATGGACCCACAATTGTTCATCGTCGCCATTGAAATTCTTCCACGATTCAGTAATCTGGGAAAAGAGAGCCTCGTCGTTATACTCATTCACAATCACCTGCTCAATATCGCCTTTTTTGATATTCAAAGACCCTCGGCAAAATTGCTCATATGAGCCGTCACAGTTATCGGGCCAAAGACCATGCAAAGTGAAGGCATCTTTGGCTCCAATGGCCGGGTAATAGTCCCAGAACTGGGTCTGGAGCATGATACCCCCGGGACTTTCGAAGCAGCACATGCTGTCGATTGGGGTGGAATTTGAACACGTGACCGGCAAGTTCAGAGGGCACGATTCAAATGGCGACAACCTCATGGTTAATTGAGCCGAGACGAGGTGGAACAATGGTAAGATTTTGGTAAACATGATTTTGGAGTAGTTAGGGGTTTAAGTTCCGAGGGGGGTTTAAGTTCCGAGGGGTTCCAACCGGGAAGGTAATAGCGAGGTGTCCAGTTTCTAGGCCAATCCAGTTGCCTTGAAGTTCAAACGAATCGAAAAATAGGGAAAAAACGAAGGGATGTAGAAGAAAGAAGGGAAGAATAAGTAGTTGCTGTAAGTATGAGACAGCGCTCTTATCTACAATAGGCGGGCGGGGTCTATGTGCAGGATAATCGTGATAAGCATTATGCAGAGTCATACACACGTGATTTACATACACATGATACACACGTGCATTCATAATAAAATTCATTGTTTATTCCGTTGAGGATATACCGTTAACCCACTTGATAACCATCATAAAAAAATAGAAGAAAACTCATTAGATGCAGTTGATGCAGAAATAGAAACGAGTGGACCCACCCGCAGCAAAGATGCCTTTCAAAAAGATGCCTTCAAGTAGAATGTGCTGAACACAGCCTGTCCGCCTAGTATCTGTAGATGTCGGCCTTGAAAGGACCTTCCTTTGGAATGCCCAAGTACTCGGCTTGCTTGTCGCTCAACACAGACAACTTGGCACCCAAGTGGTCCAAGTGGCACTTGGCGACGGTCTCGTCCAAGATCTTTGGCAAGACGTGCACGCCCACTTCGAACTTGCTGTTCTTACCAAACTCTGGGAACTGGCTTCTGAACTCCGCGTTCTCGGCGTTGAACAAAGCAATCTGGGCCAAGACTTGGTTGGAGAAAGAACAAGACATCACGAACGAGGAGTGACCAGTGGCACATCCCAAGTTGACCAATCTACCCTCAGCCAACAAGATGATGTGACGGCCGTTCTTCATCAAGAATCTGTCAACCTGAGGCTTGATGTTGACGACAGACTCGGCGTTGGCCTTCAACCAGGCCACGTCGATCTCAATGTCAAAGTGACCAATGTTACACACAATGGCGTCCTCTGGCATCTTGGAGAAGTGCTCACCGGTGATGATGTCACGGCATCCAGTGGTAGTGACGAAGATTTGACCAATGGAAGCAACCTCCTCCATTGGGGCAACCTGGTAACCAGAGACAGCAGCCTGCAAAGCGTTGATAGGGTCAATCTCGGTAACAATGACACGAGCACCCATTCCAGTCAAGGCCATGGCACATCCCTTTCCGACATCACCGAAACCAGCCACAACAGCAACCTTACCGGCAATCATGACATCGGTGGCTCTCTTGATACCGTCCACAAGAGACTCTCTGCATCCGTACAAGTTGTCGAACTTGGACTTGGTAACAGAGTCGTTGACATTGATGGCAGGAACCTTCAACTTTCCGTCTCTGAGCATCTTGTAAAGGTGGTGGACACCGGTGGTGGTCTCCTCAGAAACACCGTAACAGTCCTCCAACATCTCAGGGTACTTCTCGTGCACCATGGTGGTCAAGTCTCCACCATCGTCCAAGATCAAGTTCAACTTCTTGTTGTCCTTGAAAGCGAACAATTGCTGCTCAATACACCACTCGTACTCCTCATCGGTCTCTCCCTTCCAGGCGAAAACTGGCACACCTGCAGCGGCAATAGCAGCAGCAGCGTGGTCTTGCGTGGAGAAGATGTTACACGAAGTCCAGGTGACTTCAGCACCCAATTCAACCAAGGTCTCGATCAAAACGGCGGTTTGGATGGTCATGTGCAAGCATCCGGCGATTCTGGCACCCTTCAAAGGCTTGGAAGGACCGTACTTCTTACGGATGTACATCAAACCGGGCATTTCGTTTTCGGACAATTCAATGTCCTTTCTGCCGAAAGCGGCGAGCGAGATATCTTGGACTTTGTAGTTGGTGGCGGACATTTTGGGTGCTGTAAAAAAGTGGGAGAAAAGACGTGTTTATATAGCAGTGCGGTGGGCACGTGCAGGAGGTAAAAATTTGGGCCGCGCGCGGCAATTGGGATGCGCTTGTGTGCCGGCCGAGACGTTTCTGGAGGAGAGCCGGGGTTGCACCCGTACACCACAAGAGAGTGATATCCTGGTTATTTCCATCAAACCATCTCCAAATTAAGTAAAACTTTGCGACGGAAACAGTCACATGATTAGCTTCTTATATTAGCCGATAAACCGAGGGGAATACTCTAGGAATTGGGTTTGGTGTACTGGAGGAAGGACCCTCGGAGGGTCACGTGATATGCACGATGACAGACCGATTCCTTCGTATATGCCTGCACAATGCAGATTAGGGGTTCCCGAGAAGAAATGCTTATTTCGAAATTAAAAAAAAGGGCTATAGTTCAAAGTTTATTTTTTCGGGGGAACACGACGATTTGTGGGGGCAGGTCGGAACTGGATATAAGCCCCGGAACTACGTATTCCGGTGCTGACATCCGGCCAGAGTCACGTGATAACCACGTTGCAAAATGCTTCCTTCATGCGGGCTTCAAACCCCATTTTAGGGCTTATCCAAGGAATATGGTAGTTTCGAGACCACAGCGAATTCATATATTGCCAAAGCTCCGAAATTTATTAATTTTTGCGGAGGATACAACGACCTAAGTCAATAGGTCGGAACTGGATATAAGCCCCGGAAGTAGGTATTCCGGCCCTGAGACTCGGCCGTGGTCACGTGAAATCCCCATACTAAATACCTTTCTACTTTAGGAGCACACACACGCAAGATATAGGAATCTCGAGAGAGAGTATTTAGCCTGAAATCAAGAAGAATTTGAAATTATAATAAAATCTTCAAAAATGGTTTTTGTGGGGAGAATAAAATGACCTGAGTCACTAGGTCGGAACTGTATATAAGCCTCGGAACGGCCGGATTTCCGGATTCAGTTCCGGCCAACGCACCTCGGAATACCCCCTAGTCCACACTAAACAAATACCAGTATTTCCCAGTGATGTATCTTCACTCAATTACAAGCCTATCATTTTTAAGCATGTCCTGCACAGTACCCCTTTTCACCGCCACTATATACACTCCCACTTCAGAAACCACCAGAACAGAACATATTAAGTGGTTCGGATGACTATAAGTTAGAGAAAAGGACATTTGGGGCGATTAAAAAGTTTAATTCCCCAAAAGGTTGTTGTAGTTTCGGTTAACTTCTTTTGAAAACACATGTCCTGCATATAAGCAGGTGTGCAAGTATTAGTACATTTTTGATATGGTTATGAGCTCTGTAGATTGTGGGAATCTAGATTTATTCTCATAACCATAAGAATATTGGATTTGGTATTTATGAGCACTGGCCAGTGATTATGGTTATGAGCACCTGCACCTCCATCAGCACTGGATTTTCCAAACCTAATTTTTCAAGACTAGTTTCTTGATATAAAGGTCTCAATAAGCCTTAATCACGTCTTATTTGTAACAAGAAAATAAAGAAGTGGACCTTCCAAACCTCTAAACGGTATCCTAGAGAGGCTGTATGCAGGAACCCCTCCAAGATCCACACTTTCATCCCAATCAAACCCAAAGCCCGGTCGAAAGATCTAGGACCCAAAACCCGGTCGAAAGATCTAGGACCCAAAATCCGTCCCAAAGTAGAATCTCCCAACCAGTTGTCAAAGTGCACACTCAAATGCACCAATTCATGTAACTCGACTGTATAAAACAGAAGCAATTCCTCCCTTTTAAAACCCCCTTCACCAGATCCAAGGCGGTATAAAGATCTATCATAGAGCTTCTTTCCCCAAAAACAATGACCATATCTTAAGTAGTCATTTCAGAATCCCAGATACCTCGACCAGATCAACGATTGAAAAGATACCAGATCAACGATTGAAAAGATACCAGATCAACGATTGCAAAGATACCAGATCAACGATTGAAAAGATACCAGATCAACGATTGAAAAGATACCAGATCAACGATTGAAAAGATGGTTTGTCCAGATCAACAATTGATAAGATGTAATTGATCTTCAGTTCCCAGCATCTTAATTTGGCCATCAGTAGTCATGGTTAATGCAAGATGGTCCAGCAGTAAATGTAGGCGTGACTTATTCTTGAGTTATTGTTGAAATTGAAATTGTTCAGGATGTAATCCAAAAGAATGGTAAAGTCATAACCTCCAAATGAATATCATCATTTGTAAAATGATCTTTAATCCATAATTGGATCAGAAAATTGGATCAGACCATTGGATCAGAAAATTGGATCAGACAATTGCATCAGACAATTGGATCAGAAAATTGGATCAGATAATTGGATCAGATAATTGCATCAAACACCATGGTAGAATATCAGGAAAACCTGCAGTCAACGGAGCTTGAAGACAATACCGAATAAGCTAGTCCTGTATAGTACAGAATAGCAGCAAGAGCTAGAGAGAGTCCCAAAAGGACAATGCTCAATGTGAGGATTTTCGATACCACCACGAAGTGGTTCCGGTGCCTGTAAAGTAGGTGGACCGCCAAAAATCCCCAGATCAAAGCATTCGTTGGTGCAACGTCCCAGTAAATGCGCTTCATTATCAAGCATTGAAGCACACTTACTGAGCTTTTGTGTTCTCCAGGTAATTGGTCTAGGCATGCCTGTACGTACTCCATGAAGTCAATGCTGACGGGATGGGTCAAGATGTACTTGGACTCAAAGGTTCTTTGTCTTTGGGACATGTTATCGGAGCCACTGCTATCTCCAGTTCCGGGCCCATTGCTGTCCAAGCCAATGTCGTCAGATAATGAGTAGGGTGAGTTCACAATGTCTTCGTTTTCGCTCAGGATATTGGAGAAGAATCAGTCAATGACGGCAAAGTCCAAGATACTCATTGGATCCGAAGGGTCTGCATACTCGAAAAACGACTCCATCATGTGATTGAAGTTGACTGCAGATTCCGGAAACCAATCGAGGTCAAGGTGCAGGAATGGATCGCCATGGGCTACCTCAAACACCAATGGACTCTTGCTAGGGTCAAACAAGCGAGCCTCGTTCTCCCGGAACTTGACCACATCCGAAACAAGGTGCCAATACGAATATTGGGAGGGAAGAGACGAGGTCACGTGGCCGATTTCATTGACCAAGTCCTGCATCTGGTCATCTGAAAACACCATTTCACTCGACCGGATTATGGAATCCGGAGGTGGCTCTTGTCCTGCAGGAACCCTTGAACCTTTTCCACCCTCATTTCTATCCTCTCCTTCTTCCTTTTTTTCCTTCATTTCATTTTCCTTTTTCTTGGACCGGGTATAGAATTCCTGCAGACTGACACAGCTCAAAACGTACGAGTAGACAATCCCCACCCGCCAAGCATAGCAGTACCGATGGTTCATTTTCAAGATGCCAAAGAGACAGAGCTTGTATGCCGTATGCAACGACTGCATGCACGCACGGACCCGGTACTGCTTATCATTTCCGTCCATGACCCGGTTCCCTAGCCTCACCATCCACGCCGAAATGAACCCCACCGACCTCTGCATATAGTTCTCGAGAACCGGATTGGTCACCAATTGAAGGGCATAGTCAAAGTACGCATGACGTGCAAGCAAAATGTCGCCGACCCTCGGAACAAATGTCTGAGTGATCATGCACACGATTTTTTTGCAGTAAAAAAACGCCAAGTCATGCTGGCTAAGGCCCTCGTAATGTCCAAAGAGACGGAAATATAACGTCATAAGTGCCACATGTGCAGGCACTTGGTACTGCACCCGTACACATGCCACCATATCATCGGGGGTAAACGATTGGAGAGTTCCCATGCTGTATACACACCGCTCAAGGTCATTGACGCATGCAATTAAGACTCCGGCTTCGGTTCCTTCAAGCTGCACCAAACATTTGGCCACGGCTCGCATTTTGCCGGTCAACTCCTCCACCACCGCCAAAGCCACCAGGGGAACGTCACGTGCCCCGGGGTCTAATGTACAGTCGCTGGGGATATCACTGTGGAAGTTAGACCCAAACTTGAGGGCATTGGCCACGTCTTTATGCAGGATATAGCACCAGAGCCGGCGTCGGACTCCAGCCTGCGTCCCATAAGGAGCCCGATGGAGCCCAATCATTTGTGCTGTCTGCACCAAAAGAGCGTTGTTGAGCTGGTACACGTCACGTGATGGGCCATCCGTATTCTCCGGCGACAACTCCTGGTAAATCCGCATATAAGCTAGAAGTTGCACCACTTGTAGATTGTAGTGGTGCAGTTTCTGGTAATGGTCGAGGCACCGTTGAGCCAAATCCACCATCTCTATGCCTATAGGTAGCTTGAGAAGGTCAAATTCCTGGTGAATGATGACGTTTTTCGGAGAAGGCGACGAGTTGATGCCGTCCACGGCAGATGCAGGATAGACCGAAGTAGTACCGGAAGTCGTGTCTGGATTAGCACCAGAAGTCCCAGTATAGGAACTGGTGCCCCCGGAACTGGCACCCCCTCCACTTCCAGTGTCTCCACTAACATTTGAAAGCAACGACAAGTAGCTCAAACGAAGCACTATGCAGAAAAGCCCCATTGTGGCCAAATCATTGGGTGTACTGGCCTGCAGCAGACCATTGGGCCCGTTTTTCTCCGGTCCCAGGCCGATTTTTCTCCTTTTATGGCTATTGTTCGGCCGTTTCAGTCCATTCAGAGCCCCATTCCCCTCCATATCCAATTCCTGGAGCCCTAGCACGCGGGCCGTATCGGCCCGGAACTTTGCCTCGTCCAAAAACGGAAAAAACGGGTAAATGACCCGGAAAAAACGCTGTATATGACGCTCGGCCACATGACTAGGCGGCATGATCTTCTCGAGTTGTTCCGATATATCAATGTGGAGATTCTCCGGATTGGGGTCGTTGAAGGTGAGCCCTAATGGAATCCGTTGGGCACGGTCCCGAGACTGCGGGTCGATTTCTGTCGCCTGGTACCCCCGAATAAGGTCCAAGAACTGCAATTTGGTGGGGTCTTTCTGCACTCCCTTGGAGTACACATTGGGTACACTGACCAGGGCATTTCCGGCCAGGGTCCGAAGCGGCGTGAAATCGTATAAAAAGTTCCAGATTTGGGCTAGACCGGAATCAGACCTCACTAGTGCGTGCCAGCTGAAGACCCCATGGTTAACTTCCTCCCAAGTCACGGGATCAAAGGCCCAAGTGGAGTATTTCAGCGAAAAGTTGATGGTTTCGCTTGCTTCAAGAACCGGATTGACAGCCACGACCTCATGGATGCTCTTGAATCGACCAAGAAGCTTGATATTGGAATTTGGACCGAGATAAACGGCTGGAGGGGCGGCAACGGGGTCTAGAGACAGATTTACAGCCACAAGCTGTTTTTCGGCGGGAAAAAAGGAACCCAGGGTATTTGGCACCTCCAAAAAACCTCTAGGCGATCCAGAGCCTCCATTGAAGTCTCCAGATCCCCCATTGAAGTCTCCAGAGCCCACACTTGTACCTCCCGATCCCATACCAGAACTGGACCCGATTTTCAAGCGGTTTGGGGATCTAGAACCATTAACACCCTTTAATATTTGAGAATCCTCAATTTCCTTTTTGGGAGTTCCTGAAACATCGGTTATGGTTTTGGGGGTGGATTTGACCTTGGTTGAGGCTGCTGCATGATCAGGACGCTCATACAGACATTGGTTTGGAGCCCTGTGGCGGATGCAGGACCTGCATGGAAGCTTCTGGTCGCATTTCACCTTCCGTTGCCGGCACACCGTGCAGCTGCTAGCATTCTTTCGATGGTCGGCCATGGTTAACAATAAAGTTGATAGCGCGCCTACATAGTGCGGGGCATATGCAGGATACACAACTATATGCAGTAAAATAGACTATATGCCGTACACAAATCTGAACCATACCAGAATCACAGATTACACACAAACAAGGTACTTATCATCAGTATTTAAAGCAGCCAATTGTTTAGATGCAGGACTCACCAATTCGCTTCATATCTATTTCACAAGTGCCGGAGTTCCGGAGTTAAGAGGGGTTCCGGAGTTAAGAGGGTTTTCAGTAAATATTACTGGGCATGCTATACCAGTCCAGAATCCTATTCTTCTTATATAGTCTAATCCTTGGATACTGTCAGATACTGCTGTACGGGATGTGACAGGCGCCTGTATGCAGTCCGACGCTTATGTGCAGGTCGGCTGGGGGTCGGTTTTTCATGTTCCAGCAACCTCCACAGAATGAAACTTTGAAAATGAGGAGATGAGAAGTTAGTGAACCCAATTTCAGCCTGTTTCATCTTGTGTGTGGCCAGAAAAAGGCTCTTTCCTCGTGCACCTCTGCATGTTCCTGCATATAGGCCATTCTGACATGTTCATCTCCGGAAGTCCAAACCAAAGCAGAAACAATAAATTCTGATCTATACAAGAATTACTAAGAAGTCAGTATACAGGATTTAGTGAACAATATAGAGTAGTATGAAGTAAATGGTACAGTAATATGACTGTATATTAGAGTAGAGTGCATATTAGAGTAGAGTGTTATAGCCGTACATCAGTACATTCTAACACTTCCTATGTATTAGGTAAGCGATAAGTAAAGTGTACAGTGATGGTGTACAGAGCTTAAAGTGAGTGTATATTTGCAGCCACCTTCCATGCAGGACCAGCGAGCAGTGAGGAATATATAAAGCCCCGCATCCCCCTTCCAAAAAGCAGGCAAAAAATTTACTTGCTTACTGCACGCCTGAAAATGCAAGAAAACTGGAACGTCTGGAACTGGAACAACTGAAACGACTGAAACGACTGAAACGACTGATCGGAGTGTCACTGACCAAGGAGTGCATACTCTTGACTTATTGACTGACCACGGACTACTATATACAGACTACTGTCTACCGACTACGTGGCCGTTTTTTCTTCTGGTTACTTGGGATTATTTATTCCTCATTGACAATTTACTGATTAGGAAATTCTACAGTCTACAGTCTACAGTGTACAGTGTACAGTGTACAGTGTACAGTGTACAGTCTACAGCCCCTGCCTACAGTCTACTGTGCTGACCATTCGAGGGTGCTACTGCAACTGTCATCAAAGCAGGACTTCAAATGTACAGATCTAATGAGCTTGGGCACAGCACTTGACTATACTAGCCAATTCGAACCCCTAACCCCCTAAAACAGCACTAGGGAGGTGGAATGGTCATATATCACGTGACTTGGTCGTGTTCCCATACAGACCCGGATTAGCACTACATCAGTCTTATATCAGTATTAGTGATACTATACTGGGAGTTCTACTGTACCTGATCATGACTCTGAGGATGTACTGATGCTCAAGTACATCCGGGACTATATACAGGAACATGCACCAGAGCACGAAGAAAAGGGTAGTGTTCTGGACACCCACAAGTTGAAATTGGTTGAAATTTCAATATGTTCATTTGGTCACTTGTTTGTTTCCACTCCCCAAATTTGGTTTGGCAAAACTTACTGGAACCCTGAAAACCCACCCCCAGCCGTCCTGCACACAAGAACCACTTCTATTCATGAGCAAGTCCACCATTCCAGAGCTTTTCAAACCAAACATAAAGAAAAAAAAAAGTTGATTCCAATCCTCTATGGGACCATTAACATTTCCATTCAAAAAAAAAAAGAATTTACAGAATTGGACCCCACAGCCAAGGTTTTAGCCAGAAAAAACGAGGATTCAAACCAAGCCTCTACAATTTTCAACAATTGGACGACTCCCTTCAAGAATCTCGTTTCCTATACCACAGAATCTTTACTAATCCTGGTTTATTTCCATACTCATGATCGCTATGATTTTCCAGCGAGATCCTGCATATAGACCGGTGGTGCTAGTACGGCAGTTTTCAAACAGACTCAGTCCTTCAATCTGTAATAAAGTAGTTTATAGTAGTAGGGGATATTGCCTTAGTCTTAAGTAGAGCTTGATCATACTTATTCTTAGTAATGTGTAGGTATTGAGAGCAAGAGCTCTGGTCTATTCATGATATCGTTATTAGATGCCGAACCGAAGCCAGTCGAGGTCGTCTGCCGTGCCGTTGATCATCACCGGCTTGCTGTTTTCAGCCTTGAGCCCACTAGTAAGCGAAGACGCCGTGGGTACCGGTTTGATCTCCACTTTACCTCCCATACTGCCTAGAGACGTCAAGGGCTCGTCAGGCTCACTATGGAGCGACGTGTAATTCTTGAAGAAGTCGCTGGCCTCCATATCTTCGTCGTCCTTGGCTGGTGATTCAAGCTGCGTGCCATGGGTGTTTTCCCTGGCTTCAGAGAATCCACTGGGTAGTGCAAACGAGCTGCGCCCGGAGTCAATGCGCCCACTATAATCTGGTGAAGACGTCTCATAGTTGTAGTGGGCATCTGCTCCGGATATGCTGTTCCTAACGTTGCTGCGGGGCGAATTGGCCAACTGGTCAAAATACACACTCTGGTTAGGAGCGTTGGGCCGTCCATAGCTCAGGGCCCCATTGAACTGGTTATAGCTGGGGTTGTAGCTGGCCAGATTGACCTGGTATTTCCCAAAGTAGTTCCCGTTATTCACATTGTAGCCCACCGTCATGGGCGTCTGTGCAGTATAACTGGAGCTGCGGCTTAGAGAGGGAGTGGCCGCATTGGGAATGCTCCGTCCCGGCGTAGAGTTTTTCTTGGTAAACAGGCCTCGTTTGCCCAAATTGGTAAACGACGTGCTCATTGAAAGCGACGAGGGGATCCGTTTGCCGTACGATTCCGACATTTCGCTGATACCAACCTCTGATTTCTTCCGTTTGAACTGCAGAGAGCCACTGGTACTGAATGGAGACGATGGCGTGGAGTACGTGGGCTGACGAAGTGTGGAGAGCAGCGGTGACGTGCCAAAGGAGTTGTGGCCCGAAACAGACATCGATGCCGGCACTGAGGTGGGTCCAGGAACCGAAGTGGATGCTGGGGTTTCTGGTTTCGGGAGGATTAGCACGTTCTTGGGCTTGATATCCACGGAAAACGAGTTGGTGTAGTTTCCCCCATAGCTATTGAGCGCCTTTGGAGCCACATTCATGGTGCTTATGGGAAGCGAACCAGACAAGTCTACACTATGGTAAGAGTTGACCAGCGCCGACATGCGAGGAGCAGCCGAGGAGCGACGGGAACTTCTTTTCCGGATCACGTCAGTTTTGAGTGAAAGAGGCCGCATGGTTCCATGTAGCTTGAGGAATAAGCCACAAGCATTGCAGAGGGTATTTCCTGCAGGATCCCTTCTCCATAGGGGAGTCTTGACGGTGCCACAATTGTTGCATTCGGTTTGTTTCTTGGATTCGGTATCGGTGGATGCGGGACTCTTGCTTTCGGTTTTGACGGTGGTTTCTGATTTGGGGGCACTATGCAGGGACTCTTCGTCTGCAAACCGTTTCAAAGTTGTAGTAAGATTTGACTTGCGCACGGGATCTTCTTTCTTGATATCTAGAGATTTTGGATTTAGGGATTTTGGCTCCATATGCAAGGCATTAGCATGTTTATCCAAATCTAGAGACTTTCCGCTGAAACCAAGTGAGTTTTGGCGCAAGTCTAGTTGTTGTTCCATATCTAGCGAGTCTTGACCCATATCTAAGGATTGCTCTAAGATGCTGGTCTCCTCCTTCTTAATTATGGGTAGTGGCTGGATATAGCCGGAGGATTTGGTCTGCAGAGAGTCCTGCACCGATTTGTTCTTGTATTCGTTTTGAGCGTCCGGTTTCAACGGACTATCTTCAATAGACATGGGAGTGCCAGCTTCTGGGACTGAGTCTTTGGGAGAACCAAGCCTTTTGGTAGGATAAGCTGTGGAAACACGCAAATCTTCAACGGAAAGCGGCAGCAAGAGGTCAAGCACCTTGTTCTGCACACAGTTGGATTTATAGGAAGTATTAAGGGAGGAGTTTGAAGGACCAGTGGAAGGGCCAGTAAAAAGGGTATTATAAGAAGATGTGGTTGAGTTAGCAGGGGCATGGAAGTCCTTGAATTCAGCGTTTTGTTTTGTTACAGCCACCGAAGGCAGGCTCAGGAAACTTCGCTGGGCCCGGGAGCACTCCTTCCTAAGGTGGCGGTTTTCGACCCTTGGCTGTAGCGTCAAAAGGCGTTTTGCATGGGAAAAAAGCTCAAACACGGAAGGCCCGGCGGCAAGCTCGGACTCCGCTCGGTCTGCAATGGAGCTCATGACGGTGTTGGTGTTAGGGAGCACAAGTGTTTCAGGGATGTTTCAGGGATGTTTCACGGGTGTTTCAGGGGTGTTTCAGGCAGAAATGGGAGAGTCACGGCCGCGAAAAGAAGTTTGGGCGGTGTTTCAGTGTGGAATGCCGTAGGGTTGTGGGAACGAAGGTCTCTAAAGGATGGGATCAGAGAGTAGGCTGGAGTTGGCTTTTTTCCTATTCTCATCCGTTTTCTTTTTCTCGAAAGCGCGGGAGGTACGGGTGTGGTGTGATGAACGCGGGGATTGCCGTATTAAATGCAGGAAATGTATAAAAGTTTCAGGATTCATTGTCCCGGTTTGTTTCAGGTTTCAGAAGTGTTTCACATGTGTTTCACATGTGTTTCAGCTTGTATGAAATATGCAATGAGTGACGCACGGCTGAAGCGCGAACTGAGCAAACTTCACCTCAAGTTGGGTGTAGGGATTATAGGTGCAGGAGCAGAGGTACAAATGATCATAGAATCTGAGTTTAAATTGCCTTCTTAGGTTTATATGCAGCAATATGCAGGGAATATGCAGGGAATATACAGGAAACATGCAGGAAAAACTACAGTCTGCAGGAACTTGGACTATACTTCTGCCCACTACTCTCACTGGAGAGTGACCACTGAAACTGGAGGATGGGGAAAACGCCATTTGTTTGTGGAGAAGCGTGAAGCCAGGAAAAGCCCGTACATCCATAGTAGTATAAAAAAAAGAAAACAAAATCTAGACTACCAAAAGTTATCCGAGGCTTTATCACTAAACCGTGTGTCCTGCATACAACGCCCGAAGGTCCTTCAAATCGGGGTCACGTGACCTACAATTGTATCAATATCTCTACATCAATTTCAATAAGTACTGCTACTTGTGGCCACTGGCCCAGATGCAGGACGCCTGTGTAGTATGTGTTTTAGTCCCAATTCGTCCCAATTTGTCCGTTTTTTCTCCGGTTTTTTCCCCTCTTGTCCCTTTTTGGCCAAATTTCTACCTAATGTAGAAATCCTGCAGAAATCCTGTATAGTTCTGTATAATTCGGTACAAATCCGGTACTAATACCTAGTGTGGGGGTCCTAGTAAGAGAGTATCCAGTGCAATAGTTAGTACTAGTCTCACCTACTCCACCGTTTAGTATCTTTTTTTGCCTAATTGAGTAATCTAGTATATTCGTATAGTCGTATATTCGTATAGTCGTATATAGCTTAGTATACAAGTGTAGAGTGTAGGAAGAAGTCAGCTAATGAATGATGGATTGGGCATGTTATATGCAGGACCACCTCAAATAATCCTATATTGCAATACCCAAAGGAGGGTGATGAGAAATAACCATTTTGAGACTAGTTCAATACTGGATTAGCTATATAGAGGAAAGAGTGGGTGCAATGTGGTAGTGGAGATGGCATGTACTGCATATAGTACAATATACTGCATATAGAACGCTAGCGTGCATATAAGCACCATAGGGATTTAGTGTATATCCAATGTAACCATTCTATACATCCTGCTCCGGCTATTTGCCGGTCTAACCTAGACCTACGGTCTAATTTTGTACACTGTCCACTGCCTTTTGTGCACTGTCCAATAGTCTGTCCAATTGTCTGTCCAATAGTCTGACTACTGTCTAAATTGAAACTTCATTGCCGGGAATGATAAGTTCTGGAAAATCAATCGGGGCTAGACATTTCTATAGTCACATCTCTACTATCATCCATAGTTGAAATGTCTGGCAAGGATAGCACAGTAGTAGACAGAGACAGTAGACAGAGGCAGAGATGAGAATTGGTGGACCAAAAAGTCACTGAGATCTTGGATGAACATATAGCCGAGTCATTGAAATGAACGACAATTGGACATGGTGGCAAACGGCTTGGGCACTATGCACGGTTGTGGATCTTCAACGAAGACGACCGACATATATTGTTTGGCTGATCAATTTGTGCTTGAACCCCGGTCCCAGTAGATGTTAAGTCCAGTAGATGTTAAAGCCCAGTAGATGTTAAAGCCCAGTAGATGTTAAAGTGCAGTCCCAGTAGACGTTAGAGTCAGTCCGTAGCCTTCAAGATCCAAATATCGTGGTTGTTGGAGTACCTTGAGACTGATCAGCCCGTTGAAGCGAAAAGACAATGAAAAGTAGAACCTTGAAAATGGATCAACCTGTTCCAATGCTACCGACCACCCTTGTGTATAAACAGGAGAAAGGGTAGTCAATAGATAGCAGTAGAAGAATGCTGTCTGGTGTGCAGCCGAAAAGAGCATAAGCACTTGCAAAGGATCAGAAAAGAGCACAAGCACCTTTAAAGAAGCAGAGCTGGTTGGTCCATACGTTCAAGACATAGGACCAGAGCCACCCACTCCAGGGACCTAGTGTAGTGTGCCAAGAAACCAAGAAACCAAGAAACCAAGAAACCAAGATTCTCTGCCAATTTCTTAGGCCAGGTCAGTCGGTTTCTCAAACTTTCTGGAGCTTTTTTCAACTAAAACAAGCAATTCCAACATTCTCATCGTTTCAAAGCAATCAAATCGAACAGCTAGTGCTATAGATCGAAATCCAACCAGCTAGAACATAATCAAGGTGTCAAGTAAAAAGGTCAAGTAAAAAGGTCAAATAGAAAGGCCAAATAGAAAGGTCAAATCGACAAATAGAAAGGTCAAGTAGAAAAATTGTCTTGAAAGGAGGATCAAGTAGAAAGGAGTCAATTCAAAAATAGCTCTTAACAACAGGAAGAGTTTTATATTTCTGGGATAAGTAATCACCCGTTCAGAATGGAATACAAAAAAAAGACTGTCAATTTATATGTGGGGGAAGGCGGCCTTTTATATTCGCGAAATCTGCAAGCCATGTTTCATCTTTTGCAACCATGCACTGCAAGCTTATATAGCGGAAAATACATAGGAAATTAGATTGTTCTACTGTTGAAGATGACATCATTGGCCTAATCTGAGTACACGGTATAATCTTAGTGTCGTAGTAGAAAGAATGTATTGGTCGATATGGACTGCATACAGTCTCTACTCTGCATTGCTACACTTGGAGATGTACGGATCTAGCTCCTGTTTCATTTATTTCAGGTAAGCTTTACTTACTTCAGTGAGTCTATAACCGGTAGAATTGATCGATTTTGTGGTGTAAATTTAGGTTAATAGTGAGATCCTGCATATACACTCCAATTCCGACCTTACATTAGACAAGTCACGTGATCTCAGCTATACTATCAATATCTCACGCCACACATCTTCATTACTGTTCTAGCTCAGACATAGATATACTGAAATTACGTGGAATCTATTGCGAGTAAAACAGCTCCAAAATAAATTTCCGGGAGGAGGTTAGAGTGACCTAAGTCAATGGGTCGGAACTGGATATAAGCCCCGGAACTGCATATAGTTTATGCAAGCCTGCACATAGTACCCGCACATGCATAAAAGAGATGCAGGACTGTACATAGTGCCCGGAACTTATTTATCCACCGAGTTTCATACTACCAATAGACTTCACACTGGTAGGTATAGACCCTTACTAGTTATAGTTATTTCAATCTTACAGTGGCGCAATGCTGTCAATTGTTTAGTTCTCATTCTACTGAAGGTATGCAGTACTTCAACGGCACTACCTAAGAGACTAAAGCTGATCAATATGCTCTCCCAGGACGTATTCGGGAGAGTACTGTTCAAATCAATATCAACGCAAAAAGATTGCAGCACCACAATTTCACACATGGTCTCCCACTGCATTACTCACTGTGGCCCTAAGTGGCTTGACTAACGTTGATCGGACGGGAAACAGTATTTTCCACTTGGTATGGCCGCAACCGAAAGTTCAGATTTTTTTGTATACCAGTCTTGAGCTTGACAGTGAATAAAGCTATCTATAGCTAAACACTGAACAAGTGGCAGATCTCGTATAAATAAGGGTGGATCCTATAACGTCTAAAAGAATAACAATTCACCTCCTCTTATATACACATGTCTATCACGACTGCCGTAGCTGAAGCATGCAGGATTGTTGTAATAATTGAAGATTTTTTTTTTGTTCTCCAAAATGAAATATGGCTGTACTTTTTTTCGGGGGGGGCGAACCCCCTATTTATACCTGTTCTCTGTTTACATTCGCACATGGCTGCAAAATCTGAAACATGGCGCTCGGCGTACATGCGCGTGCACAAAATGACAGCCCCCTATGCAACAATATAAAAGGCAGCATATTCCCACTTTTCTCAAATTGTTTTCCCCCCTTCTTTTTTCTACATTCATCTCCTTTTTTCCTTTTTCTAGTGTTTCAATTAATTTAAAATACTGGTATGTGGATTGGAGGACAGGATGGTGGGTGAAATTTACAGCGAAAGACCTTCTTTACATGGGCAGTATACTCTTTTCGAGGACAACAGAGAATATGGTATTATACAGCAACCCAACCTTTCACCTTGGAATGATTTGCGAGTGGTACCCATTCAGAAAGATTATCAAGAAGAACGTCATTAATGGACTATCTGATACTATTACACATTACAACTATCATGGTTATTATGTATTGGTTGGGTAATTGGTACAGTGCACGGGGTGATCTTTGATAACTCAATACTCACATACGGAAATAGAGTGCTGGCTGATATTGGCTGATACTAACCCTGACCGACACTGGCTCCTAGTACTAATACTTACGAAACAATAAGAACCTATGAGATTGTGGTTATTGAATTGTGAATAGTGACTAGTTTGGATATTTGATTGTGGGTTTATGGAAAGTTACTTTGATGAGTGGTTTTTCTTAGGTCGGTGAAATGTTCCCCATGCCCAGTCTCTCTGCGGGAAACAAAAAGGCATGACTTGCTTAATTATCGTCCCTCACTTTGAGAATGACTCCAGATTTAATACCATTGCTTAACACCGCCTGCCTTTTATGCAGTGCTATTTGGGGAATAGGTGATCAACGTCTAGTCTTTCAGTCCATTCCCTTATAAAGGGATCAATATCGGGCTGGATGACACAGATCAGATCCAATTGGCCCAGTTGATCAAGTGTCTACATGGTTGAAGATGATATTTACATTTGCTCACACTAGTCTGGCATACCTTCACCCGGCACATAGCTTCAATCCTAAAGAACTGCCAGTCCTGTTAGAAATCGAATAGAACTCCAATACACTCCATGGAGCTGGAGCACCACCAGAGTTTCAATGGATATGACTTAACTTAAAAGTACATACACCCATGGATTCGAACAGACCATAGGAATTGTGGGATCATCGAACCGAATGGAACCAAAACTGAGAATTGAGTCAGAACTTTGAATATTTCCAACAATTCCTAAACTTCCGAGATTTCCAATATTTCTGGAACTTCAAGAGGCCAATGGATCTGACTAACTTAGACTCTTGTTAAACGAGGTTTGAATTAAGCATAAGAGGTCTAGAGTTAAAAGGGCTGTCACAAGTTTTTCCAAGTTCAAGAATATGGAATATTTCTATAGAACATTGACTCTCTAATGAAGGTTCTGGTATTCAATAGAAAACTGTCCAGTCAAGTTCCATAACTTAATCATGCGATTCCTTATAGTACTTCCGCCTGGAACGGTCATATGTATGCGAGTTATCGGAATGGAGTCTATACTCAAAGGCCACACCATTGACACGTTCATTGGACAGAGTCAGGTGGGTGTCGATGCAGTCGGAGCCCAGTATTATGGAGTCTGCCTCCCGGATGACACGCAAAATGGCATCGCAATAGACGCGGCGGGCATGGAACGCATTGAGCCCTTTTTTATCGTCGTCGTCGTATTTCTTGCGGGAAAAATTCATATTGGAGTTCCAGAGACTGATGATCACATCATCGCGACGAATGGAGAGCACGAGTCCCACAATATCGCTGAGAAGCGCCTCCTGGTGGTCTTTCTTGCACAGAAGAAGACACCCACTCAAAGTCTTGAGTACCAAGCGTTCCCACACCAACGTGGCCCTGCGGCGGCCCTTCAGAATGTTATCTAGACTGTCCTGGTGCGAGTTCAACGGATTAAGACGGTGGTTGAAGCGGAAGATCCACCGTCCTCCCTTGGCATTGATGGGGTCTTCCCACACCGGATTGACGCCCGTTTTGAATATCAACAATTCGCTGCCATTGGTCAACTCATGCGACTTCTTCAACGTGCTCATGCTCATCCACATCTGCTCCATGGACGCAATAGGTTTGACGGGCTCGTTTGGGTTTCCGAAACATGGGAACTCGATCTCCGACGCAGCCTGCAAATAACTATCCACAGCAGCCAGCTTGGCCAGGTCCTTGGAGTCGTTATCTTCAGGAACCGAGTCCTCGGGTGCACTCTTGGTGCTTTTGGTACGAGAATGGTGCCAAATGGTCCAGCAATACGATAAAATGTGCTGGCCATTATTCATTTGAACCACCTTCTGAACAGCCTCCCTGGCCTCTTTAACCGGGTCTCTTTTGGGAAGGTCAACAGCCAGAGGCGGCAAACCATTACCGTTTCCGCCATTTCCGGTTCCACCATTTCCATTGCCTCCACTTCCAACATCTCCACTTGCACCACTTCCATTATTATGATGTTGGTTGTACTTGTAGGAGCGGTTGTAGCGGTGACCACTGGAATTATGGCTATGGTTTGCATGCGCATGGTGGTGGTTGTTGCCCTTATAATGCGGCTTGGTCGGCGCACTGTCGGTGGCCGGTTTATTCTGGTTCATGATGCGGTTGAACAATGACTCCGCACGCTTCAAGTTTTCCGACATCTTGAACTGTGAGTATCAATATGACTGAGGAGGTCGATGGACTGAGGACCGATGGATTGATGGACTAAGGACCGATGGATTGATGGACTGAGGACCGATGGACTGATGGACTGATGGACAGACTCTGTTGAAACCAATTAAATAATTGATTTGCCTTTATCGATCTTTGATCGATGTTCAATATTTGATTTGGTAATTTGGCAATTTGTTCAATTCCCAATTCTCGGTTCAATGGTTCAATGGTTCAATCAATTAAAGTACTGATTGGTATGGGATTGGTGACTCAAAGCGGTTATGGAAATCAGAACAAGGAGAATTTCTGGTTTTTTGAAGTCTTGATTTTAACAAATAAGATTAACAGCTTGGCGGTTAACGATTGGGAATTGAGGAATTGGCGGGAATGGAGTGGAATTTGGTTTCTGGAGGTTTGTTATTGGAGATTGGTGGGGGACTGAGGGTTTTTATAGAGCTCAGGAAATGGGTTTGTGTTTTTGAGCGGGGGAAGCCGGAGTGTGGGGATTAGGGCTTTATATAGTTGGGATGGGGCTTGGAGAGATGGAATGTGCTTGGAGGAAAAGATGCTTGGTCAAATTTTTCAATGTGCATTTTTTCCACCATCGAAATTTTCCTTGCGTGGGCCGCGCTATCATGGACGTTATGAGCTCGGCACGACCCCGAAATTATCAACTCACCACCACCACCAAACCACCCAGCTAATATGGGCTGCTTCTTTGGCTTGGAAACTTGGCTTTGCTTGGTTTTGGCCATTGGATTATGGATCTTGGACTGCATATACAGCTGGTCAGACTGCATATACGAAATTTCTCGTACTGCATATTGCTCGTTCCCAGTAGCACGTTAAACATCTCTAGCCAACCGATTTATTTCTATTAACCGCTTTTGGCGTACCGAAAAACCCCGATTTAGCAATTAAAACTAGGGTCGTGCGCGACTCATAAATGCACAAGTGCGAATCGCATTTTCACCATCCACACGCCACTGATCTGTACATAATAATAAGCCAATACTGATGTAATTGGTTTATTGACTCTACATGGACATATGCAGGACCTTCCCCTAGTATGCAGTACCATGAAACGACTAAAATACACTTGGTAGTGTTTTGGTAACGACACGACTTCTATAGACAAGCACTAATGGAGTAATTTATGGGTATAAATCCTGGGATATTCAGAACATGTGTTTATATGCAGGACCAGCAAGATGATCTGTCCAAAAAGAGCTAGAATGAAAAGACAGAATTAGACAGAAGACAGAAGACAGAATTAGACAGAAGACAGAAGACAGAAGTAGACAAAAGACAGAATTAGACAAAAGACAGAATTAGACAGAAGACAGAAGACAGAATTAGACAGTCCCGTTAGAAAACAGATTTGACCTGGACAAACACCAGACTATCTTTTAAATCCAAGCTGGGCCACAAATAATGTATACCAGATGCGTTCCTGCATAGTAATAGGCTACGACGCTATATGCCGAACCTTACCCCAGTCTACAAAGGGAAGTGTTTAGAGAAAGATTTAGAGACATCTTTTGAATGCATGCTTTATACAGTCTAGGCTCAAGTGAAGAGAAGATGCATTGAGTAGATTGACTAAGGCTGGACTTCAATTTGTCCAATTCTAATAAACCACACGTGACTGCTTGGTCACGTGATCCTTAAATACATGGTTCTTTCCATGACATTTGGTAGAGTTGCTTGGAACAGCACCAAATGCCAAGAGGTTCGCAAGTCTCTGTTATTGAGTAGGGGCCGACCCTCGTTCCCCACAATAGCAGTGGCTTGCTCAGGGCCTCCGGTGAAGTAAATGTGTCCGTGGTCGACTGGGACGTTGGTGGTTGCCCAGTCGTTGTAGGCGGCAGCGGAAGGCGTTGTAGCCATCAACACTTCCGTTTCTCTGGGGTCATATCACAAATGTCCGGCATTGTAGTGATATCGTCCAGAAACACGGCAGACCACTCTTCCTCCAGTCCATCTGCTATTTGAAGAATGGATCGATCAGTAATTCCTTTCAGACCTTTCAGTCAATCAGCGTTGGTCCATTTCGTTGATCGTTTCAGTTTTTTTTCGTCGACTCCTGTTGTGGTTGATTGGATCTAGTCGAAGTTCCAGAGTCTCGGTGGTTAGGGGGCCGGTCACCATCATTAGCTTTTCCTTCTGATTGCATCACACCCGCTTTCTTTGATCGGAAATGGTTTCCTCATTGAGAACGTTTCCAGTATAAGCCCTGGGTAGCCCTCCTTTCACAAAGGACTCTATATGCCTCCGTATAAGACTTAAGTGGCGTGTACTCCAAACTATCACGTAAGTGAGGTTGCAAGCCACGCAAATAAATCGTAAGGATAAACTCGTCATTTCGAAATTCGACATCTGTGAGCAGATAACAGCGACCGAATTCGGCGTTATAGTCCTGAAGCGTTCCCGTCTGCCTACATGCAAGAAGCATGTCATGATGGGGATTCCGGACCGGAGCGTCAGCTTTAAGCTCCAGTAGGAATTGCTCCGTCATGGTCCAAAAAAGGTTAACATCGATCCCATTGGCTCGCCGCCAGTCATCTGCCCATGTGCCGTAGTCAGGAGCACGAAGGTAGAAGACGTCAAAGCAGTCGTCATAGTTCAAACCGTAGTGATCAACGATTACCCGTATCAGGTTGATGGATCTTTTTACTTCTTGATAAGTCTTATCCTTCGAGATAGTTTCAACTAAGCGGAACCGACGTTCCAAATCAAACGTTCTTTCGGTCCTTGGCTGATATCCTGAATTTCTGGAATCTGACAGCATTTCGGGGATCACCTCTTGATCTGTGGCGGAATGTTCTTTCATTAAACGGATCGTCTTCCGGATGTCGTCCAGTGCTGAAGTCTTTCCCGCTGACACTGTGGTGGAAGATAAGGGCAAAGGGACGGTTGAAGGGGACTCCACGATTGCTATTGATGTTGGGCTGCTGTACCAAATGATAGAACTTAGCAGCACGGGGATTTATAAGCAAAATGTATCAGTCGGATATTCGAACAGTACACCTTATAAAATCTGGGTGTCCATTTAATTGGGGGGGACCTGCTAGTTCTTATATACTCCCTTCGTTCTTCGGGTAACCCGTTCACGAGTTTCCTGAAGCAGCCTGCATGCAGGATGCGACCCGCACATGCATGATATGAAACCCACAATGTTTCACACGAGCCCAGAATACTCCATACTACAAATTCTCCCTTGCACCGGCACATCACGTGCCTAGCGTTGAGTTTCAGACTAAGGCTCGGCCAAGTCTCTATTAATCAAATCAATCAACACTAGATACTCAATTCTGGTGGCCGTAGCATTGTCCAACGTTTCTCTTGGAACATGCCCAACGGTTAGGGATAAGAATGCTCGAGTTTTACCTTTCGTGGTAGGAATTATGCTAACAGCAGTTCTACTATTTCTGTTAGGAATTATTCTAACAACGCCAGGATCCAATACTTAATGATAAGTGGACCCTGATCACATGCTTGGCCGCACATGCATGTGAATAATAACGATCTTCGGAGAAATAAGTCCCGAGACAATTCTTCGGCCAAGGAAGAACGTAGTTTCTCCTGGTTGGTTGCTACGGAGAGAACCAAGGAAAGTATGTAAGAACTAGCAGGTTCGCCCAACTAGATGCATTCTCGAGGAATCCCTCTTTTATTTACTGTATTCGAAGATACAACTTGATATAACTTTGTTTATAAGTGGTAGACCTGCTTAAATTCTAACAATTTCGGTTGCGGCCATACCAAGTGGAAAATACTGTTTCCCGTCCGATCAACGTTAGTCAAGCCGCTTAGGGCCACAGTGAGTAATGCAGTGGGAGACCATGTGTGAAATTGTGGTGCTGCAATCTTTTTGCACCCATTTCCACTTTACATGATTGGAATTGGAAAGTTCCATTTGATCTCTTGGAGCAATACCCCAGAATGGCCAATCATATTCTCGGACTGCACATAAGACATGTTGATATACTGGAAAAATGGGGTGATATTACGTAAGCAATGATTTTAAAATCATATTTTGCTGAATTAAGAAGTGTCAATTTGATATTAATGGGCCTGCATATAACTTCTATACTATAATATTCCTGCATATAACCCATAGCAGAAGATCAATAGAAATTCAAATTAAACGTCTAGAACATGATAAATAAAGATGGCTCTGGACCGGGTCCTCGTATAATTCCAGTATACTCTCTTTACTGGTGCCCTGGTCTTGTGCCGTGATTATGTAAGCATTCTTTGGGGTGACTAATGAGACTGTATATAGTGGCCTGTATGCAGGCGCATTCTCTTCTCCTGATCCTTGATATACAGGAGAATCCATTTGACAGGGTGTCGATATTATTGCCGTTACGGAAATCTTAACAAGCTATCACATTCCTTTCTGCGTACCACCATGGTCCGTCAAGACACCTGAAACACTCATGAAACACTCATGAACCACCTGAAACACCTGAAACACTCATGAAACACCTGAAACACCTGAAACACCTGAAACACTCATACTCAGAATACTCTGGAATCTTAAACTGATATGCTTATAGAAATTTCTTCTGGTCTCTCCTAATCGAGCCTGATTCAAGCATAGCTGATGAATTCTATATGCAGTCCCTGTATATAGAACGGTAACGTAGTCATCCCAGCAGTGACCAATTAACGGCATCTAGTAGAAACCATAGAGAAAAGGCAAATTCCGTTTTGGCTAGGAATTGGCTCGATTTGGGCAGCCATGATGGAAATCAATTCGGTGTTTCCTGCATATAGACGCATTGAATATAGAAAAAGACACTTTTCCATCAATCCTCTTGTAATCTGGATCCGTAGATTATTCAATTCAGAGTACTAGTAGTAGTTAGCAGTAGGCTTCCAGACTTCTAGAGTAGTATACTAAAACTAGCTAGTCGTAGTAGTAGTAGACTGCTAGTATAGTAGTATAGAAGGTGTTAGTATAGTAGTAAAAGTAGCTAGTCGTAGTACTAATAGTTGTAGTAGTAGGAGCTAGTACTGAGTACTAATAGTCCTTGTAGTATAGTCCTCGTAGTACTAATAGTAGTAGTCCTTGTAGTATAGTCCTCGTAGTAGTAGGAGTACTAGTAGCAGTACTATTAGTAGTAGTCCTCGTAGTAGTAGTACTAGTACTGGTAGGAGTATAGTCCTCGTAGTACTAGTATTGTCCTCGTAGTAGTACTACTAGTAGTAGTGTAGTACTAGTCCTCGTAGTAGTAGTCCTCGTAGTAGTACTAGTAGTATAGTCCTCGTAGTACTAGTAGTACTAGTATAGTAGTAGCAGTACTAGTAGTACTAGTATAGTAGTAGCAGTACTGGTAGTACTGGTAGTAGTCCTCGTAGTATAGTCCTCGTAGTACTAGTATAGTAGTAGCAGTAGTCTTGGAAGGATGCGCACGTGATAACAATAAAGTCCTGCATTGTGCGAGTCTCCAGAAACCTGTTTCTAAATTCTCAGTTCACCAATCAACTTTATTCCAGAAGTAGTTCCCCAACATAGCCTTTTTCTTTTTGGCTCTTTTTGGCTCTTTTTGCTTCTTTTTCTTTTTGGCTCTTTTTGGTAGGTTTATTGCCACTTCAGGCCTCGAAGGTTGATGCAGAAGTAAAGTTGTTTCGTTTTCAATCAAAAGATTTCTTTGAAGTTTGCATTTTCTAGGAGTATAAAAAAATAACCGCAAAAAACAATGGGGGGGAGGCGCTTTATTTATAGTTTGCATGAGGACTGCAGGCATTTTTGCAGCCTTCGCGCACTCACACTTTTTTACAACCATATCCAAAAAGGGGGTGATAATTATCCAAAAAGGACCAGGGAGTGATTTCAAAGAAGATAATTCCACTAGAGATGGAAAATACCACTGTATGCAGGTCTCGATACCTTAAAAAACGGGGCAGGCCAAATTGGGTGTTCGGAGGGCTTTTGGGGCCTGGTGTACGGGTTTCAAGCCATACTGGTGCCACGTCCGTAGAACCAGCGAAGGCCTCACAATTTAGACGGAATAATATACAGAATATATCAAAACTACATAATAGTCGAGGGTACCATATGAAACACGCAACCCCGTGTCTACTTTTTGCCGTAGTAGTGCAAGTAGCCACCCAAGGTCTTGCAGCCATTGATGTAGTTGCTGACATTCAACTTCTCGTTGATCGAATGAGCACCATCGTCTCCACGGCCCATGGGCAACAACAACACCTGTGTGCCCAACTCCTTCTCGAAGGTCAAGGTGATGGGAATGGAGCCTCCTTCTCTGGTGAAGTCGGGCTTGATGTTCCACACGTGTTCGGTGGCATAAGAAGCGGCGGTGAACGACTCGTTGAATGGGTCCGACACCCAGTAGTCTCCGTCATGGATCAACTCCACGGACATTTGGTTTTTGGACTTGAGCTCGCCGAAAACCTTCTTCACGTGAGCAAACACCAACTCGTCCAACTTCTTGCTGTCGAAATCAGGCACAGTACGAATGGAAAACTTGCCCACAACCTTGGAGGGGATCACGGTCTTGGCGCCGGCCCCGTAAAAAGCACCCTCCACTCCGTGGATCGACAAGGAGGGGTATCTCCATCTGTGCTTCAAGATATCCTTCTTGTTGTCGTAGATTCCGGTTTCGGACCCAGAAGCAGCGTGTAATTCGTCCACAGAGAAATCGATATCATCGTATAAAGCATCCTCCTTTTCAGTCAATGGCGCAATCATATCCTTGACTCCAGGAATCAAGATCTCGCCATCTCCAGACACCAACTTGGACAACACCTGCACCAAATCGGTCATGGGCTCAGCAATGACCCCACCAAAAATACCCGAGTGCAAATCAGCGCCTGGACCCTTGATGGCCACCTGGTAGTAGTTGCAGCCCCTCAACCCGTAGGTCAAAACCGGCTTCGAAGTGCCGAGCCAGTAGTTATCGGAAATACACACGGTATCCACGGTTTTGAAGTAGTTTTTGGCCTCAGCAGCAATCAAGGTATCCAAGCCAAGCGACCCAGACTCCTCCATTCCTTCAAAACAACAAACCAAGTTCACAGGCAACTCCCAGCCCAAAGCGTTGTGAGCCTCAATCACATTCAACCACCCCAAAACGGGCCCCTTATCGTCGGTCGACCCTCTTCCATACAAAATGTCTGCGGCGGTATCATGGTACATTTCAAACGGTTCGGTGTTCCAGCCATCTTCCTTCAAAGCAGGTTGCACATCATAATGTCCATACACCAACACGGTTTTCTTGGCGGGATCAGCGCCAAAACGGGCCAAAACAACCGGAGGCAATTGTAAAGAAGCATCTGCCACTGGAGGCGGTTGCGTACCCAAATCCTTTAACTGGATATCGGAAAACCCCAAGTTGGTCAATTCCGATACCAAGAAACTGGCCATATCATTGACGCGGGGGCGGAGCGACTCATCGGAGCTGACGGAAGGAATTGCAATTGCATCTGCAAGACGCTTAATGAATTGAGGTTTCAACTCGTCGATTTTGGCGAACAAGGGTTCCAAGGGGAGTTTATCGAAGGACATGTTGGTGTATTTGGAGAGTGGGTTGAAGGATCTCTGGATGGGTGCGCGACCGCGCGTGCTCTGTGTGCAGGACATGCCATTTACCTGTACGGCTCTAGACAGAAGGACAGAATGGACAGAATGGAGAGTAGACAGAATGGAGAGTAGACAGAATGGAGAGTAGACAGAATGGACAATAGACAGATTAGACAGATTAGACAGAATGGAGAATAGACAGATTAGACAGATTAGACAGATTAGACAGAATGGAGAGTAGACAGATTTATTGGACAGAATGGACAGATTTATTAGACAGAATGGACAGAATGGAGAGTAGACAGAATGGAGAGTAGAATGGAGAGTAGACAGAATGGACAGATTAGACAGATTAGACAGATTAGACAGATTAGACAGATTAGACAGAATGGAGAATAGACAGAATGGCAATTGTCTTCTACATCTCTACTCTATGCTATATTGCGTGTGTCCTGCATAGTACCCCGGTGACAACTCCTCTATACTTTCTGACCTGGCGTCCTGCACACAAGGCCTCCACTGAAACTTCCACTAAATCTCCATTTTCCCTTTCCACTTGACCCTGGCCTATTCCGGCATTATTCATTATTTCCTTTCCTGTATATAGACACCGGAGTTTATATGCGTGGAGAAAAATGCGTGCTCATAACCACAATCAATGGGCGTCTCCAGATCGCCAGAAAAGCCAGAAAACTCCAAAAAAAGGGGGTATAGTCCGGAGCCGGTTCCTGCATACTGTCCAGATTTTGTAGAGTTTGTAGAATTGTGTAGTGGTTCCAGGGAGGAATTCCCCGGATTCTGGTGTGTGGAGTGAGAAGTGCGTCTCAAAATGCACCAAACTACGGCAGAATAGTCGTAGAAAAAATGAGAAATACTTGGTAAAAAATACTAAATCATTTATAAGTGATAAAAAATAATCCACGTGATTCTTCGTGGTTTTAAACCTGTGTAGACCACCAAAAGTCTACTGTATGCATTGCTTCTCCATGCGTCAGATATGCATGAGACCGCTTTTGGCATATATTTCACCTAATCCGTTACATGCATTGCATTACTGCTGACTGTGTACACTCTTCCAACCGCATTAGGCTTAATGTCTACCCAATTCGTCCATTCACTCGATTGTGTGCAGTCCCTACCTAATAGTTTGATCTCTAGTATTCCAGGGTACTATCATAGAGTAGTAATTATATAAGAGGTGTAAAGTCATAGTTTATCAAAGTATAGTCAGCGCACAGTCGACTCTAGTTGAACCAACCCACTCCATCCACACATTGGACCAACTCACATTAATAAAAACACTAGTACATCTCAGACGAAACATATACAAGTCCCGTTTCCAACGTGGAGGTCCAGTGTGCAGAGAGTGGTAATTAATTCTGGGTAGTAAAGTAGAAACACCGATGCAAGTGATGGCACTGACACAATACTGATTGAGATGAAATGGCTGGAACTGATATGCTTTTTTATAGAAATCAGAGGAGTCGTAGGAAATATAAGAATCTCTTTGATTTTAAAAATCAGCGTCATTCAGTAGTTCATAATAACTCATCGTATTCATATTAATCCAAAAGTCATAGTAGCTCATGTAATCCAAAGGAAGTATCAGTTGGGCAACTGAGATATGAGACTAGGAATATAGTATCTCCAGTTAGCACATAGTCACTTTATTGATTCATATTCATTTGGTTTGATTTCATTCATCCCCTGAAATTCCTGATTTTCCCATATCCATTTATCAGGCTGAAAATGAAAACTGACTCCTTATAATAGCTGGCTGCAAACGCGTCCCTCTCCAAATATGACCACTCACATAAGATCAATCCTTCATTACCCCTTCTATAGTATAAAAGAAAAAGCAAATGATAAAAAGAAGGAGGAGGAAAGTGATGGAAAAAAATACGGTGATAAATAAGGGGGGGATCCCTCCTTTATAGTCAGCCAGAGTTCGCGTTGCCACAAAGCTGAAACATGCATGCACCCCCTATTGCAGATCGCATTGCAGCCAGCTTACTATATAAAGACCTTTCCCCCTCGAGACTTTACTGAGGATACTTTTTTTGGGGGCTACAGAAACCTTCTTTCTTTGGGGACCATCCGTGCGGGAGGACTCCGCTTTGGTGCTGATACTAATATGTGCAATACTGCCACTGCTATAGTGTGGTACGGTATTGAAGAATCCAATTTTTATACTGTCGTGGTATTGTCGTGTTACGTTTCATATGATACAATGTGATTGGTTGATTGCTGTGTTTTTCCGGGGTGGATAGCATACTGCAGCATTCTTATCATTCTACTATAGTACTAAGAATGTGTTTTGAATTGTCCGACTGTTTTCTGTCTTTCTTTGACTTCTGTCCAATCCCAATCTGTCTCGAAAACTACTATTCATAAATGATATCCCGCCTTTCACTTCTGGCATTCGCTGAAACTTGCCCAATACCACCGCATCTTCCATACACCAACCCCAGTCACTAAGAGAAAAATCCTGTTACTAGGTGATAAGATCCGAACATTGTGCAATATTTCCAACCTCAAGAAAATACATTAACATGTATTGAATTAGATATACTTCTAATCAGTACCTCACGTGACCCAGCATCACGCGCACTCTCCCACTACGCGCACTCCCACTACACACTACTAATGGACTCACACCTAATAGACTACACATACTAATACACACAGTCCACCATGTCCAAAGGGGAGATTCTATTTTTACATGGGTACACGCAGAGCTCATCTGTGTTCTATGCCAAGACGTCAGCGCTACGGAAAAAGCTCGCGGCGCTAGGCTACAAGGCCGTTTATTTGAATGGACCAATCAACTTGACTCCAGCGCAGCTCCCGTCGTCGGATTCACTTTCCAAGTTTGGGTCTGTGGAGGCGGATTCCGAGGATACCAATTTCCGGTCGTGGTGGCTAAGAGATCATGATGATTGTTATAAGTTGGAGGAGGCGATCGAGACCCTCCGGGCCTATATGCAGGACGGGGAGATTCTTTCAGGGTCACCCGAGGATCAAAAGATTTTGGAAACAAAGGGGGGAGATGGGAAGGATGCTAAGGAGGAAAGGGGACAAATTGTTGGGATTGTTGGGTTTTCGCAGGGTGCAGGATTGGCCGGGGCATTGGTGGACCAATTCGAACAACTCTTCTCCATACCCCTTAAATTCGCCATTCTCTACTCTGGCTTTAAGGTGGATACCCGCAAAATGCCCCAGTACGACCGCTTGTACACCAAGGACAACGGCAAGTCCACCAAAACTAAGCTCTTGCACGTGATCGGAGAGCTAGACACCGTTGTGGGCGACGACAGAGCCTACACGTTCTATGACATCAGCAAGGACAACTCGGATTTGTTGAAGCACCCCGGCGGCCATTTTGTGCCCAATTCCAGGGTCATGATCGATAAGGTGACCAACTGGATCCAGGCCTTGGATGCTCCTGCAGAAAAGGCCCAGCCTAAAGAGTCGGTCCAAGATCTCTTGGCCATGATGGATTCCTTCGGCAAGTAGTCCTGTCTACTACTGTCTTTTACTAGCTGGTACAGCTTTACTGGTTTGGTACTTGCCTTCTAATACTGCTACTACCGGATTGGTAGTTGCACTACTCAGCCTTCTAATGGATTGGATTGAGAGTATTACCAAAAATACTCTAGGATCTCTTACTCATTCGGGGTACTATTCAAATTCAAGCAGACTGATATATCATCTTTTCTTGATTATCAAGTGAATTGAGTTGAAGTAATATTGACTAGTCTATTCTACACTACTAGATATTTGATGATTGGTCCTTTTTACTAGTAGACCTGTCAAACCTACAGTCCAGACACTTGAAGTCGAATATCCCCTTTAAAGCTCTTTTCATTTCGAAACTTCCCTAGAGCTCTTTTCATTTGGATTCTTCCCTAGAGCTCATCTTTGGCAGACACACCTCTGTACTTCCTCATCAGCTTTTCCCGTTTCGAAAGCTGGCCCTCGGAAGGCACAATGTCCAAAGTCTTCATCAAGAACTTCAGGATTTTCTTCATGTTGGCCATGTTACCCTCATAACGAACAAAAGACTTCTTCAGCTGGTCAAAAGCAAGCAAAACAGGGAGTTTATCATCCTTGGATACAGGAAGCTCATAAGTATGGCCATCATAGTCAAACTTCAGGCCATCCTTAAGGGAAACACTGGCGAGACTCAAGGATTCAAGGAAGTCAATGGCGAGCGAACGGGCCAAAGCAGAAATGGACTTTGAATTCAGCACAATGATGGCTTTCTTGGTATGATCCTTCAGGCCAAGCCAGTCCCCCAAAGAATCCGACACGCTATGGAACTTCTTAACGTAATTCTTCATTCTAGTACTAAGGTATTCCACCATAGGAATCAATTCCCGCTGGCCATTATAAGTTTCCGGCACGTGTTTGCTCTTGGATACCTTCCCCCTCGTAAACTTAGGGGGCCTGAAGATCTTCAAGGTGGGAAAGCCCTGGATCCTATGTTTCTGACACAACGGCTTATTGATATCACGGTCACAATCCACCGAGGCCACGTGTACAGCATACTTGGCATTTCCATGGATATACTTGCCCAATTTCAGGAATATCGGCTGGAGCTGTTTGCAGTAGCCACACCACGGAGCGTAGAATTCCACTATGGTGGTATAGTTAGAGCGGTACACCACCTTATCGAAATTGGCCGGGGAGAGTTCGTAAATGTGGGGGTCTTCAGCATAGAAGCCCGACCCGAACGTATAGCCTAGAAAGGCCAGGAAAAGTATAAGCAGGAAGATAGGGTTTCTCATGGTACGTCACTATCTCGCGGTCACACAGTAAAGAAGTAAGGCAGTAAAGACACCAGTACACCAAAGACAGCGCATCAAAGACAGCACATCATACCAAATCCACCAAATCCACCAAATCAAATACCATTACAAATACCAAATCAAATACCATTACAAATACACCAAATAAAAACAAGCTAATTAGAGGAGAATAGAAGAGAATAGAAGAGAATAGAAGAGAATAGAAGAGAATAGAATTAGAATTACTTAGACATTGCAGGATTAATTCAAAGGAGTTCACTGGTGATGATATTCTACTAGTTTATTCTATTAGTTTATTCTGATTTATTCTGGTTTATTCTAATGTTTATTTTATTTTATTCTAATGTTTATTTCATTGGTTTAGTGGGATATTGTAGTGGGGTGGTATTTTAGTGGGGTGGTATTTTAGTGGGGTGGTATTTTAGTGGGGTGGTATTTTAGTGGAGTGGAGTGAGGGTGAGGGTGAAATTGGGAGAGGGAGAGTGAGGGAGGGAGAAACATAATCAACAGAACAAGAGGGACGGGAGGCAGGAAGGTGCGCATTAGTGCAGTCAGAAACAAAGCGAAGTGAAGCAAGGTAAAGTCGCGCAGTTGGAAAAGTGAACAGAAGAGTGAGAAGAGAAGAAGAGAAGAGCGAGGAGTGAAGAGTGAGAAGTAAAGAAGAAGAGAAGAAGAAGAAGAGAAGAAGAAGAAGAAGAAGAGAAGAAGAAGAAGAGAAGAAGAGAAGAGTGAGTACATGTGAAGGTAGAGAAGGAGTGAGAAGAGGAAGAATTGGAAGTAAAGGAAGAAGAGAAGAGAGAAGAAGAAGAAGAAGAGAGAGAAGAGATGAAGGAAGGAAAGAGGTGGTGGAATAGAAGAGAGGGTAGAGAGAAGAGAAGACGTGTGATTGTCAAGAAGAGAGGGTAGAGATGAAGAGAGAAGGAGGTAATGTTAGGTGGACAAGAGAGAAGAAGAAGAAGAAGAGAAGTGAGAAGGAGAAGGGAGTACAGGTGAAGGTGAGAAGAAGAAGAAGAAGAAGAAGAAGAGAGAAGTGGAGAACTGGGGAGGAAAGACGAAGAATTGTATCATGGAGAGGAGTAGAGATGGATGTAGAAGGAAAAGTCAAGGTAGGTGGACGTAGAAGTGAAGTCAAGTCAAGGGTCAAAAAAGAACACTTGTATAAATGGGAACACAAGACGAGTGCAACTGGGAGAGAAGTGGAGATGAAAACAAGTCAAGGTGGAGAGGAAGAGAAGAGAGAAGAGAGAAGAAACTGGAAAGGGAGAGGAAGAGAAGAGAAGAGAAGGTGGAGTAGAGAAGGAAAGGAAAGGAAAGGTGAATGTAGAAGACGAAGTGAATCATAGAGAGAAGTCGAGAAGGAAAGGAGAAGGTAGAGGAGAAGTAGAACTAAAGACGAAGAGAGTGAAGAGAAGAAGAGAAGTAGAACTGAAGAGAAGAGAGAAGACGAAGTGATGGAAGTTGGAGTGGAGTCAGCAGAGACTACAAGACAGTGGTGGAGGAAGAAGAAGGGAAGAAGTAGAGTATCATGTAGAAGAGAGAAGAAGAGTAGAGAAGAAGTAGAAGTGAAGAAGAAGAGAAGAAGGAAAGGGAAGAAGAAGAAGAAGAAGAAGAAGAAGAAGAGAAGTAGAAGAAGAAGAAGAAGAAGAGAAGTGGAAGAAGAGTATAGGGAAGGGACAAGGGAAGGGACAAGGGAAGAGAAGAGGAGAAGAGAAGTCAAGGTGAAGGTTCAAGAAAAAGAAGTAGAGTAGGAACAAGAGAAGAGAAGAGAAGAGTAGAAGGAAAGGGAGAAGTAAAGGAAAGGTAAGGCAAGGTGAAGGTAGAAGACAAAGTGAATTATAGAGAGAAGTAGGGAAGAAGAGGAACCAGAAGGAAAGGTGAAGGTAGAAAAAGAAGTAGAACTAAAGATGAATAGAAGAAGAGAAGAGAAGATGAGAAGATGAAGTGAGTGGAAAGAGAAGAGAAGAAGAGAAGAAGAAGAGAAGAGAAGAGACTACAAGACAGTGGAAAGAGAAGAGAAGAGAAGAGACTACAAGACAGTGGAAAGAGAAGAGAAGTGGAAGAAAGTAAAGGTAAACGTAGAGGTGGAGGAAGAAGAGTGGAAGAGAAGTAGAAGAAGAAGAAGAGAAGTGGAAGAAGAGTATAGGGAAGGGACAAGAGAAGTAGAGAAGAGTAGAGTAGAGTAGAGTAGAAGTAGAGGTGGAAGTGGAAGAGAGAAGTTGGTCTTAGACTAGTCACAAGAGTAATCCATGGTGGTCACTAATGGACCAACATTCGACGTCAATGGAGTGAAGAGAAGAAGAGCTGGAATTAGAAGAAGAGAAGAGGAGAAGAAGAGAAGAGAAGAAGAGGAGAAGAAGAGAAGAGAAGAAGAGAAGAAGAGGAGAAGAGGAGAAGAGGAGAAGAGGAGAAGAGAAGTGAATATGGATCTCATGTTGCAGACGGAGGACGAGAAGTAGAACTGGAAGAGTAGAACTGGAACTGGAAGAGAGGAAGGAAAGAGTAGAACTAGCACTAGAACTAGAACTAGCACTAGATATAATTAAGAGTAGAACTACGACTGGAACTGGAAGAACTAGACTAGAAGTAGAAGTAGAAGTAAAGGTAGAGTAGAGTAGAACTAGGACTGGAGAAGAACTAGAACAGAAGAGTGGGACTAGAACTGGAGAAGTTGATGTGGATGTAGAGTAGAACTAGAAGTGGGAAGTGAATGGTATAGAGAAGAAGTGAAGGTTGGAGAAGAGATCATCTTCAATACAGATAATAAAGACTGGAGTGATGAAGATTGTGGATGGAGAATTGATGGAATTGAATAAGCAATGGTTGGTGTTTAATGAAGACTGGGGGAGAGATTGACTGGATGAAAGGCTTTGGAAATAACCCATCAACTGGTCTTTATCCTGACTTCTCTGACCTTCTGTGACCTTGTCTGACCTGTCTTAAAGAGGAGAGGGAAATGATAGATCCTGAGCGAGGTCCAATACCTTATGACTCTAGGTATGGATTTCTAGTTTGAGGAGAACTTTAACAAATCGTCTCCATGGCTCTTTGGTAGAGTAGTATGTTGTAGTAGTAACTCCGTCTACTATTGAAGGTAACAGAAGTCAAAAGAGAGTAGCAGTATTTGTAAAGCTATGGTATGGTAAGACAAGCTAGACAGATTGTTCGACTGTAATGAAAGGTATATTCCTTTGGGGTGGACAATGGACATGAGTAGCCATAAGGCGAACGACGGAGAAGTAAAAGATATCATCGCTGTAAGCATTCACTTCCAGGTTTGAATATATCATCGAGCCACGCTTCCGGTCACCTCATGCATCTGTCCAGACATCATGTCCATACAATCACTCACTTCAGTACTCATCCCAGGCATTCAACCACTGAACCAGTCAATCAGTCAATCAGTCAATCAGTCAATCAGTCAATCAGTCAATCAGTCAACAGTCAATCAGTCAATCAGTCAATCAGTCAATCAGTCAATCAGTCAATCAGTCAATCAGTCAATCAGTCAAGACAAAGATTGTCATAGTGGAGATCTGGCAAGGTATAGTGCATACTGAAACATAATTGACACTGAAACATAATTGACACTGAATAATTGGAATCCTAGATCATCACCATGACTGTCTAATGCAACTGTCCGAGTATCAAGAGTCCAAGTCTTCACAATCAAGCATTCATTTCCTGTACCAACCGATTAAATAGACATGTATTCAAACCTTCTCCTTCCCTTCATTACTTCCTTGAAACTTCCTTAAATTTCAAAGGCTTTCAACCCTTCAAAAAGACTTTCAACCCTCTTCCATTCCACTTCAACTCACCTTCTCTTCGAGTTCAATCCTCACACTTCGCAACTCATTCTTCCTTCACACTTCTCGCAGCCATCCTCACACCAAATCCTAATTCTCACTATTCTCATTGATTCCCCTCACTGATTTACAGCTTTTCTTCTTCACCCAATCTTTTTGATTGACCCATATTGAAATCTATATATACACTCCAAAGAAGTTGCATGCATAGACACTGGTCAAGCCAATGGAGACCGAGGCCACGATGGCGCTGGCAAAGTACTTGGCGGCACTGGTGTTTTTGTTGAGGAGAGCCAGGGAGACCGAGGCAAAGGAGAGAACGGCAAGGAGGAGCGTGATCACGTGCTGGTACTTGCTTAAATGGGAGGGGAGGATTTCATAGCTATTTTTTTGGAAATCCTTGGCAAGACCCGTGAATCTCTGGAGACTGCTTGCTTCCGACATGATGTACTGAGGAGTGGAGAGGTGTGTTTAGAGCGACGTGGTAACTGCGTGGAATGCCACGTGAGACTGGCCACGTGAGTACCTCGTTTTGGTTATATACAGGTGTGCGGTGTACGGGTGTGGGTTTTAAAGTGCGGAGGGCGCTTATCAAGATTTACAACCACACCTACAGATCCCAAGTATACTTCTAGTGAGTTCTTGTTTCGAGTGTGTTTTGAGTGTGTTTCATATTGAATCCACAGCTTTGAAGTCCGCGTTATATACAGGAAGACTGGCCAACCACAAAGTCAGTTCTCATCCATACCAAAGTCACAAGGCATTTCCACACAAAACTCAATTGCCGATTAATCTCTGTTTCATATCTGTTTCACTTCAGTTTCAATGAGTTCAACAGGTGGTTGGAACACAATTGTCTCCGATGCAGGGGTATTCACAGAACTCATCCAGAGACTAGGCGTGGAAGACTGCCAGTTCAACGAGCTCTACACCATCGATTCCGTTTCCCTACAGAGCCTAGCCCCCGTGCATGCAGTCGTGTTTCTCTTCAAGTACGGCTCCGTTGACCAGCGGTCTCAGGGCCCCTTGGATGGCGAATACGACCGGGAGTACCAGGAAAAGGGTATATTCTTTGCCCGACAAACGGTGCAGAACGCGTGCGCTACTCAAGCTGTGATTAATAGTCTTTTGAACAAAAGAGATGAGGTCAATGTGGGCGAAGAGCTCGAGAATCTCTATTCGTTTGCCAATGGATTTGATTCGGAAACCTGTGGGGATGCCATCTCCAATAGTGAGAAGTTACGGGAGGTGCACAACCTGTTTTCGGCGCCAAAGTATTTTGAGCGTCCCAACAGCCGCAACCGGCCCGAGCCCAACGAACGGGACAACGGCTTGTTTCATTTCGTCACCTACGTGACCATCAACAACACCATCTACGAGTTGGACGGGTTGAAGGAGTACCCGATTCGGCACGACACGTTGGAGAACCCAGAAGACTTCTATCACGTGCTCCCCACGGTCTTGGGGCGGCGGGTAGCCAAGTACGGCAGCGAAATCCGCTTTGCTCTTCTTGCAATTTCAAACGATAAGTTGAAGTATGCGCAGGAAATCGGGGATATTGAGGGGATTCAGCAGGAGCTGGAGAAACAGGAGATGTGGACCCGTGACAACCAGTTGCGTCGTCACAACTACAGCAATCTTATTGTCAAGATTTTAAAGGGTGTTTCGGAGCATCTCTCAGATCCAGAGTGGCACGATGTGGTGCAAAATGCAAAGAAGGAGACCATGCTTACGCATACTTACTCTCCGCTGTTGCAGAGGTCAGCAGGACGGGGAAGTTCTTCAGCACGTGAGGCTCATTGATAGGTCAGGGAAACAACCAGATTGTGAGGAAGGTCATTCTAAAGGCAGAAATTCTGGACTCGAATCAGGAAACTACTGTGGATTCAGGAAAAATGGAAAAGAGGAAAATTACAAAAAGTCTTGATGGCTAGAAACAAGCCACCAATGACATCGCTCTTTTCTGTTTCTTCAGTCTCTATTCAGTCTCTATTCAGTCTTTCGACGTCTCTATTCATAACTACCAAATCCGCCTATGCCGAATAAGCCTCCTCCGGACCGACTATGGCGAGAGAAATAGTCGAAATCTATGCTCACTGCGTTGGCAAGCAAAATGGCCCGCTGGTCGAGCGTCAAGGGGCCTGCTACACGAGGATAAAGGTCGCCCAAGCCCTCGAAACTGGCGGGGTCCATGCGGACAATGTAGACGCCGGTATCGGTGAAGAACTCCCGGCCAAGCCCAACCCAATTCCGGTCGACGGACCCGATCACGTGACCCGTGTCGTTGTAGACGGGGAACTCGAAGGCTAGGAACCCGGAATCGATTTCTCCAAACTGTGCATATTCATCCGTGGTCTCATCTTCGAGCTTGAACAAATTGTACCGCCGCCGCCAAAGATGCCAGCTCTGGACGGATTCCCCTAGGATTTCCTGCATATACTGCCCGTTTTCGTCCACCCCGGGCAAATACGCCTTGATGTGGGAATTGATCCAGGAAAAAGGCCGCTTGATCGTCATCACCACATCTCCATAATTATTGAAAACATCAATGTCAAATGGCCGGTGGAGCCGGAAAAACTGCCGTCCAATTGCCTTGAGAATTCCATAATCTTTTTCCTGCATATACCCAACCTGCTGCCCCATCAGGTTCATGATTTTATACCGATTGGCTTGCTCAAACCCTAAAAATACGTTCATAAACTCCATTTGCCTCTCCACCACAAGCGTAGGTTCCCGAAGAAGCTCGTAAATGCCATCTTCGGCGGTTATGAGCCCGTTTTCGTTCGGAACATCCTCGAAAACCGTCCGGAATTGACTGGCTTCTCCTGCATACGCCTGGGGATCATCAGAAGGTTGTTTTTCATAGTAAAATTGCCCGGGTTGCTTATCCGACTGTCTATTCCGCAAGGCCTGAAGTCTACGGACTTCTTCTGGGGTCAATTCGCGGGCCTGGCGAGTTCTGAAAACTGGGTTCGAAAGCCCTAAGCGGCGAGAAAAGCTTGAGACCACTGGTCTCCGTAAAAGACTGCGTTTTAGGAGTCTGGGAAACATTGGGATGGAGGAAATTGAACAATGTGAAGATGAACCGCGGTGGCGGTCATGTGATGCATCATGTGAGAAAGTCACGTGCAAAATCTATAAATTAATCACGTGATTAGCAATGTCACGTGTATTATTTTGGTGTACGGGTTTCCAATGCAGTCCCACTTTACTAATTGGTCTGTTTTAGCTCATCTACCTATTTTTATTGGTCTATTTGAGTTTTGTGTTGGTGCCAGGAATGGCCGTGTTGCCGTTCAACATGTCCTTCATGTACTCGTACACCGTGAAAGTCACGGCTTGTCCCGGAGCCACCCTCATGATTCTTGGGGTGATTCCTTTATACAAGGCATTGATGCCCTCTTCACGAATCAATTGTCTTCCGATCTTGGCGATTCTGACCCAGCCTGATTCGTTAGAAGCATAGGACGACTTTTGCAACCGCGTCTTGATGGTGTCCAAAGGAGCATTGGATAATGGCCCCAAGGCACCGGAAAAAAGTCCAATCAAGGATGTTTCCCATGAAGGCAACGTCTCCACGTTGTGGTATTCCTGCAAGTGCTCCTTCAACTTGGAGTACACTGTAAAGTTGACACCCTGGTTGGACGCCTGTCTTGCTGCAGTCAAAGACACTCCTCTGTACAAGGTGCTGAAGCCCTCCTCCTTGACAATGAGATAAGCGGCGTGTGGGGCGTTCCTGTATTTGGGCACATCCAAGGGGTCAGCCATGGAGTGGTGTTGTGCCTGCAACCGGATCTTGACCACTTCCATGGGGTTGACCACCATCACGGCCTCGGTGGTTCCTGCACCCACACCAGCAAGGAAAGTGGCCTTGGTGGAGATGTTGCCGTTATCGTCCTTCAAAAGCGAGCGGTAGAACTCGTACGACTGGAACCGGATTCCCATTTTGGGCACAATTCCCAAGATCACTGCGCCAAGCCCTTTGTAGAGCGATAAGAACGTCTCCTTTTGCACAATGTTGATACCGGTCCGAACAAACCCGGGCGGTTTCTGGCCCGATTTCTTGTATAGCTGCATTCTGACCTTAACTGTATCCAAGGGATGACAACACAAGGCCTCAAATAACCCAGCGGTTCCGCCCGCCACTAAGTCGGTGATGGACCCTCCTTTCTTGGTATTAGACGACATTTGAGGAGTGGCTGTAAATTAGTAGCAATGAGTTAAAAAATGACTGTAACCAGGATATGTCGATGATGTACCCGAATTCCTAATGGTTTTAATGGTCTTAAATAGTGTCCTATAAATAGGGGGGAGTGGCCCAATGAATGAGGGCGATCTCAGGTGAACTCAGGGTCTTGAGTTTATTCTAGAATGGGGTCTAGAACACTAGCAAGGATAGCAAATAATAGCAAATCAATAGCAAGTGATAGCAAGTAATAGCAAGGCTAGAAAAGAGAGGCGATTAGGGGGGAGTAAAAAGGTCTGTAAAAAGTGCTGTAAAAAAAGACGGGCGGGATGCAAGGTATTTATATTTGCCCCACAAATGTCGCTGCGTCTGAGCATGGAAATCCCACGCTCCTTTTCCCCGAGGCTTTTCTGTCCAATGCGCGGACTGCACACACCAGCCGTGCCTGCCCCCCTTTGATTCGCCAGATCTGGCTTGGGCCGGATTACTTGGCTTATATGTATTGTAGAGACGGATATAAGGTTGACAGTTCTTTTTTTTTCGGGCCTGAAATCGGTGCGTTTTAAGGCTTTGGGCTTCCCACCAATGTGCGCGTGTGAAATCCGGGGTAACCCCGGTTTGATGCATGACGCACGGTATACCGAAAATCAACGCCGGAACGTCCAGGAAAAATGGGAGGAAAAAATGGTGCTATGTTGCTAGGTACATAAGCTTTTCCCCTTGTAGTTTAGTTGGCCGCTTATTCAGGGTGAAGAACAATGGGCTGGGTGAGGAGGCTGCTTGTGTGCAGGTCTCCGCTCAACCGAGGCTTAACGGCGGTGCGAATTATCCTAGCTGTGAAAAATTCCGGGGTTCTACTCATGCCCTCGGAATACGCCCGCTCTCGGCGCCGCTTCCCCATTCCTGCCTCACCACATTACCCTCGACCCTCGACCCGGCCTCAACTCTACCCTCGATCTACCCTCGATCCTAGATTTTACCCTCGGTCAACACCCTCGGTCAACACCCCCGGTCAACACCCCCGGTCAACACCCCCGGTCAACACCCCCGGTTCCTCCTAACTCCTAATCGTAATTTCTTTTCCCACACATCCCTCGTATTTTTCTTTCCCTATCCGAATCTAAAACTTCAAGATAAATACACGTGATCCGGACTTACGGCCGAGTGGGTTTTGTGGTGCACGGGTCTTTTGCGTGTGTGGTGCACGGGTCTCTACACATTCTGGACATCGACAGAAACTGTTCAATTGAGTCTATAAAACTGTACATTTCAAAGGTTCTTATACTATCTGTAAGACAAAGTCTGAGTCGGTGTTTCGGGTGAGGATTTCGTCCATCCATTCGTCCAAATGGCGAATTACCTCTCTAAATGTCCCCCAAGTGCTTCTAGGAAACAATGTATGTCTAATAGTGCGGAAATACAACAATAGCAAGCGAATTGCCGTTGTTGTATCCACGTCAAGGGATTTGGCGTGGCGTAGAACGATGTAGCTTTGCGTTAATAACGATTTTGGAGGCCGGAAAAGGGCCAGAGGCCATGGGGAGAAGTACGAACCTTGTAACAAGCATATTGTCTGATTTGAAGAAGTGTTCGAGGCGAGAGACGTCATGAGCTAGCGCCGAAAGGGATTTTTTCCTATTTTTGACCGGGCGGGCAGATGAATTCATGATGAAAATAACTTGCGGGTGTTGAGAAGGGCAGACACAAACTTGGGGTTGGACTAATCCTGTTAGTACAATTGCAGATGCATGGAAAAGGCCATTATAGTGTGGTGCGTACAAAGACAACCTCTATGCGGTAGTACATGTAAAGATGGCATTCTTTTGCACGAGTGCGTACAAAGACATCTGTAAACGCTTGTGCGTACAAAGAAGAGCATCTTTCCATGCAAAGATGTTTCTCCAAATTACATGCATAACTCAAGCCTCATCATCACTCAAGTCGGCCAATTCAAACTCGGTGACCCCATCGCCACCCACATTCGCATAGCCCAATGCATTCAATGGTCCATTCTCGTCATAGCCCACCAAGCGCAAAAAAAGCGCAATCATCAATAAGATCCACAAGTAGATCATAAAACCCGCCCCGCTCACCACCATAAGATACGACAGATGATCTGCACCCAAGTCATGCACCAAATGAAGTTGCTCTTCATTTGCAGACATGAACATTATCCCTGACAAGACCAAGCACAAGGGCGGAAGGTGCTGAAAGGCCAAGATCTTTCCCTGCAGGTCTGCGGGTGCATCGCGTAGAACGAAGCATATCTCTATAATACGAGCCAAGCCGCCCGACATGAGCGTAAGCCCGAACATTGCATGCACTTTTGTCGAGAGCTCCAAATGCTGGGAGTGCTCCGACATTGCCCATCCGGTATATATGAGGAGTACTGCAGGTAAGATGTTCCTCGTGCCTCTTTTGTGCAGGAGCCACATGCCCAAAAGACCCCCACACCACCATATAATGCCCATGGCCGTGTGTTGGTAGTCTCCATGGGACCATTCCTCCCTCCCCCAACGGTGTTCGGTGAAAGTATTGACAATTCCCCAGAGGCACATGAGAGAAGAGTCGAAGAACTCCTGGCTGAACGCGACACGTGACCCGACATCATGTGATCCAGTGTCATGTGATCCATCTGCACGTGATACAACACCACGTGACCGCATCCATGGTACTACCAATACCCATGCCAACACGAACCCATAGAGGATAAATGAAGAACCCATAATACCGTGGGCAATACACTGACCCGTAGCCCGCCCATAGCAGAACCCAAAAAGCGCCACGGGCGCCAAACACACCCGGACCCACCCGGTAAGTGCCGACACGAACGCCAAGGTCTTGTAGATGCGTCCCACGGCCTTTGAAGGCCCGGCAAAAGCGTGGTCGGGGTTCTGGGAGCGCCTCCAGCGATTGATGAGCACGTTGGAGCCATTCACGAGCGTTCCAAAGAATACTGTGGCTCCTAGAAGCCACGTGAGGAAGAACAGCGTGCCTTTTGACGTTCTGTTCTCGTGATTATCGGTATTATCCGGGAAATCAAGGAAGAGGAGCTCAAAGATCGAGTAGCACAAGGCAGCTATGTGCAAGACCGAAGCCAAGTGGTATACCTGAGCGAATGCAAGTGCAGAGGCCACGCATGGGACCATAAAGAGCGCCATAAGCGTGGAAATCCAGTGGAAAGTCTTGGATTGAGCATTGATGGGGTGGAACTCGACCCTCGGCGAGTCATCCATCTCCATGGCCACTGCTAGGGCCACAAGCGCTAAGAAAGAGAGGCGCTTCATGGTGATTCAGGTGCAGCGAGAGTTGGTGCAGTGAGTTGTTGCAGCGAGAGTTGTTGCAGTGAGTTGGTGCAGTGAGTTGGTGCAGTGAGTTGGTGCAGTGAGGATTGAAAGCATGGCCCCGCATGCAGCTGCGTGCGCGTCCGATTCGGCACGAGCGGCAGCATCCATGCACCTTATTGAAGCATTGTTAAATAAAGGGGTTTGCGCTTAACAATTGATCCAGATCCGTGCATCTTGGGATTCTAGCGTTGCTAGCTAGAAAAATGGTGTTAAGGCCGTTCTCGCAATTGTGGTTTTGAGCCCTGCCCTACCTCATATATGCAAAATCTGGCAATTCTGCAATCGTCTTCCTGAAATTTTTTGTCATTGATAAATGTTTGATCAATTGCTATTTTTTGTTATTGAAGGGAAGGTTTGGAGGCTGTGCTTCTTTTTTTAGTGCTCATTACTCTAATTTTGAGCCCGGCACGCTTTCGTGGAAATAAAAAATCACCTCTTAAACTGCCTACCAAAAGCCCAAATAATCCCCATTTCAAATCTTCTAAAAGTAATACGCTACTATGTTTCGCTAGACGTGTGGACCATTTGTTTTGTATTTTTTTTCCTGCATATAATGCGATTAAAAAACGTTTCCCACTTGGAACATTATGAGTCGCGCACTACCACGATTTTCCAGGCCTAGACCCATCGGGCCATTCCCATATCATACGCCAAACCAATGATACAATTTCGAGTTGAAACAGTAAGGTTTCAGAAGAACCGCTATATGCCGGAAATGTATGTACGTAATTCAATTGCTTCCTTAAAACCATGACTTATATGCAGGATGAACAGAGCATAAAACACGCATGAAACACTCATGAAACACGCATGAAACACTCATGAAACACGCATGAAACACCTGAAATTGGTGAGTACTGGGGCATAATTCTCAAGATTTCCGTAGTGAACCAATGCCTTTTGAAACGAATATTTAAAAATTGAAGCTGTAAATTTTTGATGCTTTATCTCGAGAATGTGTTATATGCAGTACTGTGCCATTTATCTTAAGCCACAACTTCTTAAGATTCGTCTCCCTGCATAGATTTCCGAGGTGGTAAACCAATATACTTTGGGCAAGTCTTTTTGAAACATGACACTCAAAAAGGTTGGGATGAGTCGAGAACTCTAAATCCATCTCTCCATGCAACCCCAAGCATGTCCATGCCATAACGATCATCACGTGCAGATTGTGCACTCTACTATGCACTCTACTGTACACTCTACTATACACTCTACGATACACTCTACTATACACTATGCTGTACTATACACTATGCTGTACTATACACTACACTCTACTTAAGCCAGAGTTGGTTGACTGCATGGATGCAGAGTAATGACAGCGCATGGAAAGACGGCATCTTTATCTGTCCGCGCATGTATGGAAGTTCCCCGCCAAGGGCAAGCGCCAAATGGGTGGGATGCGGGCGACGGTCCGGCCGCGGGCCAGTGTGCAGGTGTGAAACTGATGAAAACGTCGCTCGCTACAACCACTCCATCACCAGAAACCACGTCAGACTCTATATAGCGCAGCTAATTCATTATTGCCGCCACACTATTTGCCAAGTCGGCTCTTGTACACATACACGAGAGATTCAGCACGGCGTGTTACCTGCAGTCTGCCCCTTTGACTGTGAAACAAGTGTGTTACGCTAAGCACCAAGTGTATCAAGCATACCCCAAGCCAAGTTCATTGCTGTATTAGCCACACAAAAGAGCGTGTCTGTATAGAGCCCAGTTTCAGCCTTGTTTCAGTCTTGTTTCAGCGGTTTTCTCCCTAGATTCGTGTTTCAGATTGGTAGCATGAAACTCCTCCTCCTCTTCATACTTACCGTGGCAGCGGCAATCCCCACCCGGGATTTTGCCAACAAACAATACTTCCTCGTGGAGGTGGACACGCTGCAAAATACATCGCTTCTACATGACTTCATCAATACTTACAAACACGTGTTCACTTTCGAACATCCTGCACGGGCGCTAGACGACCATTTTGTGTTCTCCAAGGCTCGGGATGACTACTCCTTTTTGGGCAATTACAGATCGAATCCGGACCATTTGATGCGGAGAGATGGCCATGAGGTCCAATATGATGCCTTGACTAATACTCCAGGGGTCAAATCTATTCATATGCTTCCAGAAAAACGCCTACAAAAGCGGCTCCCTGTGTATATGCATGAGGAGGGCTTTCAAAATAAACAAGAGGTTGGGAAGAGGTTGAAGATTGTGGATTCTCTGCAGCAAGGTCAAAAAGAAGCGTCTGATCGGCTCCAGATTGAAGACCCTCTTTTCCTCGAGCAATGGCACCTCATCAACCTGCAGTACCCCGGGCATGACGTTAATGTTAAGCCGCTTTGGTTCGATGGCGTTAAAGGAAAAGGTGTACTGGTGGCAATCATCGACGATGGGCTCGATTATGAATCGGAAGATTTGAAGGCCAATTTCAATGCCAAGGGTTCGTGGGACTTCAACCAAAACCAGGCGCTTCCCAAACCGCTTCTCTTTGATGATTATCACGGTACACGGTGTGCAGGAGAAGTGGCGGCGGTTAAAAACGATGTTTGTGGTATTGGAGTGGCGTACGAGGCTCAGGTGGCGGGAATCCGGATTCTTTCGGGGCCAATCACCGCTGAGGACGAAGCCGCTGCCATGGTGTACGGGCTTGAACACAATGACATTTATCTGTGTCTGTGGGGCCCTACAGATAATGGACGGACTTTGGCTGAGCCAGATGCCGTGGTCAAAAAGGCCATGATCCGTGGAGTGCAGGATGGACGAGACAAGAAGGGGGCAGTGTACGTTTTTGCCAGTGGAAACGGAGGCCGGGTTAATGACCAGTGCAATTTCGATGGATATACCAACTCCATCTTTTCGATCACCGTGGGAGCTATTGACCATAAAGGGTTCCACCCCTCATATGCAGAAGCATGTTCTGCAGTCATGGTGGTTACATACAGTTCCGGATCGGGTGAACATATCCACACCACGGATATCCACGAAAAGTGCCTGGCGGTGCATGGAGGTACCTCTGCAGCAGCACCCTTGGCTGCAGGAGTGTATGCCTTGGTGCTTCTGGCCAATGGTAACTTGACGTGGCGGGATGTGCAGTACATCTCGGCACATGCAGCAGTTCCGGTCAACGAAGAAGACGGTGAGTACCAGGAAACCGCTTTGGGACGGAAGTACCTGCACAAATACGGGTTTGGCAAGATCGACGCCACGGCGTTGGTGGCCAAGGCCAAGGAATGGAAGAATGTCAAGCCACAGGCCTGGAATTACGGAGACGTGGTGCATGTGGGTGAGCAAATGGTTGCTCCCGATAACTCCGAATCCGAAACCATCACCAGTACTTATACTGTGACGGAGCAAGATGTGAAGGTGATGAATGTGGAGCAGTTGGAGCATGTGACCGTCAAAGTCAACATCAAGTCGCTTCACAGAGGTAAGCTTGATGTGCGGCTCATTTCACCCTTTGGCCTCGTCAGCAAGCTTGCATGGTACCGTGAGTTGGACCAGGCGTCTTCAGGGCTCCAGGATTGGACGTTCATGTCCGTGGTGCATTGGGGCGAGAAGGGTGTGGGAAATTGGACGTTGGAGGTCAAGAGTGCGGCCGGAAACACCATCACCGTCGACAACTGGCAGCTCCGGTTGTTTGGAGAGTGCAGGGATGAGAATAAGGCCGAGGTGTATGATTTGGATAAGGACTACGCCAAGATCCGTCGGGAGAGAATCAGTTCTGAAAAGGAATCAAGTTCTGAAACAAAAACTGGTGAAACAAAAACTGGTGGAACAGAAACTGGTGGAACAGAAACTGGTGAAACAGCATCTCCAGCTACAGAAACAGGAGAAACTACTGAAACTACTCAAGCTACAGAAACTGGAGAAACTACTGAAACTACTGAAGCTACCGAAACTTCAGATTCTCCATTTGAAACAGGAAAAGAACCAGAACATGGAGCTCATGAAGTGGTGGTCAACGACCATTCTTGGAGATACTTCCTCGTATTCACCATCGCCATGGTATTCATTGTGTTTGTCTACGTGGCCCGGTGGCAGAGTGACCGCAGCAGTTCCCGGCGCAGAAGAGGTGACTTCGAGTTCGATATCATTCCCAACGAAGATTATTCCGATACCGATGATGAGCAATCGTTTGACTTGCAACTGCCGTCCAATGAGCAAAGGGAACGCCAAGCCCTTTTCGACGATTTCAACGATGCATCATTACCAGATTATGAGAATGCTCCCGATTATGAAAACGATGCTTTTCAAATAGCTGATGATGATGATGATAAGAGAGTTGAAAGTGGCCATGGTCCTGAAAATGGTACTGGACTGGAATCTTCCCAACCGGAGGCTTGATCCTGCACACAAACCCATCATACGATCCACTAGACTACACACTACACTATACAGTAATATTCTACTGGCTCAATTTCTTTCGTAAAAACTGCCACTGTACTGTAGTCTACGGGAGTAGTTTTAATAAAATTAAATGTATGAAGAGACAATAATTGATGGGTCGGAAATCGCTACTTCCGGCCTTGCATATCACGTGACCATCATCTTCCCTCGTATATCTTCTGCTACATAGCTGATTCAAGTTTGACTTGAAGAAATGTTGTTGACGAAATTCAATAGAATGCAGAACTTGTTGAATTTACTTTAAATATTTTTTGGTGGGGAGGATAAAATAACCTGGGTCAATAAGTCGGAACTGTATATAAGCCCCGGATCTCGCCATTCCGGGGGGGGAAGGGGGGGCCGAGTCACGTGCATCCTGCAAATACTCTGGTGTAGTGAACCGAGGGTGTATTTCTTGAGTTTGGCACTACCTCTACCCATCACTTCAGTGTACTACTGACTAATGATTTACAGTAGTATTGGTGTACGGGTTTCTCTATGTTCTAGAACCAATTTCAAATGAATATTGTCCGATTAGTTAGGATTGAAAAGAAGATTAGAAGACTTATTTATATTATATAATGTACTGCATATACATTTCTGTGTGTGGTGTACGGGTTTATCTTAGGGATGTACGGATCTACAGGACTTCAAAACGTCGCCTCTCGATGATTGTGCATACCCTTGGAGAGTGTCAAAAGCAGGAGGTCAATGGAGAAGCTGGTCAGGATCAGTGAAGTGGTGGTTCATTAATTTTTCTATCTAGACCTGTATATTGTTGAACTATACACAGTCCAGCCTGTATACTATCAATGGCTTATATACACTACGCTTGTATTCTTTGTAGAGCTCCGCCGCCTACTGTGCATTACGGCATGAATGAGGTGCTCGGCTTTCTTAATGAAAATTACCATGAGAAAAAGATTCATCTGAAGTCCATCAACCTCACCAGTACATCCCATAAACATCACATCAGTACACCACATCCCACACCAGTACACCAACATCAGTACACCACAGTTTGATAAATATTAAATGACACTTATTATGACAGATGATTACGTAAGCCACATATCTCTCTACCCTTATATTTTATCTCCATATAGGCTCTATACTGCATAGTGGACTATCCCTCTTTATAACCATGACAGAAAACCATGTGACTATAGAGATGTACTAGAACATGGTCAGATATGTAGATCTTCGAATAGTCTCGTGATCAAGTATAATTTTTAGAAGACAGGATTTAACTATTAGTTCTCCACCAACACCATTACATCCTTTAAATTAATGACGTCGTAGATTTTGCTGTAGATCCTGTAAATATCCACAATTTTATTTACTGCACATAATCCGATATGGTGTAATGGCTAGCACAGTTCGCTCTCACCGAGCAGATCGGGGTTCGATTCCCCGTATCGGAGTTCTTTTTTCTTTCAGGACTATGTTATAAAAGTTACCTGGTATATTCTCTACTACAGTATTTGATTATTGTGTGTAATTATTCTGTAAGAAACTACTATACTTTGATATTTACTGGGTTGATATTTACTGGGTGAGTGCACGTGACCAAGCTTAATTTAACGTGGTTTCTTCCTGGTATAACATCACTATTATTCCCAAGCTATTGACGCAATAGTCAAATAGCATTCAATATAAGTTAAGCTTAAAATGGGTGTGGGGGTGGTGTGACCACGTGACTGCTTATAAAGTATTTTTGGTCACGTGCGAGGTGGCAATTCGGACCGCACGGTACGCCCATATGCAGGCACACCCTCCGATTCGGCTCTCCAATTACATTACAATACAGTATAGACTAATAACTATTCCAAAAAGCTCAAGGTGTTTCATCTCCGTTTCACCTCCGTTTCATCTTGTTTCATCAACATTCACATATCTCCGTCCATATCTCCGGATCACGTTCTCTGGATCACGCGCCTTATCGCACGCCCGACGCTGCGAGCAAGCTCCATACAAAAGGCAACTGAAATACACTTTTCCAACTACTCTCTTTCCGGCAATTGAATCCCGCCTCGCTACATTTCGCCCGCCACAATGTCAGAATCATTTGGAGAATACGTGTCCATTATCGTCTTCGGAGCATCCGGCGATTTGGCCAAGAAAAAGACCTTCCCCGCCCTTTTCGGGCTCTTTAGGGAGGGCCAGTTGCCACCCAAAGTCAACATCATTGGTTACGCCAGATCCGACTTGAAGATCGAGGATTTGCGCCACACCATCAAGGATCACTTGAAGTTGGATGACGACAAGGCCAAGGCCAAGGTCGACGAATTTTTGCTGTTGGTGTCCTACATCTCGGGCCCTTACGACAAGCCGGAGGGGTACCAGAAGTTGGAGAAGGCCATTCAGGAGTATGACGAAAAGAACTCTACGAAGAAATCTGAGCGTCTCTTCTACTTGGCCTTGCCACCCTCCGTTTTCTCCGGTGTGGGGGCCCATATTAAGAAGTACAACTACCCAGAACAGGGCAAGTTGAGGTTGATTGTGGAGAAGCCCTTTGGCCGTGACTTGAAGACTGCCCGCCAGATGCAAAAGGACTTGGCGCCATTGTTCACTGAGGAGGAGTTGTACCGTATTGACCACTACTTGGGTAAGGAGATGGTCAAGAACTTGTTGGTGTTGCGGTTCGGTAACCGCATGTTATCGGGAGTGTGGAACAACAAGCACATTTCGTCGGTGCAGATCTCGTTTAAGGAGAAGTTCGGCACAGAGGGCCGTGGAGGCTATTTTGACGATATCGGTATTGTCCGTGACGTTATGCAGAACCACTTGTTGCAGGTGTTGACGTTGCTCACCATGGAGCGGCCTGTTTCTTTCGACCCTGAGGCCGTGAGAGACGAGAAGGTCAAGGTGTTGAAGGCCATTGACAATGTCGCAAAGGAGAACATCTTGATTGGCCAGTACGCCAAGTCGGAAGATGGGCTGAAGCCTGGGTACTTGGACGACGAGACCGTCAAGGGCGACTCCAAGTGCGTGACATACGCCGCCTTGGGCTTCCAAATCAACAACGAGCGCTGGGACGGCGTTCCATTCGTGTTGCGGGCTGGTAAGGCATTAGAGCAGTCCAAGGTGGAGGTGCGTATCCAGTACAAGCAGGTGGCCAAGGGTATCTTCAACGACATCCAGCGGGACGAGTTGGTGATCCGGATCCAGCCCAACGAGGCAGTGTACTTGAAAATCAACTCCAAGATCCCCGGTATCTCCAACGAGACTTCGTTGACGGAGTTGGACTTGACGTACGCTTCGCGTTACTCCAAGGACTTCTGGATCCCCGAGGCATACGAGGCCTTGATCAGAGACGTGTACCTCGGCAACCACGCCAACTTTGTGCGTGACGACGAGTTGGACGTGTCGTGGCAGTTGTTCACGCCCATCTTGGAGCTCATCGAGGGCGACGACGCCCCCACCTTGCACAAGTACCCATACGGGTCCAAGGGTCCAGCGGAGTTGAAGGAGTTCTTGCTGAGATTCGGAGGCTACGTGTTTGACAACGAAGGTTCGTACCAGTGGCCCACCACCACCCCCACGGTCAAGGGCAAGATCTAGACAGTTGCTAGTCAGCAGTTCGTTATGGAGCTGCAATTCGCTATTACAAGGGGTTTGCTACAATAGATCACTAGTAATAGTACTAGTCTGAGGACTAGAATTATAGACGTGTTCGGGACTCAAACAGTAAGTATTTACAGAGTTTTACCAAGAGGATTAGTAGTAGTTCTCCGAGATCTAGAGAATAGAGTAACTGTTACGTAAGAGTTAACAAGAAAATTAGTGACCAGATTGCCTACATGGACCCAGTACAATATAGATCACAGTAATGGCTGTAAACTAGAGCAGTGATGGTCATACCCACCATGTCACCATACCCACCTAATATGAGTCATCTACTCCATGAGTCTATCCTATTAAAGTACAGTACCTAGAGTGTATTCTAGAGTTGCTAGAGTTGCTAGAGTTTAGTACTAGAGTTTAGTACCAACTCATACTATTTTGGGTACTGTAAATCTATAGCATATTTATATGAAACACTAGAGTACTAGATTACAGAGAGGGGATCTTATATATTCGCAGTTTATGCATGCGGGTTGGAAGGGGGGTTTCATCTTTTGCAGCCATGCGAATATAAAAAGGACCCTTCGCACCTCACTAGAATAGCAACCATTTTTTGGGTTCCATATAAAATCATGACGATATCTTTTTTGTGAGGGAACAATTTCTTTTTATTTAATCATTTCACATTGGTTACTAGATTGAATCACCGATCTTGACTGGCGACAATATCCCGTTAAGGGGATAGTAGTGGAGTGCTGGAATTGCTCTAGTGAGAATGCAAGGCTACATACCAGTTTTGCTGTGAAATGGCAATTCAAATCGTGACTCTACAGACTATGATATATTCGACTCTACAGATGCTGATTTATTCGACTCTATAGATGCTGAATATTCGACTCTATAGATGCTGAATATTCGACTCTACAGACTATGATATATTCGACTCTATAGATGCTGAATATTCGACTCTATAGATGCTGATTTATTCTCCAGTGACTGATCAACAACTGGACGACGTGCATTGCTTGAATTGTGTGATTTGGTTGCTGTGATTCTTGATTTACGGCTACTTGATGGGTGACTTGATGGGTGACTTGATGGAAAGAATTCTCACCAAGAGGATGCAGATGGAGATCAAGAAGGGTAAAGGCCCATGAGATCAGTGGATGTTGGAGATATTGGCCCTTTAGACGGAGTTTCAGTGAACCACCTTCCTTTTGAAAAGGTAAAGTGGCTTGTGGTGACCCTATGTCTTCACCAGGGGCATTTCTTCAGTTCTTGGACGCCACTTCGTGACCCTGGCTAAACAGCACCACTTCCATTTACTCTTATGGCATCGGCCACTGACTATAAATATAGGTATAGCAGTGGATATCAGTGGATATCAGTGGATGGCAGTGGATGGCAGTGGATGGCAGTATACTGAGTGGAGGTTAATGTATAGCGTGGTGCTACTAGGTAAAAGTCCCGTGTTCGTACCCACTCTATAAACCACAGTATAAATAATTCTAATAGTTCAAGATATATATGGGTTTTCTAGCTTAAGGTATTATGGGATGGTAGAAATGGTAGGCTTTATATTGAGGGCTCGTAACCATACCAAGGGTTCAAATCACCTTTCTACATTCCCTCTTAACTTATACCAAATACAGTACTACAGAGAGTCTCGTGCAATGAGCACGTGAATAGTATGGCACTGGCCTTCGAATGCCTGGCTGATTTGGGCTGATAAGAGAAGGTACCACTAATTCCTAATTACTACTACTAGACTATAGTATATCACGTGAGCAGAGTGGATTGAATATAGCAATACATGGTATTGTGTTGGTGGAATCCTGGAAAATAATACAGTACAGTAGACAGTAGACAGTAGACAGTAGTAGAGTATATGAAGACTCTTTATTCTACTTTTATATGTAGAAATACTATAATGTGGATTAGACAATTGGACAATTGGACAATTAGACAATTAGACAATTAGACAATTAGATAATGGACAATGGAAATTAGTGAGAAAGGTGTCACTTGTATTGGAAGTAAGAGTAACTGCACCGATGCATGTGTTGAACAGGCGAGATGTGAGGCACCTCGCATGGCTCAATATGCAGTTTCCAGATGAAACAATGAGAGTGCTACGCGGAATCGATCCAAGGAGGTATCGGTCGGAAGAGGTCTTGGGTATGCACTGCGGAAATGAAACCGTCACAACGCGGAAGTGGTTGCCATGAGGAATCGGTCCAAAATAGGTTTGTAGAATGTGGCTAAGAAATGTATGCCGTACGTTCTATTCTTGGACGATTGGACGGAGTGACCATGCTACGCCCAGAAAGGGAAAACATCCATATAAAAGGAGATCCCGCTCCGGATGTTCTGGGGTAGCGAATAAGCCTACTAAGAAAAGCTTCTGGGTATTCGTTTACCAACCACAACAATACACAGAACTAAGATGTCAACACTTTCTCCTGAATTACAAAGTTTGGTAGACGACCACTACACCTGGGTGCCAGTGTATGGAACGATTAAGCTCCAAGCTAAACAGCATGCTCACTTATCGCGCACTATTAGTCTTTCCCATTTGAAATATGCACCCACCCTTCTATACACTCCTTATATCTTATAGCTTATATCTTCTATCTTATATCTTCTATCTTATATCTTATATCTTCTATCTTATATCTTATATCTTCTATCTTATATCTTATATCTTATATCTTATATCTTATATCTTATATCTTATATCTTATGGACAAATGGCAATTATATGCACTCCAATGGTTATACGGATATGATAAAGGTTGGAACTTGAATCACATTGATATTCATTAATCTTGATAATTGAGCAATAGTACTAATCTTAGCTTGATTTATTCAGGCTTCTTTCTAAACTAAATATTTCTGCTCTTCAAACTGAGACTTTATTTTCTATTGCACTACATAAGACCTGTTGAATGTTTGAGACTCGCACGTCTCGTATGTACTGCATATTAAATCCATAAGTTTAGTATGCAGGAGGAGCAGATGAAATTACTAAAGAGAGCCGCCAGCGAACTGGAAATGGAACGGGCCGAGTATCGGAAACAAGATACGAAGGAAGGATCCAATAAGAGACCTCTGAAGAGAAGCCTTTGTGCAGAAGCATGCACGAAGGGGTGTTTGAGGAATTTACGGTGATAACTCCGATGAAGGAGGTATCAGAAGGAAAAGCCAAGAGTCTGGTTGGAATGCCAGATGAGCGATTTAGTCAGAACCGTCGGGAGGACCACACGGACGGGGGTCATGCCGTGGAAGCGGTTCCGGTCGTTGGTCTATATAAAGCGAAGAGCTGTCCGCTTTATTGAAGGATGATGGAAACAGTCCAGTCATAACGGAGACAGAAAGGAGTTACGAATATAACTAGCTTAAGATAAGAATATAAATGATTGAGACTATCACTGAAGCACCTTACTTATTAGAGTTATTGAAGACCAATGAGATTGGGGTTCCTACTTATGCGAATGTTAGGAATAACGCGCAACAAGACCCACTCTATTGTTTCTTATGCCTTTCCTTTAACACGACCCAAGTTAGAGAGTTAGACCTAAGTTAGAAAATTAGAGAGAGTTAGAGAATTAGACCCAAGTTAGAAAATTAGAGAGTGTTGGACGATGATCCACATTATTCTCTTCACCACATTCATCTGGCCATACTGCATATGCATTACTTGCACATGAAATACATGAGACCGCACTCTCATATATCCAACAATAATGACCCTGGGACATTACAAGTCGTGTAGATACTAACCCAAAACAAGCCTTTAGTTCTATATCTGTATATAAGTAGATATACTGAAAATGGACTGTCAATATACTCTTCTACCAAGAAATTATTTCTAGTAGTTGGAATTAGAGAACTGAACGTTGGATATTCTCAATTCTATATTATGTGTTATAGTTATAGATGATGGGTCTGTAGATAGTACTAGGATGGAATTCCAAAATATAACGAATTTAAAAAATCATTTTTTTAATTAAAGATCTTTACCTTTTTACTGTGATATAAAAATCTTTTTTTTTTTTTCATTTAATGTTCTTGTCTCTTTTACTGGACTGGATTCTGGTTAAGTTCGCATAATATTATATACTTCGCACTCTTTAAATAAAGTAAGGAACAGTTCTAAAAGACGACAAAAATCGATTTTTTTATAGAAATCCATTATAATGATCTTTTTGAAATCCCCAAAATCTCCAGATTCCATATATACTTTTTTCTTGATAATTTCGGGTTCTTTGGTTTGGCTACCCCTCCCAATTCACTCACTCTTCATACAGGACAACAGTACAACAGTAAAACAGGACAACAGGACAACAGTATAGTCGGTATTTAGAAGGATATAATATCATTCTAAGAATCCCATATGTACAGTTGAGTAGTGTACAGTTTAGTGGCACAATATAGTAGTCAGTGGTACCGATGAGTAGTATGCAGTACAGTGTTATAGATACTAATAATACCATGGTTGCTCCTAATTTCAAGGATTGATGTTGATTAAGCGTTTATCATTTCTTAGAAATGGTATAGCTGATGATTTGTTAGTTACAAGTATTGCACCAAGTTTTGGTCCTGCATAGTACACCACAGTATTATAGTAGATTATAGAATACTCATAACCATACCTTGACTATAACAGTCACTTTAAGCTGAGAACCATGATCATACAGTACAGGACACAGTACAGTAGCATAGAGTAGAGTAGAGTAGTAGAGTAGAGTAGTAGAGTAGAGTAGTAGAGTAGAGTCCGTGGTGTAAGCAGTAATATACGTTGTAGTATGGTCTGGTTACACACCTTATGGATTCCAAGTACCATCTAGAGGTGTAGAGTATCTAGGGAAAGACTCACTGTGTGTTTGTTGTTTTCATCAGACATCCATGGAAGGTCATACGGCGGTCACTGGCATACGAGAATTGGGTTCAATGTATGCTACCGAGGAAACTGCGAATGTTCAGGATATTTCATCAGTTGAAAACAACACCAAACACACCTTGAGACGTCAAATGACTTTCTGCCGGGCTCCGGAGTTGGTGCTCCTTCACACATGCTTGCAATTATCAAATAAGTTTAAACTTGGCGAATCAGTTCCGCTCAATACTGGCAAGTATAAGCCCCCACTGCGGCTACCGGCTAAGGTAACTGTAAAACAGCGGGGTCGTATTTCAACCCTGTCGTCATAGTCGAATCAGACTGGGAAAGAAGAAACTTAGTATCATCATCTTCTTCCAAGTTGACTTATTTGAGAATTATAAGCGCGTGCGAAGAAGTACCGCACAGGTTCCACTGCGGCCAAAAATTTTGCTGCTGAAAAGCCTGGGGGATTGGCGCGCCTTTTATACCCAACTGCGCGAAGACGTACTGCAGGAAGGCTCGGTTACCCGCCCGGGCTCCTCCACTAGGTATCGGAAAAAGTACTGATTAACTTTTAACAAGGTCATGGTAGATTGAGAAGGATTATAATGTTGAAAGTAAAGGAGAAATCTAGACACAATTAAAAAAAAATTGTTTGTGTGGAGAAAAGATGATATGCCAAAGGCTCCAAATATGAGAAAAAATAAGAGGTCACACCCGGATTCGAACCGGGGTTGTTTGGATCAGAACCAAAAGTGATAACCACTACACTATGCAACCGCTTGTTGAGAAATAAATTTTTAGCAAGACCAACAGGAAAATATATAGGAATTATTACACAATTCTGGTATAGCCTTCTGGAATGCTATATCACAAAATTAGAGTTGCACCCCCTATATTTATACTCCACCACTTCTGTCTCTAAAATATGCTAACGCTTAGCAGTTTTACAACATTCTAAACGTACATATTTTGTCCTTCTGGTTTTTTTTCTCGGTTTCTGACACTTTTGAGGCTGGTGCATGTGTTGCGAATCACAAAGGTTAAGAGTACCACTCAATTCTTTGCAATGTCAAGCCAGTATAGCTTGATTTCCCTTTATGAAGATGTAAACATTTCGCTTGAGCGGACTCCTGAGTCTAGTGAAAGCATGGACTCTGTGCCAGACTTTGTGAACCCGTACACCGACTCTGGGTATAGAGCAGACGAACTCTTTGTATTTGACGAAGATCCGTCTTCTCGCAAGCACATAGATGAGCTTCCCGAATGGATATTTGTATCCAATGAGAAGCTCTGGAAAAGGTATGGAGGTTATGAAGGAATAAACCACAAGAACGAAGGTTCCCATCTGGAACCAATTCCTTTGATTGCTGCAAAAATCTTAGTTGAAACAGGGCACACTTTCACTGGGAACTTGCAGCGGCTAGGACCTCCGGACGCCACATTTTCGTCTTCTTCATATGACACCTCTTCATCAGGAACACTCACTGAAGCTGAAAAACTCACTTGTGAACTTGATACATCACTGGTAAAGTCTTCACAAGAAGTTAATTCACTGGTATATTCTTCGCTGGAAGTTGAATCAAATTGTTCACTGGAGTATTCTTCACTGGGAAATTCTTCACTGGAGTATTCTTCACTGGAAGAAGAATCACTGGAAATGGCCTCATCAGAAGTTGGGTCACTGAGAAATTCTTCACTGGAAATTGAATCACTGGTAGAGTCTTCATCAGAAGTCGGATCACTGGGAAAGTATTCACCAGAAAATGATACACCACTGGTAAAATCAACTGTGAACTGAAAATACACTGGCAACTGGCGATTCCCAGAAACTTTTGTCAAAAACAATGCTCGAAACTGAACTTTTCCAAGCAATCAAACAGAAGCACAGATACTTAAAAACAATGAACCCATTGTGACCAAGTCTTATTTCCAAACATTCAATGTCTGTTCCAACATCCATCGACCCTTCACATGAATAAATCGATTCTGACATTCAAACAAGACGGTTAATATGAACAAATCAAACCATCCTTCACCATTCTATGACCAGAAAATGATTAATTGAAGTTATCTTCGAACTACATCTCCAAGCAAGAACGAATCAGTAAAACTATGCAGAGCCTCAAATAATCCAGGAAAATCAGAATTCAAATTCGACATGATATTCAACAAGCAAAATCTCATCATCTAGCGTAATACTGGCCTCAACTGATACACAACACTAGCCACAACTTAGACTCATGGTCTTGGAAGCATGTAACAGAATAATCTTTCCTGAATTCAAATTGAAATAATCTTTCCTAAATTCAAATTGGAACATTAGAAAAAGTATCTGCTTAGCATTTCTGGTAGCTTATAAAAGTATATCTTTTTCTGCGACGTGGGGGCGGGCCCCTTATTTATATACCCACGCGCGATTTTTGCAGCCTCGTAAATAATTACAGCCCCTTGATTCCTGCAATATATAAAGACAGCCCCCCGCCCATATCCTTCAGTTTTTTGTAACTCTTTCACAAAGCTTTTTCTTGACTACACTTTGATTCTGCCTTTGCAAATATCTTGGAAACTGGTATCTTCATCTCCACAGGTATCTTCAACCCCCAGAAAACCCTTACCCAATATAAGTCATTTTAATGTTTTGGATTCATAGCAATACCTTAGATTCACAAGAAACTCTCTTTCAATAAGGGTACTTAAATTCATTGACTAATCCAGGGTTATAAAAGTCCCTAACTTTACAACATCTTCAAAAGTCAAAAACCCTCCACAGACTTAATCGTCCAAATGATGCAAATCCTCAAAGCCTAAAGTCATAAATGAAAAAGAGACAATGCTTACCCTCTGGAAGAAATGCGTGCTATAAACCTCAATACAAGATGCTTTACGCAGAGGTCAAGAAAAGGTACAAGCAGTGAGCATAACGACCTGCATATGGACAAAACGTCTGCAGGAACGAATTGCCGAGACCAGTACATCCGGCGCGCACAGGAATTTGACACCGCATAAGTCGTCCAAGCTGTCAACACTTAGCCTCTCATGTCCAAAAGAAGAGCTTACCCACAACCGCAATACGCCGCCACTCCGCAGCCTGTGGCGGCTGCTCAGTTCAATCAAGGTTACGGCGCAGACCAGTTACATCAAAACTTCAACAACATGAACCTCAACCCGGCTGCTACTCCAGTTGATCCAACAGGCATGGCCAACGGTGCTCCTCTCGCCAATGGTGGCTACCAGCCCCAATATGGTGCTCCTGCTGGAGGTTACAGTCAGTTCGGCCAGCAAGCGGGCCAGTATCAACAACCAGCACCTGCTACTCCTAACTTTGGTCAGCAAGGTGCAGCTCCAGCACAATACGGCGATTACAACGCAGGCATGGCCCCTCTGACCCCTTCGGGATACCAGATGGACGGCGGCCAGTCGTTGCACTTGAATGAGTTGTACACCACGGACTTATCAAAGGAATTACCCCCCTCCATCAGTGACTTGGCTTTACCACCTCCCCCTATCATCTTGCCAAGCACCTCCCAGCTTATTCCGTCAGCAGAGGGAAGCAACGCCAACCCCGACTACTTTAGATCGACATTGAATGTGATTCCAACCACGGGATCTCTTTTGAAGAAGTCCAAGTTGCCATTGGCTTTGGTGGTCAGACCCTACAACGACTTGCACGACGCTGACGAACAAATCCCCGTTACCAGAGACACCACCATCTCCAGATGTCGCCGTTGCCGTGGGTACATAAACCCTTTTATTACATTGACTGACAGCTACAAAAAGTGGAGGTGTAACTTCTGTGGCTTGCAGAATGATATTCCAGCTGCCTTTGATTATGATGATGTGACCCAAAGAGCCACCAACAGGTACGACCGTGTGGAGTTGAATCACTCGGTGGTTGAATTCGTGGCTCCAAAAGAGTATATGGCCAGAACTCCCCAGCCCATTGTCTACACCTTCATCATTGACGTATCTGCAGACGCAATTAACTCCGGCATGACCTCCACGGTGTCAAGAACGATTTTGGAGAGTTTGGACAGAATTCCAAACAGAAATAAGACCGCGAGAATACTGATCATCGGTGTGGACTCATCGTTGTACTACTTTAGATTCAAAGAGGGCTTGGTGGATGCTCCTGACATGTTGGTGGTATCGGACATTGACGAGCCTTTCTTGCCTTCGCCAGAGGGATTATTGATTAACTTGGACGAGAACAGAAAGTCCATTGAGAAGTTGTTATTCGAGTTCCCCACCTACTTCGAAGGAACTGCTAGCAAGAGTTTCGCTTTGGGCCCCGCTTTGAGAGCAGGCCACAAATTGATCTCCAGCATTGGAGGAAAATTGGTGGTGTTCTCGTCGAGCTTGCCTAATGTTGGAGAAGGGAAATTGGCAGTGAGAGACGAGGCTGCACACTCTGGAAAGCCAAAGGAGTCACAGGCATTGTTGACAGCTGCCAACTCGTTCTACAAATCGTTTGCTGTGGAGTGCAACTCGGCACAAGTCACCATCGACTTGTTCTTGACAGGTTCCAAGTACCAGGATGTGGCCACGTTGTCTAACTTGCCCAGATTCACGGCCGGTCAAACGCATTTCTACCCCTCGTGGATCTGCACAAAAATCGAAGATGTCACCAAGTTGTCGAAAGAAATCAGCGAGCATTTGTCGATGGATATCGCTTTGGAAGCGGTGTTGAGAGTTAGATGTTCGGCCGGCTTCAGAATGAGTGGATTCTTTGGAAACTTCTTCAACAGATCGTCGGATCTCTGCTCGTTCCCTACTTTCCCAAGAGACCAAGGCTACGTGATTGAAGTCAGTATCGAAGAGACGATCCCCAAGTCTGTGGTGTTCTTCCAGGCCGCGGTGCTACATTCCACGTGTTTTGGGGAGAGAAGAATCCGGGTGATGAACTTGGCCATCCCAACGTCGCCAAAGTTGGACGACATTTATGCGTCGGCAGACCAATTGGCTATCACCAACTACTTCACTCACAGGGCCATCGAACGTGGATTGTCTAGCACGTTGGCATCGGGCCGTGAGTACTTGATCAAAAGCATTGTGGATATCTTGAATGTGTACAAGAAAGATCTCGTGCCAGGAAACGTGACCGGGTCGTCTCCGCTCCAGTTGTCGACCAACTTGAGAATGCTCCCCTTGTTGATTTTCTCGTTGACCAAACATTTGGGTTTCAGGGAACAGAGGGTGCCTGCAGACCACCGGGCCATTGCGTTGAACAACTTGGGCTCGTTGCCTCTTGCTCACTTGGTCAAGTCCATCTACCCCACGGTCTACTCGTTGCACAACATGGACGATGAGTGTGGGTTGGCTCAAGAATATGTCCAGATCAACGAGGAGACAGGCGAGGAGGAAACTATTACCAGCACCGAGATCTTGTTGCCGGAGCCAATTAACGACACCAAGGCATCGTGGCAGACGTATGGGTTGTACTTGATCGACAATGGGTCGGAGCTCTTCTTATGGGTGTCCGGAGACGTGGTGCCCGGGTTGGTACAGGACTTGTTTGGAACCGACAACTTGTACAGCATTCCAACCGGCAAAACCGAGCTCCCCGAGTTCAGCGAGGAGGAGTCCAGCTTCAACTACAAGGTGCGGCAGATTGTTGCCAAAGTGCGGGAGCAGAAGGACTCGGTCACATGGAAGAGTTTCTACGTGATCATTGGCGGATCGTCCAACGAGCCCATTGAAATGACGCAGCAAAGAGACTTGATGGCCTTGCGGTTGTGGGCTTTGAGCTGCTTGGTCGAAGACAAGTCGCAGTTTGAGCAAGGCTACAGAGAGTTCTTGGCCAGTTTGAAGAGCAAAATCGCTGTTTAGTTGGCGTATGAAAATCAGTTAATGTACGACAGTACTATAGTACTCTAAATGTCATTGTAAATATAGTGGAGTATTCTCTGGACTATAAAGTACCAGTTTGAGCCGAGGACGACCGGAAGAGGCGCCAGTTCCGGGGGGTGGGCTTATATGCAGTTCCGAGGGCTTATATACAGTTCCGACCTATTGACTTGGGTCATTTCATCCTGTCCGCCTAGAAAGATATTGAGTCAATTAGCCATTCCATGGACTCAAAATAGTTTCAAGAATAATATAGCTGAGTAAGAAGCTCAAATTCCAGGCTCTTATGGAATTAGAAGAAAGTATGCCATGGTCACGTGACCATTCCGAGGGTTCAATATAAGGTCCTGCACATAACGTAATATAAACTTTATGATACAATAGTTATCAAAATAGGAATATCTCCACATGGACCTGTATTTTCATTGCAGTACTACTACACTAAATAAGCCAATTCTGGTTCCAGTATGCGTATGTGACTGTCACTGATGCAGTAGACAGTAAACAGGACAATAGGAAATCAAGACTCAATGACCCGAATGGAGTCCTGAAAATGCCTCCTGGCAGCCCCCGTCAATGTAGTCTCCACCGCATTTGAAATGGCCTCATACTGTGCACGCAAGTTCCGAGCTATAGGACCACCACGGGCCAAGGTCACCGCCAAAGATTTCTTGAACTTATGAGCCAACCGTTCATAAAATACATCCTCAAGCAGCGAGCCAAGCGACTGCTCCAAAATGGTCAAAAGAGAGCGAGGGGAATGGTCAGAAAGTTCTTGTACAGCCAAAACCTCGGTCATCTTCAGCACAAAAGTGGACAGCGCCTGCGCCACATCCTTAAACGTCGAGACCAAGATCCGAGGCGACTGGAGAGCTCTTGTTAAGGAGGTAAGCGAAACTTGGATGGATTTGGCAATAGCTGCCAGTTCCATGAGCATCAAAAAGTCATTTGGGTGTAAGAGCTGGAATGCAGCCAAATTATATTGGAGCAGCTTATTGGAGCCCACAAACGAGTTGTGATGACCCAAGTCATGTGAGATGCTTGTAGATAATTGGGAACAGAAAAGACTGAGTTTCTGGATAAGTTGTGGCCGGTAGTCCTGCACAAGACGCACGGGTCGAAGTACCTCCACGAAACCTCCCGAGTAAACCAGCAGATCATTTTGTTGATTTAGGGAATGAATTTCATGAGATTGTATTCCATTTCCAATTTCTTTATTTCCACTTTTAAAATCTTGGGAAGTAATGGTTTCAGTCTTGGTGTCCTCTGCAGGATAAAACAGTAACAATTGCTTATAAAGACGAGCCATTTTCACCACACCATCACCATCACCATCAATATTTTTCCCATTGATTTCATTCTGTTCATTCAATTGCTGAACAAATAAAACAAAAAATGTACACCCCCTTAGTAATTGTAAAGTTTGATGGACTCTCAGAAATGCATTATTCATACGCACTGCGGCTTCATATGGACCCACCACCTCATCTTCAATCCGTTTATAAGTATTTTGAAGTCTTTTATTGGCAGGTAAAAGGACTTGATCAAGGTCATTATTTACCAGATCCACTGAAAAAAGGTTTTGAAGAAGTTCATTGTGGTGAATAGACGTAAGACTTTCAATGCGCTTATCACATTCCACTGCATCAAAGCGGAGTTTCTTTAGAGCTGTCTGTATATCGAGTTCTGCATCTTGTACGACATTCGTAGCTTTAAGAAGAGATGTAGCAAAGGGAACTGCTTGAAAATTGGGCTCAAGAAATGCTTCAAACTCTTCGACCTCCGACATGTTGGTGTAGTTTCTAGGATTGAGTTTGATTTTGGTGGCCGTTAGTGCGAGCCATGTGTTGTGTACAGGAACACACGCTTGTGTGCAGGAACACAACATAAAAGCGTATGTGCAGGAAAATCAAAAGAGGTTATAACAACACCCCAAAATGGCTAGGAGATTCAAAAAAAGAGGGGAATGGAAATGAAGCGTTATATTATACACTACTATATATTAATATTGATTTTTACTACTATACACTACTATATATACTACTATATACACCACTGTCATTCTGTATTACTTGTGCCACTCTTTAATGTTCCTAATGCTCTTTAATATTCCCAAGAAAATAGTCTTGAAAGGTATTTTAATTTCCAATAGATCACTAGGAAAGCACTATATTTGTCATTCTTTACTTGGTCGCTAGTTGAAGAGTTGAACAGTTTTATCGTTATATGCAGTAATGGTCAATTAAATGCAGTCATGGTTATTTATTATTTATAGCCGAGACTTGAATTGGTCTCGTTTTTTCGGACCTGGATGCCTTGAATATTATTGATGAGTACTCATTGGCGATCTATATGACTGCGCGCAATGTGCAGGACATGATCAAGAAGAAAAGATTTCCGTGGATAATCTCCATCCATATTATCGTGGTCCATTTTTTGTCGATCATGAAGTTAAATATTGACTGTATGTGGAGAAATACGGGTCTTATGAGTTCAAGGAGATTTACTACACAACACATACTGCATACATACTACACTGTATACATTAGGGTACATATTCTCTTGAATAATATAATGGGTTTCCTAGATTTAAGTACATATCACATAGAGTTGGAGGTAAATTTTCTGCAAGTAGCTCCGGATTTGGAACAATTGGCTCCGGATTGGGAGGTGGTGCTGTATATACACCTGCAAGTGGGTCTGCATTTGGAACTACCGGATCCGTTTTAGGAACTGGTGCTGCAAGTGAAATGCAGCAGGCTCCGCATTAGGAACATTCTGATCCGCTTTGGGTGCTTTCTACTAGTAGCTGTACTCTAGAGTATTTCTTTAATGGTATCACTACATCACGAAAGCATCGGACATGTATAGATATATGAAAGTACCAGACATTTCTAACATCTCAGCACCCTGCTGAGTCAGTAACTAGTGACAGTCAGAGACTTGTTGAGTGGAAGAAGATGCAACAGTAAAAACAAGCTGTGGTGGTCAAGTTATAGCCACTCAAACATTGAGGACCTCTTCCCCATTCACACTTCTGGCCCACACTTGCATATGTGGGTACCGCTAAACAAACTTCTTGGTTTGGACCTAGTAAGCCTCGTACATTGGTGCAGTCTCCCATTCGATGCCCAGGCCACCCGTAGGAATAACTTCCTCTTGCCCATTGGGCTCATTGATCATCTTAAAAGGCAAGAGGTAGATGTCCACCTCGGTACAGCATTCCCCGGTAGAGTTGGTGAAAATCGTTCGTGTGGAGATGTGATTGAAAGCATCGTAGTTGGGGCACGAGAAGAACTTGGTTTGAAGCTTGTTTTGTTCATCAAGTTTAAGTTCTTGCCGAGGCGCATCTATACCGGAGGTCAAAATGCCATGGTAAACTCCCACGTTCACGTTTTCACTTGAGGTTGTACTCACCGCGTACTTTCTGTCTTGAAGAGAGAACTCAATGGGGGTTTGGGGGCCCTTTCCGTGAGAAAGCGCTTCATTCTCTTCCAGCCCAAGCTTGACTCCAAAGAGGGGCTCAAATTTCTCTTTGTAGTCCACAAAGAACATCAATGAGCCCTCCTTTGGCTGCTCTTCTCCTTCACTTGGTCTAGAGCTCTTGTCTCCGTTCAAACCAGTCTTATCTCCTTCTTCTCCATTCAAACCAGTCTTGTCTCCTTCTTCACCTTCCAAACCAGTCTTGTGTCCTTCTTCTCCGTTCAAACCAGTCTTGTGTCCTTCTTCTCCTTCCAAACCAGTCTTGTCTCCGTTCAAACCAGTCTTGTCTCCATTCAAACCAGTCTTGTCTCCATTCAAACCAGTCTTGTCTCCTTCTTCACCTTCCAAACCAGTCTTGTCTCCTTCTTCTCCGTTCAAACCAGTCTTGTGTCCTTCTTCTCCTTCCAAACCAGTCTTGTCTCCATTCAAACCAGTCTTGTCTCCATTCAAACCAGTCTTGTCTCCATTCAAACCAGTCTTGTGTCCTTCTTCTCCTTCCAAACCAGTCTTGTCTCCTTCTTCTCCGTTCAAACCAGTCTTATGTCCTTCTTCTCCTTCCAAACCAGTCTTGTCTCCGTTCAAACCAGTCTTGTCTCCATTCAAACCAGTCTAGTCTCCATTCAAACCAGTCTTGTGTCCTTCTTCTCCTTCCAAACCAGTCTTGTCTCCTTCTTCTCCGTTCAAACCAGTCTTGTCTCCGTTCAAACCAGTCTTGTCTCCATTCAAACCAGTCTTGTCTCCTTCTTCTCCGTTCAAACCAGTCTTGTGTCCTTCTTCTCCTTCCAAACCAGTCTTGTCTCCGTTCAAACCAGTTTTGTGTCCTTCTTCTCCGTTCAAACCAGTCTTGTCTCCGTTCAAACCAGTCTTGTCTCCATTCAAACCAGTCTAGTCTCCATTCAAACCAGTCTTGTGTCCTTCTTCTCCTTCCTAACCAGTCTTGTCTCCTTCTTCTCCGTTCAAACCAGTCTTGTGTCCTTCTTCTCCTTCCAAACCAGTCTTGTCTCCTTCTTCTCCGTTCAAACCAGTCTTGTCTCCTTCTTCTCCTTCCAAACCAGTCTTGTCTCCGTTCAAACCAGTTTTGTGTCCTTCTTCTCCGTTCAAACCAGTCTTGTCTCCTTCCAAACCAGTCTTGTCTCCTTCTTCTCCGTTCAAACCAGTATTGTCTCCATTCAGACCAGTCTTGTCTCCTTCTTCTCCATTCAAACCAGTTTTGTCTCCTTCCGAAGCAGACTTGTTTCCCTCAGATTCATTAGTGTCTCCACTTCCCTCAGCATTCTTGTCCAAAGGCCTAATGTAGAGCTCCACATCAACACAGTTCGTAACGGGCACGGAAGTTTTTTGGAACAAGATTCCACGCACTTGGCTACCCAAGATTTCACACGATTGAAACTGACCAGTAAACACCATCTCCGCGTCATTCAAGTAGAATTGACTATTGGAAACCCCAGAACCGTACATGAGCATGCCATCTTTGAAGCCAGCAAACTCTTGGGAGCCCTTTTGAACAACGGCGGAGTGATCTTCTAAGGTGATCTGCACAGGCGAGGAATACCTCAGTTTGTGGGTCAAGAAGCTGGCTTTTGTTCTGTTATCGGGAGTGGAAGAGAGGGCCTCCAACTTGCCTTCAAATTTAACGTAGAACGCCAATGAAGATTGCTTGTCATCCTCCGACCCATTGTCATTTTGATCTGCAGTTTCATTTCCATTGGAGGTTTCATCTTGTTGAGATGCAGTTGGAGAAACACTTTCTGAATTTTCCTTTGGAGAATCGCTGCTTGAGATCGCCTTTTCATCCTCAAGTCCATTCTCCTTTTCCTCTTCAGAGACACTGGCCATGGCCTCTTCATCCAATTGCTCATCTTTAACATTCTTTTTGTTGGGCATAAGGTAGAGTTCCACATCAAAGCAGTTCCTGGTAGGGATAGTCGTATCGGAGTAGACAAGACCACGAAAATGGCAGTCGAAGATCTCACACGATTTAAAAGAAGCCGTGATCACCTTTTTCTCATTGTCCAAGCCGAAGGGAGTTTTGGGGGTCTTTCCACCAACGGACAACATACCATTGGCTAAACCAGCAGCTCCTGGTGTGGATGTCTTGTTTGTGGTTGCAAAACTGCCATCGTAGGTGAACTCCACTGGGTCGGGAGACCAGAGTTTGTGGGTCAAGAAGCTGTAGTCTGCATCACCATCTCTGAACAACGTTGCGGAGAGTGGATCCATGGTGTCTTGATACTTGACGTAGAATACATAATCAGTCCGATTATCACCTTCCACGGTCCCCTTTTCCGTTGCCACACTTTGATCCTGAGACAGCTTCTCCTTTTCTTGCTGTATAGTTTCAGTTGTAGAGCCCTGCACTGAAGATTCCATTGAAGTTGCCGTTGGAGACGTTTCAGTTGGATATTCCTCTTCTTCTTCACAGGGTTCCTCTTCTTCGTCACGGGGTTCTTCTTCTTCGTCACGGGGTTCTTCTTCATCCTCGCAGGCTTCCTCCTCTTCGTTTGAAGATTCGCTTGTCTTATCTAAAGCTTGCTGTTCGGTCGAAGATTCTTTTCCTTCATCAGGCAGAATGACCTTCTCCTTCTCGATTTCAGTCTTCTTCTCTTCCTCAGGCACATCCTTTAATGCCTCCTCATTTTCCTGCTTATCAGCAGCCTTCTCCTCATAAGGCATGATGTAAACATCCACATCTTGACAGTCTCTGGTTGGAACTTTTGTTTCAGCATACACGATACCACGCACGTGACACTCGTAGATTTCACACGACTGGAACTTTGCAGTGACGATCTTCTTATCGTTGTCCAAGTCGAAGGAAGTTTTGGGGGTCTTCCCTCCCATAGAAAGCATACCATTGGCTAAACCAGCAGCTCCTGGTGTGGAGGTCATATCGGTAGTTGCGAAATTGCCTTCGAAGGTAAACTCCACTGGGTTGGGAGACCAGAGTTGATGGGTCAAGAAGCTTGTGTCTGCATCACCCTCATTGAGACGAGTGGCAGAGAGAGGCTCCATAACACCATTATACTTGACATAGAAAGCATATGAAGATGTAGAGTCTGCTGCCCAAGCTGTGGATGCCACAAGCGAGGTGTAGAAAAGAGCGGATGTTTTCATGATGAATTCTGAAGTTCCAAAAAGCAGGAAACGGCCGCTGTTTTATAGTACATCCGAGATTAGTAGGGGCGGCCTTGAACTTGGTGGCGCTAATGAATGCAGTGGTCCATGAACAATAGGTTTTAGAATGTTCCCGGGGACATGCATTCCATTATGATGATTTGTAAGGGATAATCAGTACCTTTCCTGCCCAAAACTGCGCTCTTGGCCAGGAGTCTGAGGCGCTTGAGGTCTGGGTCATTCTGTCCTCAGACTTGCCCTTATATTGGTGTTTGAACCCGACAAAGAGTAGTAGCACACGTCATAGACTATTGATAGATTGAGGAAATCATTGGGGTCACGAATATTAATCCATAGAAGACATAGTAATTAAACCTACCATATTAATCCATCAATTTCTTACTTCTGGTTGAGAAAGAGGAATGAGAGGAGAGGTAAGGATTGGTAGTTCTAGATGGTTAAAATGCTGCAAATGCGAGCGGGCGCGCCTGTGTGCAGTACACTAAGGCAGAAGTGCGCGGCTCAAGATAATGGGAAGTTTTCTCGACTAACTTTGGAACCCCATCCATGCAGCAGGCGAGCATGCGAAGTAGACAATGAGACAGGTGAAATGACACGCTGAAACAGTAGTCACATTTGAAACGCACCTGAAACGCATTTGAACGCATTTGAAACGCATTTGAAACGCAGAAACTCGTACCTGAGCCCAATTTGAAACTCACCTATACAGGCCATGCATAATCTGTGCATTAGTTCTGTTTGATCAGTCCATGTGCCTTACTTAGGACAAGCCTCACCAGATTGTTTCCTGTGACGTCAGAGGAATTCTACACTCAATTAGATACTCTATTAGATACTCTATTAGATAGCTAGGAATTTGGATCACTGGAAAATCGGATTAATTTGTTACAGATCATGATCAAGCTGCAAAAGAAAGAAATGCAGACTCTAAAAATAAATACACAAACCAAAAACCCAACACCCAAAATATGAGTTTCGCACGACCCGGAAAATGAAAGTTACACGATAAACAGACCATCCATACATTTCCATCCATACATTTCCATCCATGCCAATCGCTATCTATATTCCTAAGGCCCGAAATCCTCCGTCCAGCTAATATATCGGTGGTATAAGAATCACTCTCCTGCAGAGCCCTCCCCACGCGACTCTACACTTTGAATCAGGACACTCATGGCCTTATTAATGATTCTACACCAAAAAAGAGAAATAATAATAAAATAATAAAATAATAATAAAATAATAATAAAACAATAAATAGAATGAAATAAAAAGAAATCACGTGTACAGAATCTAGTACTCCCATCTCTTCACCAAGGTTTAAAGATCCATCTTCCTCCCTCATACTCTTGTACTAATAATTATTATTCATGGTTCATAGTCCTAAAATCTTGGTATGAGTCAGATAAATGGGATAAATTTTAATCCATGAATAAATGGCCAAGCCAAAAAATATAAATGCATTGATCTTAAAAGTTCCATTTCCGTCCATGATCAATTCTTTCTAGTTTGAGTCTAAGCTTCAGGGAAAACAATATACAGGAATACCTTTTTGTTTCCATCATATTTAGGTCTTCAGGTTTGACTTAATATCAGTACTTCTATTATTATCCTCTACCAGCTGGATTGGGAGTCTAGTGGCGTCCTTTATATACACACCCGGCACCTATTACTTATACTCAGTCATTTTAATCATATATAGTGACTGTATGAAGGATATATCTTACTGGCTTGTATGTGGTGTTGGCAAGTGTAACCATTTATATATGGTACTGTATACTGGCTGCGCTCTGTCTATACAGACTGCACATTAACCCTAATACCTTAACGATTCTGGACCTCTCTAAGGTCTGCTCCTACTCTGACATTTATGGACCCCTCGATTTAAATGATAATAAAATATTCATCAGTGCCGCCGGGGGTTCCCCGCTACTAACGATGACTACATCATGATACTGTATACAGTGTGTGGTACTGCATAGTAACTTGAATACAGTACAGTGAAGACTAGAGTGAAGTAATGTTTATAAAACTCGCTTCTAAATACTCAAATAAAAAAGGCCTCACTATATCAGTGAGGCCGAGAGAAATTCGAAAGATTGAGCCACTATAACAATAAAGCAGCAAATCCAAGAATACATGCACCAATGGAATTCTTGGTTGCACCATTAACAAACCGAGAAACGCTTGCTTGTGTGTTTGCAGCGTTGTTTGGTCTGGGCTCCTGAACTGGGTTGGACTCCCTGGTTGGCTTAGGCGCGGCAGAACCGGCATTTCCTGCCCGAGGAGCAGAGTCGGCATTTCCTGCCCGAGGAGCAGAGTCGGCATTTCCTGCCCGAGCAGCACAGTCGGCATTTCCTGCCCGAGGAGCAGAGCCGGAATTTCCTGCCCGAGGAGCAGAGTCGGCCTTTCCTGCCCGAGGAGCAGAGTCGGCATTGCCTGCCCGAGGAGCAGAGTCGGCATTTCCTGCCCGAGGAGCAGAGTCGGCATTTCCTGCCCGAGGAGCAGAGTCGGCCTTGCCAGTGTCAGCAGAGCCTCTGGAGGAAGGAGACTTGGAATCCTGAGGATTGGCTTTGGCACGAAGTGCTTCTGCCGCATTGCTGTTCTGGCCTGAGCCGTTCACCTTTTCTCCAACATTAACATTCTCAACAGAACTTTTAGGCCTAGAGTTTGCAGTATCCTTAGGGCTTTCGGCAGTGGGCAAGCCAGTCTCAATCCCTGCGCGGTTTTGAGTAGCAGTACCATACACTGTAATGGTCTCGGGGACCACACAAATTCCGGTGACAGTCAAGGTGGTGGGCGCCGGCACAATCACAGTAGTTGGGGAACATACTTCGTTGCACACTTTTATAGTCAAGGTAGTCTCTTGTGAACAGTAGGTGATGTAGTTGGTGTGGGTTTTCCACACGGTGACTTGGGAAGAACTCTTGCACTCATTGCACACCGTAGAAGTTAAAGTGGTTTCCTTTGTAATGGTAGTGGCGTTACCTTCAGGCTTGCTGCTACCTCCGGAGATTTTGACACTTCCTTCAGAAACTTTGCCACTGTCACCAGGGTTGGAGGCGTCAGTAGAGACATTTGAGTTGGCACCGTGTTTTGGTTCATGTTCCGGCTTTGATTCAGTACCACTGGAAGAACCGCTGGTGGTATTGTTCGAGGTCATGGTGTCATTCTTCGGAGGAGATCTCGACACATCATCTTTATTATCATTCCCGTCTGCCTTCTTTTTTTCGTCTGCCTTCTTTGCATCGTCTTCTACCTTCTTTGCATCTGCTGCCTTCTTTGCATCTTCTGTCTTCTTTGCATCGTCTTCTACCTTCTTTGCATCTGCTGCCTTCTTTGCATCTTCTGTCTTCTTTGCATCGTCTTCTACCTTCTTTGCATCTGCTGCCTTCTTTGCATCTTCTGTCTTCTTTGCATCGTCTTCTACCTTCTTTGCATCTGCTGCCTTCTTTGCATCTTCTGTCTTCTTTGCATCTTCTACCTTCTTTGCATCTTCTGTCTTCTTTGCATCTTCTACCTTCTTTTTTTCTTCTTCTGCCTTCTTTTTTTCGTATGCCTTCTTTGCATCTTCTACCTTCTTTTTTTCTTCTTCTACCTTCTTTTTTTCTTCTTCTTCTACCTTCTTTTTTTCTTCTTCTGCCTTCTTTTTTTCTTCTTCCTCTTCTTCCTCTTCTTCATACTCATAAGCTCTCTCAAATTGACCATTCACCGTGTTGTACTTCACGTAGTAGATACTTATAGTAGTGCAAGTCTGTTGGCTAGTCGCAGAATGAGCAGCGGAATAAATGTAATAAACAGAATCTTTCAAGCACAGCTTAAAACTTCCCCTGATTTCCCCATCCCATTGCATTATGAGGTCAAACCTTCCTGATCCTTCACTGATTCCCAAAATGCCGTTAAAATAAAAGAACTTTTCCCTTTCATGGAAAACAGATTTAATAGATCTTTCAACAGCGGTGACTTCAAAAAATACATCGTTTTCGTCACGTTGTTTCTTAAAAACGAGCTTATTACCGTTATGGATAAGCGGCCAGTATTCGCCATCCATATGTGCAGCAAGAGCAAACGTTTCGGTAGGTTCTACCAACGCCCACGCAGTTGTAGCGAAAAGAGATGTCAATATCAAATGAGGAACTTTCATGGTATGTTGGGATGTTATTGAAGGATGGAAACTTGGTCTATTATATAGGGTTGCCAAGAAATGCAAATTTATTTTTTGACCTTTGAGTACAAGCGTGTTGGTGGATTTGCATTGTCTCGGTAACAATAGCTATAACAATCATAGACCACGCTTTATATTAGCGCATGAAGAATCAAAATATTTTTTTCAAGTACCTCCTTTCTTCTTTCAGATCTTGGTCGATTGTTTATTTGAAAACAAGAACACCAAGAATTTTGGGTCCAAACATACCTCATTTCAACTGGTCAATTCTTCATGAATGACAATACTAGATCCTATAATCACTCTTAATTCATAATTGTAATGGCTCTTTAGTCAGCATAACAACTTCTTAATTAGTATATTGGCCAAGCTGTATGGCATTTGATATAATGGGCAAAATGTGTACCCACAAGATCCGTGGAAGTGCATCAATACTAGCCGTACAGTCAGATCCGGTATAAACAAACTTCATTGTTGTGAAGTGGCAGTTCGCGTAGCACAGGATGTTTTCATTGAGATGCTGCGGCGACAAAGTGGGCTGAATGGGGCTTAAAGAGACCAAGTGACGAGAAAGACCAAAGAGGAAATCAATGGCAAGGATCTAGCCGAGTAGTATTATTCCAAGTAGGGTTAAAGCCGATTAGAGGAAAAGAGAATGAAGTAGATTCTTTTAATAACTCGAAATGCGCATGATTTCGCTCAAAAGGGGCACGCATTAAGAAGTGCACTGCATATACTCGAAGCACGAGATCGGAGCTAAATCTCATCACACCCATCATAACCAATTATCATTTAAACGTCAGTAAAATAATTAGAAAATGTGACTATAGTTGATTTGAAAAGTTTAATTTCTTTAAAATGTTTCTTTGAAAGTTTCTGGTCCAAACTTTTTTTAATGGTCATGTAAACTCAACCATGTGGGTTATTAAAAGCCTGCCGCAGCCATGCCAGTCCATCTTTACTGAGAACAATGACAAGAAAAAGAACAACAAAAAAAAAACAAAAAAAAAAAAACAAGAACAAAAGAACAAAAAGAACAATCTTAATACCCATGGGTAGTCTTTTCAATTTGACCATGTACATTATATCTTATAGGTTGTATGCATGGTCCGAATAAGCCACATATACTAAGGGGGGCTGTGCAGAGGTACAGGCCGAGGGCTCGTGTAATTTGTTGAAATCTATTGAATGGGTATAGAGGTTATTCCTGGAAAATGTAAAATTAGAAGTTTTTCTATAGTAAGGCAATACTTGACCATATAAGGACTGACATGGAGAGACTCATATATCACATGTACACCCAGAAAGAGGCCAAGCAGAACTAAGAGGACTTCATGGTAATTGAAAACGTAGGCATCAAAATAATTGGTGAAGATATTGATTATGATGATAATCTAGGTGATTTTGTATAGATTTCTATGACTCTATAGACTTGAATATTGGTCTATCTTCGCACATCAATAGAATCAGGCCATCATCCAGAACAGCTCACTATTTCTAGGACTATAAAGCTTGAAGTGTTCATGTTTGATATAAAAAGGTTATGGGCAGAATATAATGATCATCCGCTTATCTTAACTATACCAAGTATTGTCTACTGGCTATAAGTTAGAGGATATAAAATTGAGAGTAGTAAGCAGCGAAACCCGATGCTGTGCTCGAACCAGTGTAGTTTTTGTTGAGCTTTGTGCCTTATCTATTTTATAAGTTAGGACTCTTACGTAAGCAGTCTTTAATATTCTAGTCAAATTGGTATTTCAGTTGCTACTTGAGTTATTTGTATTCTGGTCTTTTTTTTTCCTGCATGTAAATGACCTCGAGCTACTTCTTCCGCACATACTTATATGCACCTTCACCAAATTCGGTGCGCGAAATAAGAAAAATGTGAAGGAATCTAAGAAAGATCCTTCAAATACAAAAATATCCTTCTATTGTGTGATATAAACTGTATAAGATTTAGGTCTAAAAAACAAATGAAATCAAAAAAGAGAAAATACAAATAAATCCCCACTGTCGGTGACGGAGTTGTTTCATGATTTCTGTACGCCGTAGGGTATTGGGTATTGGGTTCCTTAGGTTTATTTCTATGCCCTACGGTACTATTTTCTTAAATTATGTTCCCCATCCGTAGAGTGAGTTTACTAATCTGATTTTTTTCAGCCGTGCAGTATTATTTCCATATATCGTTTTATACTACCTACGGGGGCCGATTTCTTTAAACATTTCATATTTCTTTTTATGTCTCCGGTACCAGATTTACACAATATCCTATATTATTAGCTTTATTTTCTACAGTTTGATATTTCAGTCTTATTCCTTATATCCATTAACTTAAGATATAAGATATATAACAAATGGGTATCTCTATCTTATTCTCAAGATCCTTATATGAACAACTTCTCTATCACAACATAATATTTTTAAATTGTTATACATATCAGTATATAAGCTTAATAAAAAGGTTTTACATGTTATAATATCTATTAGTTAAGTAGAGGCTTATATGATATATGGTCCTCTTTCTATGGGTAAGCATGTATGGCTGGGTGGATTAAAGCGTACTCCTTGTGATTCAGACTTTCCCCATGTTTTATCCGATATAGTCGGCGAAATTAATGACGGCGATTTCTTAATTTATTTGAGGTTCAAATCCCTTTAGTCATATAAATGATTCTAATTAACTCCATCAATGACTTATATGGTGTTTTATCCCTTTTACTTGTTTAACTTGTAGAAGATTTAACCAATTATCTAAACAGATCATTCGCTAATTAGCTATCCCAACTTTATATTGATTGGAAATTATCGTATATTATATAACTGATGGTATTGGTGAAGATTTAATAGTATTATTACTTAATCTTTATCTTATCTAATTAAAAATATTTAGAATCGTTTTTGAAATAATATTTAGAATCGTTTTTGAAATAATATTTAGAATCGTTTTTGAAATGGTTTTGATTGGATTGTATTATAGATCTTGTGTCAAGATATGACCTCTTATTTTCAAGCTTTAGCTCCATTATTTGTTATGATATGGTACTAATAAAAAGCTTCTGTTATATTAATCTATACACTTTCTGCCAGGAGTCGAAGTGATGTGACCAGTCCTCTACTGAAGTCCATGCGATCCCTTGCATGCAGGACTCTTTCTATATATATATATATTTTGAGCAAAGGATGTTTACGAAAGTTCACTGGATGACAATAATGATTATGGGTTCTGAATCTAACGGACTTAATGTATGAATTTGACAAAGGGCCATTTTTAGAAAACTATCAAAAGGGAAATTGAATTGCTGTTCCTGGAAGGTCATCAAATGGTTATTTCTCAAGAATGGTTCGATTCTCGCACCCGAAAAATCAAGCTTCTTTTTTAAAAAAATTGTTTATCATGTTACTAGTTTCTTAATTTTATTTATAGGTGTAGCTTTTGAAACACCGTTGGCTCCTGTATATATAGGATTACCAGTACATTCGAATCACCATTAACTGGTTCTATATTAGCTGGTTCTATATTGGATGGTTGATTATTGGCTGGTTGATTATTGGATGGTTCAATATTATATACTGGACTCATATTAAATTAGTCGTTTATACTATTAGAACATTAATACATTATCTGATGCTGCTGTTTTACACATGCCTTATGTTCTGTTTATCTATAACATTAAGACAAACTGACTTAAAAGTTATAATTGCTTATACTTCATAACATATGCCTGTATATGAACTGGTATATCAGGTAGTTTCGTTTTATCTTTAGCTCATGGGGTTGTATCTCCAGGCTTTATTTTATATGATAGATATCATAGTAGATTATTAAGGTTTATTAGCAACAATAAACCTTCAAATCTCTCAAGCCTACCGGTTTCGTATAGGGAAATATTCTTTATTTAATTCTTGAGAAAGCACTACTTTTTGCAAGGAAATTTGCTCATTGCTAAGTTTGGCCTGTATGTCGTGAGGAATCTTCTTGGAGGTTTTGAGTCTTGTAGGTTTTGAGTCTTGGAAGTTCTGGGCGAGGGGGCTCTGATATTCATGTCGGACCCACTTCTTTTCGTTTACACTTATGGCCTTGATCTGAACAATGAACATACCTTTAAAGTGATCAATGTGTATTTGAGCCCTGGTGTCTGATACCATGACAGATCACCCCAAGCTCTGTCTGTTTCCTCAGCAGAAAAGACAAGAAACCACTCTTTTTGGGGTTTTTTCAGTGTAGTCCGCCATTTTGGATGATGCTCTTGTGCTGGTTCAAGTTGGAGCTAAGAATTGTGGTGTTGGACTGTACAACTCAATATAATTAGTCATGGCTGATCAGCCAGTAAGAATGTTCCAGACTCCATTCTTCTAATGAATGTTAAGCAAAGCTTTCCGATTTTATCAAACCATTTTCACGTGAGATATAAGATTCACCAGGTTTGGGTAATATTGTGGCCAGTTTCTTCGGGTCCAGAAGTTTAGGGTGGTTGATCAGTGACACGTGAGGATTTTCTTTCACCAGATGTCCAATTTTTTCTAGCATTGACTATCACTGGAGTCAAAATCGAATCAAAATCGAATCAAAATCGTCAGAATATCGACCAGAAAGTTGGGTTTCAGGGACTCCAGTCTTGCCAAGAAAACCTTGATACGAACTGATAAAAAGATATGTTCTATATATTACCCGTTTGTTCAGTTCTAATGTTTATATCTGACTGTCTTCTGATGTCTCCCACAATAACTTGGAGAAAGAGTATACTCTGTGTATACTGTATGTATTAGTTATGCGCGTTATGTTAACCTTGCATAAGTTGGAACTGCGGTGTCAATGTTCTCCAGTCCTCTAACCTTAGGAACTTGGGTAGCTCTCAGATCATGAATTTTCTTTATTTTAAATAATACTGTCTCATATCAGTCTCATATCAGTCTCAAATAATACTAGGAAAGGGCATTTTCTCTCCATAAATGAGCCTCTTCCACCATTTCTCACAAATATCTCCTTAGATATACAGAAATATACGAGAGTAAACAAGACCACAGAGTAATCAAGACCACAGAGTAAATAATAGAACGACACAAGATTATCTTTTAAGCTTGGTTAAAAATGTTGAATAAGGTTTAATTTGTCTGCTGGTTATATGCAGGACGCGCTCTATATTCAAGTCTCGCACACTTAACGTTTATACATTCAACAAGTTCATAGAACACATGTGAGCTACGAACCCGACCAAAAAGCAAGTTTTAAATTAACTTAATCATAAAGTATAGTTTGTTGAAACATGTTTCTTAAAAAATCTTTTAATTTCCTTCCTTTTCTGATTTTTAAGGCCCTGTTGTAATTTATATTAAAAGCACTTCTTTAAGTTCGCACCTTTCTGAGACTCAGTCAAAGTAGAAACCCACCACATTCCTCTTCTATAACTTTTTCCAACTATAACTTTTTCCAACTATAACTTTTTCCACTCTAGATTTAGAAGACTATAATCACTAAAATAATAATATATTCAAAAATGGTACACATGGAATTTTCAGTCTAGACTAGCATGAAGTATGCAGTACTGGTTCTAGGTTACCAGATCCAGTATCACCCAAAGAAGTTTCTGACGTAGATAATAAAGTAGATAGTAGATAATATGATAAAGTAGATAATATGATAAAGTAGATGATATGATAAAGTAGATGATATGATAAAGTATGTATTATTAAATGGTGGGCACGGATACTTGGTAGGGAAGGGACCAATGGGCGTTGTATACAGGAACAGAACAAATCTCCCACCCACCATTCTACATTATTGGGGTATGTTATTTATATTGATATAGTTGCTAAACTAAACCCAAGAATTTTGCTTAAGTAAGGTCATTTTTTTCTATAAACCCAAGGAACGGGATCTCCTTCTATATATATATATTCCCTTTCTGCACCATAATGGAGTTACTGCTTGAATAAATCTCCGACCAATACCTCCTTGGACCTATTCTATGAAGTAACCTTATTATTCATGTGGAAACTGCATATTGTCCCATGTGAATTGTTACAAATGTCGCTTGTTCAACAAACAGTGTTTAGTGAATACATAACATATGACTGGGTGGAGGAAACCAGTACCCTAGAATACTCTGATTGTTGGTTCAAAAATGGGTTATGACTTTAAGGACTGGCAGTGGATTAGGCAGCTAAGTGAAATATATTTTACTGATTACATAGTTCTGATTACATATTCCTGATTATCTAGTCCTGATTATCTAGTCCTGATTACATAGTCCTGATTATATAGTCTTTCTATTGATGATCCTATGGGTATTCTTTGGTCTTAATCATGTTCATGGTTTTATATTGCTATGCACCTTATGCTTAAAAGTAACGTATTTTTACGCTTACAGTTCTTACTGGGGATCTATAGGGGTCTTGATTGGATATCATGATGGCTATGATGGGTGCGAAAATGAGTGCGGAACTGAGTGTGGAACTGTTGAACGTATGAGACGTGAGAGTCTCATATGCACTGCATATACATGTAATGGTATATGCAGTATATCCAGATGAAACATTGTCTTCTAAGAGAACAATGTTATATGAGAGAGTTGTCTAGTTCTCGTCTAAATGGAGGTCGACGTGTTATCTAAAGGGAGACATATAAGAAGAGAGTGCGTCGCTCTTATATGAAGTAGAACAAGCGCTCAGTTACCAAGAGGAAATAGCAAGTTCCTAGCTTTAGTTTATAAGACAACCAGAATACAAATGACTGAGCCTATCACTAATCAACCTTACTTGTTAGAGTTATTAGAGACTGACGAGATTGGTGTTCCCACTTATGCGAATGTTAACAACAACGCGCAACAGGAACTGAGTGTGGGTGCGAAAATGAGTGTGGGTGCAGGAACACTAATCTCTGTTATTTAACAACTCTAACAAGTACAGAACTTCAATGATAGTCTCAGTCATTCATGTTTATCTTTATGAAAGAAAATCCTGTGTATAACAAAACGCGTCCTGTGTATAGAAATATTTCAATACTCTTCAATAAAACGGAAAACTCCTTGCTTTATATAGACAAATGTCTGGAACCTTATGCAGGGAACAACTCTTCTTCCGCTCCATCCTTCCGGCCTATCTGATTAACCCATCATTAGACCCACTCATTAAGGCCTTTTATCAGACATGTCTAATTAGATCTTTCCATCCGATCTACTCAGAGATGTAGGCTGGTTCTTTTTATAAGGTTCAGTATGCAATGTGTATATGAGACGTGCGAGACTCATACGTTCAATAGTGGGGAAAGTCGCGATTTCACATGCACCTTCTACGCATAGAGCTAAGCTTAGCTCATGGTTATGATATGGTTAATACACATTTAGTAAAAATCAGTATAGTTTTATATCAGAACTAATAATAGAAATCTTGATCTTTGATTCTTTCTTTGTCGTTATAGAGTATACAGTACTGGTCTAATTGTCTAGAGTGAGTATCTAGTACTAAGATTCTTAGTAATGAAAAACTGGTCTAGCAATGAAAAACTGGCAATGGAAAACTGGTCTAGGAGTTACCAAAATTAGTAACTTGTACCATTTATACTTGATATTATAGATGGGATAAATGTGATTGGACCAGTAGATTAATAGGGTAATGATGGTTATGAACGCGCAAAAGCATATACAGAATGAAATGTGCTTATCTTAGAGTCACGGATATTAGAGATGGTCTATAGAGAATTCTAGTATGGAAATAGTTGAATAGGAATGGAATATACAACGGGTTATGATATCACATGGACTAGAATACCAATAAAACTCTTACTGTTTTGGGAGTAATAGTCTAGGTTCTTGTCTAGACATTATGGCCTTGGAGATCAAAGTCTTGGAGATCAAAGTTTTGGGGATCAAATTTTTGGGGATCAAAGTCTTGGAGATCAAAGTCTTGGAGATCAAAGTCTTGGAGATCAAAGTCCTGGAGATCAAAGTCTTGGAGATGGTGTAAGGATGTGGTCCGGTGTAAAGGTGTGTAGACTACTCCGTCCTGTACTTTGGCTTGGAGGGAGCTGGCGCTTGCTTGGGCTTGGGTTTGGCCTTTTTCTTGCTCTTCCATGGGGTGCCTGCATAGAGCCGCTTCTTCTCCTCCCTCCGGATCCGTTTGGCCTCCTTTTCTCTCTGCTGTCTTCTCTCTCGACACGCCTCCTTTGACTCACGCTTTTTCTTTCCCTCACGACGTCGACGTTGACGTTTATGCTCATGGTCGATTTGTGCATTGTATGCAGTCCCATCGAGAACTCTATGGTTATCCATAGTTTCAGACACCACACTAATGCTGAAATCCCCTGAAAAGTAGTTTTTTAGAGCGGAGAAATCGACTAATGAGGCAAACTCCGCCCGCGTGAAGTCCACGGCCGCTGTTGCAAACTGGGCCTCTTGGGTACTGGTGTACTGCAGAAAGTAGTAGTCTTGAGGCCGTTCATTGACGATTTTTTCATCGTCTGCATCGTCTCGGAGCGAGATTTTGACCTCGGGTGTAGGCCCGGCGAAAAGACGGAACTCAAAGCCTTCATCCTGGGAATCTTCAGCCTCCAGGGCGATTTTTTGGGCATGAAACAGTGGGTTTTGGACCTTTTCCACCGGATTTTGGACGGTTTGAACGGGGATTTCCACCTCTTCAAACTCAAACGCTGGCAAATACACCTCGCCATCGCTGGGTTCTTCCTCGGACTCATATAGAGCCGATCTTGACACTCTGGGGTTAGTAAAAATAGGAGATGAGGAGAGAGGATTCCGGATTAGGATTGGAGATTTCCTAATCCAGAACGGTCCATCCGAATTAGGATATGTTTCTTCCCAATTAGGAAGGATCTTCTGCGCATATCATCTGCACTTGATTATAGTACGTACACCTTGTATTCCATGTTCTTGTAAGAGTAGCAGCGCGATGCTCATTTAAGTTCGGTGCTCATAGTGAGGGCTCATAACGTATAAAATGCGCGGGCTCATAACTTACTATTATATGTGACTGCATATACCTTCCATAATGACTATCCTATAATATTCAACAGACTACTAGAGGATACTGTACGGTACTGTACCATGGACTGCTCTATAAAGTCGTGCCGTGCTCATAAGAATACTAGTGGTAGAGTCAGAGACTATCACCTATATGTGATATTAGCTATTTATCATAGTCATCAGTAGCTATATTCAGTCAGTGTATGACCATAGGCTGACCTGAAGTAACTGGAAAGCCGAGGTAATTGGAAAGCCGAGGTAACTGGCTGAAGTTGGACAGATTTAAGCTTATATCTGGAGACTGGTTTCATGGTATCAACTGTAGAACCACCAAGAATTCACCATCATATCTTTCCAAGCTGATCAATCCTTGATAAAATATCATAGACAAAAGACCTTAGACCAATGAAGATATCTTGTTGCATGCCAAGTTAAGATCTGTTTCTTGGGAGGTCTGGTTGCTCTCATTGTGAAGTGCTAGATCAACTGTGTCACACATTCTGAGACACTTCCATCGAGATCAAGAGTCCAAAGTTAGACCATAGATACTGTAGATCCAAAGTTGTAGATCTCCAAATGGTCGAGTCAATTAATCAGACAGTCGTCCATCACCATAGTGGAGTATTGGCAGCCTGAACAGTCCGTATGATGTCCACTCTGCGCTGCAACCTGGGAGGAAGAAAGCCCACTTGATTCTCCATATCCTTAGCCTCAGTCTCCTTAGTGTCAGTATTCACCTTGGTCTCCTTCATGACAACTTCGGTAATCATGCCTGCACTCCAGACACGTTCGTAAACCAGAGGAAAATGCTCCTGTATATACAGAGCAGCGGCCTCGAGATCCATGTAGTGAAGCAGGAGCTTGCAGAACTTGGCGAGCCCATTTTTCTCCACGTGACCATTCTGGCTGACTCCTACCATCTCGAAGAATAAGGCCCAGAGTTCCTTTTTGGCCTCGTCACTAACCTCATCCACCAAAATGGATGATGCCCATGTCATCTCCGAAACTGCTTGTGAAACAAGCAAAGACACCTGGAGATCCACCACACACTTCTTACCGTTGACTTCAAACACATAGAGCGGTGTATATACAAGCCATTGCTTCTCCGCCAACAACTCCTGGCCACACACAAGCTCCCGGAGCCCAATAGGGTACTCGTTGACGATACACTCGATTTCAAGCGCATGTTTTTTGGCCTGGATTTGAGCCGCAGCAACACGTGCTTGTTCGGCTTGTTTTGCCTTTTCATTCTGCTGCTCGATTTCCTGCTGCCGAAGCTGCTCGAGCCGTTTTTCCTCCTCGACTTTCCTCCTTCTTTCTTTTTCCTTCTCGGCCTGGAGAAACATCTCTTTGCGGGCCTTTTTCTTGGCCTGCACCTTCTCCTGCCACATTTTGGCCTGTTCTGCTGCTTTGATCCGTTGCTCTTCTTGTGCCTTATGTAGAGCAGCAGCAGCTGCCGCTTCCTCGGGGCTCTCTTTGACCTTCTCTTCTTTATCCTCAGTCTTCTTATCCTCAGTCTTCTTATCCTCAGTCTTCTTATCCTCAGTCTTCTTATCCTCAGTCTTCTTATCCTCAGTCTTCTTATCCTCAGTCTTCTTATCCTCAGTCTTCTGCACCTCCTCTTTTTCCTCAACTTTCTCCACCTTCTCCACGTCTCTTCTCTTGGCTGGAGGTCCAGAATGACCCGAAAGAGGTCTCTTTTTCACCGGCGAATCATCAGGCTCATCATGCCTCTCATCTTCAATCTCCATTGGACTGCTCTGTTTCATCAGAGTCTGTCCATTCTCCAGACTCCCACTTTCCACTTTATCGCTCATTCTCTGCTCGAGAAGCAAAACCTCCCGTGGATCGTACTGGGAAGAATGCTTGGCGATGTCCACCAGCCTCATTCCATCCTGGTCCCGCTTGATGTTCGGATCGGCTCCCTTGGCCAAGAGAAACCGCGTCACATCATACACTCCCCTGCCCACGGAGGCCAAGAGTGCATTGACCCCAATGGAGTTCTTTTGGTTGATGTCAAAAGAGCCGGGATTGAGCCCTAGTAAGATGTCCACGAGCTCCACGTGTCCATTTCGGGCTGCAATGTTGAGAATATCCGGCATTTTCAGAAGCGTGAATGCGTTGGTGACGAAATCCTCTGCTACCGACTCCTTAAGTCCTTGAGCCGCATACTTGTAGATCAACGGGTTGGACTTTTTCTTGGCCAAATCGGAAAAGTAACTCTCCGTGGGGTCCTCCACCACTTTGCGGGGCAGAGGTGCTGCATTAGGCGAGGATTCCTTAAGCATATCGATGATCTCCTCGTACTCGTCGTCTTCCTCTTTGAGGTGGAGGAGCTTGGTGAGCGTCGAGTAGCCGTCAATGTTGCAGATATTGGGATCAGCTCCGTTTTCAAGAAGGGCACTGACTGTATCGGTATGCTTGTTTTCAGCCGCATCCATCAAAGGGGTCTCGAAATCGCCCACTTCAAGTGCTTGTTTGTTGACATCAGCACCGTTGGAGATGAGAAACTTGACAATTGCCGTGTGACCTGCTAGTGCTGCTTCATGGAGACACGTGAACCCTCCGAAATCGCTTTCGTTGGGGTTTGCTCCTTTTTGAAGAAGGTCTCTGACCTCAGCCAAATTGCCTTTTTTGCATGCCCTTTGCAATTGGGAGCGGCCGGTGGAGTCTCGTTTGATCTTATATGTTTTGGCCAGCCCGGGCTTTTTCTCATGGAACCGATTCTCATGAAATCGACTGTGCTCTTCACTCTCCGATTTCTCTGTTTCAGACCCATTCTCGGACTTTCCAGTCTTTTCAGACCCATTCTCCTTATTCTTTTCGTTTTCTTGCTCCTTCTCTCCTTCATTTTCAGACTCGGAGGCTTCAGAATCGGAAACCACTATGTTCCGTTTTAGACGTCTTCTCTCCGGATCAGGCCCTCTTTTTCGCAAGAAACTCTTGGACTGGTCCATGGAATAAGGAGCTTCGTTGATGATGGTTTCGGCCTCCGAGAGTTCCTCATCCAGAACCTTTGGAGAGCTTTCCAGCACCTTGGGAGACACTTCCAGTACCTTTGGAGAGTCCATGGCTTTGATGTCTATCGATTTGATATCCATTTTATGAGGGATGTGGGGGTCCATGTTCCTTATAAAGTCGTCAGTGGTGGTGTTTCCAATGGGAGAGAGCACAGACGAATCTGCGATGTTGGAAGCAGAGTCCAGCTCCGATCCACTAGCACCTTTTCCAGAAGTTCCTCTTTTAACAGGCGAACTAGGACGTTCAAACAATTCCCTTCTTTCCTCTTCTTTCTCCCTTCTTTCCTCTTTCTCTTTCACTTCCTTCTCCTTCTCCTTCTCCTTCTTCAATTCATCACCTGCCTCCTTAATCTCCTTTTCTTCAGAGCCACTTTTCGGTTTGGGTGAAAGGTTCTCTAGCTTGATTGTATCATTGAGTTCAAGCCGTGGAGCCAGCTCCACGTGATTCTCCTTCTCCTTAAGTTCCTTTTCCTTAAGTTCCTTCTCCTTAAGCTCCTTTTCTTTAAGCTCCTTCTCCTTAAGCTCCTTCTCCTTCAGTTCCTTTTCTTTAAGCTCCTTCTCCTTCAGTTCCTTCTCCTTCTCCTTAAGTTCATTCTCTTTGGGCTCTTTAGGTTCCACTTTAGGTTCCACTTTAGGCTCCACTTTGGGCTCTCTTGGCCCCTCCTTTGGCTTGCCCTTTTGGGGCATTGCAGGACGTGCATACGACTTTGGCTTGGCCATATCTCTATCGTACTTTCGACTGGTCAGCCTGCGCTCGTCCAAGAGCTCTTTGCCATCATTACGAGGGTCAGGCCTGCGCTCGAAATCCTTCTCCCGTCTCCACGAACCGTCGTACTTTTTGCCGGGCCGGTACTTGCTTCCTTGGTACAGGTCGTACAGATTGGGCTGACGACGCCGAGGACCCGACCCCGACCCTCGGAAACTGTAGTAGTCGTGGGTCTCATTCCGCCTATACGACCCGTTCTGGTCCTTGTACCCACCCCCGTATCTCTTGCCTTGGTATCGGTTATAGTAGTCATCACTCCTGTCATTCCGATCACCGCCACTCCTATCATTTCCACTTCGATCATTTCCACTCCTATCATTTCCACTTCGATCTCCTCCACTCCTATCATTCCTATCATTCCTATCGCCACCACTTCTGCTTCCGGTTAAGTGTCTGTCGTACATCGTGACTAACCGGTGCTTGGATACAGTCCGTTATCTTTCAAGATACCCTGTATATTATATCTTTTTTTTATCGGGATACTTATGATCTCCTAACCCGGTGTTATCCTGACCCGGTGTTATCCTGTACTCTGTTGTACTCTGTACTCTGTTGTTTGTAGTAATCTGAAGCTGTTTCTCTGGGGTGCCACTGTCTGCAGTCCTACCCGGTATATATCCTGTATACTGCACGTTCAATTGCAGCTCGATGTTTTCAGCACCAATTTTCAAATGTGTAGCTTGTATTTTAGCAATGGGTAGTTGGGTTGAGCTGGGTTACGTGTACTGGATTGTGGAGTTTAACTTGTCTTGTGCGAATTTTCGCTGGCGTACTGCACATAGCGCCCCCAGGGATTCATCATAGTCATCCCTCCCACCACCAATTTATTTCGTCTTAATTATTTTTATAGTAATAAAATACAATAAAACAAGTTGATTTTGACGCTATAGTAACCACCTGCATATAACCAGGCCACTGTGCAGTCCATCAGACCTTCTCTGCAGTGCTCACTCTAATGTCCCGTTTTGAGCCCTGGTGCCTTGGTATGACGTCTTGACCAGTAAGCCAAATAGTCCACTTCTTTCCCTTGAATTTCCAAATCGGTTAAAAACGTACTTTAATGAGCACTTTTTAACTTAACCGGTCGTCCTGTATATAATTCTTTTTTTTAAAAAATAGGTGACTATCCTACCTAATTTAGTCCCACTCTTTATGAGCTGCGCACGACCAAAAATAAAGCTTAATACAAATTTACAATATCCATCTTCAGTCCTTATCAATAAGTTCTAATCAATATCCATTTGAGTTTATGACTCATAATCTTGTTAATTATGATTTAATAACTTGTGAATTGCTTAGTGGCATTCCATTATGAGCTGCACACGACCCAAAGGTATCCTGTGCCTACTGTGTATGATTCTGTTAAGTTAATGTACTTGCGATTAGTTAATAGCCTGAATCTACTCTTGCTATTCATTGACCTGTATTCCCAAACTCTTGAACTGCATCCACTGATGTGTGCCACTGAGAGATCACCAATTTAAACTGAATGAATTGGAATATCCTTGGACCTCTGTGTCATTGCATTTGACTGGACTGTAATATCATCTGCATGAATTCACGGACCATCTGAACCGTTTCACATCTAAAACATCAACTGATTGATACTCACCGAGCACCGAGTCTTTCAATTTGATGAATGTCATTTCAACTGACTGTAATATTCACTGGCCAGTGACTCGCTCATTGACCAGGAAACCACTCTTTTACCAATAAAGTTTTTTGGATTTCTGAAATGGTATGAATATTTTTGAAGTAAATATTCTTCGAGACAATATTGGAACCAATATTCTTAATATAGTGAAGAATTCTTTGCTGGTCTTTGAATACTCTTGGATTCTTATTCTTGGCTCAAGATTTTTTGTCCAATATTCTTGACCGAATATTGTTGATTCATTCTTTTTGATTCAGTTTTATGTCATCAACTGGACAGTTCATTCTCCTTGAGTTTTTCGCCAAAATCCATTAACTCAAAGATCAAGCTCATGTTCGGGCAGATACGGTCACATGCCTCCACCAAGTTGCCCAGGCCACTGACCTGTTGCACGAAAGCATGCGGCGAGTTGCGAGTTCCGGATTTTAAGAGCTCATAGGCCTCATTCACCGAAAGACCAAACTTCGTCATGAAGTAAGCCACCACCACACACGCCAGGCGCAGCACGCCACACTGGCAATGCACCAAGATCTTTTTTCCCGGCTGGTCCATGGCTGCTATTATCTTGGTGATTTCGGGCAAGTCCTGCAGGATCTTGGAGGTGTGGGACCACGGCACCCAGAGGTACTGCTTGCGGCCGTTTTCCGAGTCGAACGAGCTGGAAAGATCCACACACTCCTTGGCCACGTTGATCACCAAGTCGTAGTCGTTGATGTCGATCTTGAAGTCGGACGTGTGGGGGTCTGAGAAGAGATATAGCGTCAGGTTGAGCGCATTGGCCGGGCCATCGGGGTATGCATACACCATCAGACTCTCCTGGAGTTCCTCGGGAATGGTGAATGTGTAGCTTTCGTGGCGGGACGAATCCGAATGCACGGATTTGGACGGCAGCCCGGATAATGGCTTGGGAGGTTTTTTTTCCACCTTATAGTCCAAATGCTGGCCCAACTCGCCCAGAATTGGCTCAGACAAATGCCGCTTGGCGTACGTGGCGCCGTTCACGGGATCCTCGGGGAGAATGCCCGGTTTGAAAATCTCGGAGTCGTCGATCAAGTCCACGGCGGCAAGCTGCTCGGCAACTGAGGTTTCTGGCGTGTAATTCAAGGAGCTGGGGCCAAAGGGGCTCTGGAGCCGGTCCTGGCCTTTCCCGGACGTGACTCTCCAAGGCGGTAGACTAGGCGGCAGCATAGCTCCTTTTGTAGAGTCACCTTTCGTGGAGTCATCACTGGTGGAGTTTACAGGACTAAAGTTCCTCATGAAGTCACTGGCAAGGTCGTGGGGAATTTCACTGGCAAAGTCACTTGTTCTGGAATCAGTAGTGGCTCTGTAGTTTCTAGAATCACCAGTTCTGGCGTTCCGGAAGTCCCCGAAGTTTTGGGTGAGATCCAAGTCCTTCCCCATCGACTTATCAGTTCCGTTTTTCTCTTCTAGAACTCGGTCTCGGTCCTGGCTTCCCTCCACACTGCAAGGCCTCGTGGGAGTCACCTCCGAGGCGGGAATGGCAAGTGCAGGCGGCCTTGTTTTCTTGACCGGCAGCGTGGAGATGTTTGTGGGGCTGATGTTCAACGAGAGGTGTTTCATGTGGATATTTCTGGAGCTCAGAAGCGACGCCGGCTTGTGCAGGTGCCTTGGGGAGTAATTCATCAGGCCGTGGCTGGCGGGAGTGGCGGGAGGCGGCTCGTAGAATGCGCTGGGCGCTTTATAGTGGGAGTGGCCGTTTGGCGCTCCAAAAGCATATACATCGGAGTCCATCGTGGCAAATGCTGGATGGTTCGGTATAGAGGGATATGGATGGAGAGTATAGATTTTGGGAAGATCTTGGGGGATTTAGATTTTTGGCAGGTACTGAAAAAAACACCCCTCTTTTGCGTGGCTGTGGTTGTGGAGGCGTGATTGTCAACACTGGACGTGTAGTGGCTTTTGGTTCAGGGGTAAGACAGCACCAGGAGGGCCGAAGGGGGCTAAAAGACCGAGAAACGACGGATTTCGCCCGAGATTTCGAGGGCTAGTTGCTCTAAGGGCCCCTGATACAATGATGGTCCGGATAAAAGCGTTCCGGCACTAAAAGTGGATGTATTCTTGGGGAGTCACGTCTAATGAAGTGGACGGAGAAGGCACGAGGAGTCCGAGGCAGAAAGGGCAAGGGCCAGCAGACAAGTGAACACGGAATAGAAGGCGCTATATTGAGAAACGTCAAGTGGCAGGATGACAAGGATTTGTGCACAGGGCCATAGAGTGCTTAGTAATGATGGGTGTAATAGAAGAGTAGTGCGGGTAGAAGTAGTTGGCCTGGACTGTGGAGGATGGAGCGCGGTAAAAAAAGGTACGAGAAGTGGTGCGCCAGATCTGAAAGACGCGCGGGCCATGTGCAGGACACAGAAATGGTATGTGTTAGGGACACCATATTAGGACCAATATTTGGTACTAAAAGACCGGCAAAAAACAGAGATGGAGAGAGGTGCTATTCTAATAGGCTACTAAGATAAAACGCGGTTTATATCGCTTTCCGATTCGGAATATGACTTTTGCCCAGGATACAAGGGTGAAACGCTCGCCTTCCGCACCCACCTGGAACGCACATGAAACACACATGAAACAAGCGCCTATGTGCAGTCATGAAACACCCCCGCCTCCTCCCGACAGCGGCCGACCTTCCCGCTGTCGTTCAATGACATGCAGCTGCTTCCCTGACTAGAGGCGGAGCTGCAACCGCACTTTTCTCTGTGCATACTATAAATAGCTTAAGCTTATTACTTGCATTTAAGCCATTTACGCGAGGGGCCTCCCCCATCCGTGCCTCCCGCTATGACTTGACAGCCAGGAAGATGTTTGCTGCAAGAAATGCTGCACAGGGTCCAGAATATTACCGCCAGATTGTTGAGTAGTTTCTTTTTATGGAAGGTGTGCATATCCGTGGAACTCCGAAAGTCGCAGGAGTTACGCGAAATGATGCATTGAGAAGATTTGTGCTGCGCTTGAGATGTTTTGGATGCACGGGCGAAGGTCACGTGACAGACATTAACCCATTCAGTAAATTATGGTAAGATCACTCAGCCACTAAAACCACTGCATACAGTCCCTCCATAATGGGAAACAAAGTTATTTTTACTGACTTGAATAGCTTTTTTGGTGTCCAGGTGGTTACGAGCCCCGGAAGTCAGACCTCGGAATTGTGGCCGCGGCCGGAACTCGCCAACCACGTCTCTTCAAAATCATACACAGTGGAGCTTTAACTCTCAAAAATGACCTGTGGAATCTCCGGAATTCCAGCATTCCAAAGAATCCACTTTCATCAAAATCAAGCCGAAAAAACGTGCTTTGCGTTGGCCCTTTTTCTGCTGAGGTAGCGTGGTGTACGGATGTATCCCGAAGTTATCTCCACAATCAAATCAAAATGATGCGAGACCCGTACACCAAAAAGAGGATTGTACTGCATATAAGCAGCGAAAAAGAAAGAATAAAGATGAAAGTAGTCCAAACGCTTATATGCAGCACCAACATAAAGATCAACCGAACATCTGCAACACACGCCTAAGCCTCTTCTAAGCCTTATAAAAAAGTGGCCTGAGGATAAGAATAATAGATCATTAAAAATTAACCTTTAACAGAAAAAAAAATCCTAATTTGGACAAAGACAAGATCCAAAACAAAAATGGAAAAGAAAACCCGTACAAATTAAATTCCTCTTTTCTAAAAATAAAAATCTAATTTTTAAAAGTAAATCTCCAAGAAAAATCAAGAAAAAAGCATCGAAAATCAGGGTTTTCTCTTAGAAGATAAGAAATTTCACCCGAAAACACCATCTATGGGTGGATTTTCCAGCGAAAAAAGCCCAAATCCTCCAAAATTTTCGAACTTCAAAACTCACTCGATAAATTTTGATATAGTTCTTTTTAATGAATAAGTAGAATATCAAGAGCACCAATGATCAAGAAATGTCAAGAAATGTCAAGAAATCACCAAGAAATCACCAAGAAATGTCAAGAAATGATTAAGAAATGGAGTATGTGGAGAAATTCGTTGGGTAATTTCCTGTATACTCAACATGTAGAAGAATACAAATCGTGGAAATGGCACGTGACGGTTTTCTTAGAGTCTTGCAGAATCTTAGTACTCAAACATTAGACAAATTAGACAGACAAGACAGACAAGACAGACAAGACAAAAAGAAAAACTAGACAAAAAGACAAACTAGACAAAAAGAAAAACTAGACAAATTGTATAAATGGATCAGCCTGCATATAAACAGTACAGCTCACCAACCAAAGTAGGAAGAAATTGTAACTGGATCTTATATTAAGAAGGTTGATTTTGGAAACTCATATGCAGGAAACGTTTAAATGTTTTGACATCATCATAGAAAAAGATAGATTTAATAACTTGATCCAATAACTCAACCATTTTCAACCAATTTTATTCATCCAGGCCTTACATGCAGGCCAACGGTAATAATAATAGTATAGTCAAGTAGTCAAAAAGAGCCTTCTAATCTCCATAAATTGTCCATTGTCTCCCCTGTCTCCAATGTTTCCAATGTCTCCAATGCCTCCCCTGTATCCCATGTTTCCCCTGTCTAGTCCCCGATCAGACAATTCCGATTCCAACAATTTTGTCTAGCCTAGATTCCATTTAACCTATCCACTCTGTCTAACCTATGCATTGATATCATCATTAATCTCATGAATCTGTAGTCCTGTCCAGTCCTGTATTATTTAGTACTGGAGAATCAGTCACTAGTCACTACTACTGACCCATACTTTGTCTACCCATCTTAAACTCATACTATACCAACTAGGAACCTAATTATCACTCTCATATAGTAATCAGTAGTCATCAGTAGTCATCAGTAGTCATCAGTAGTCATCAGTAGTAATCAGTAGTCATCAGTAGTCATCAGTAGTCAGTCTGTACCTCTAGTTATACTCCTCCCTTATGGTACTGGTACTGACCTTTTTCATTTGCTGATTTGCTGGGAAATATGGTCAATATTAGGATGGATATGAGTATGATCATGTGGTTGGTGATTCTCACCTGGTCAAGTCATTGTCTTTCAGTCAGTCAGTCAATTAGTACTGAGTAGTAATCAGTATTAGGCATTCAGTCAGTCAGTACTGAGTAGTCGTCAGTCAGTATTAGTCAAACAGCAGTAATTCTCAATAGTCAGTATTAGGGAGTAGCCAATAGTCAGTAGTCAGTCAGGAGTCAGTCAGTAGTCAGTCAATATTAGGGAGTAGTAGTCAGTAGTCAGTCAATATTAGGGAGTAGTCAGTATTAGTGAGTAGTAGTCAGTAGTAGTCAGTATACTAGAGTCAGTCAGTCAGTAGTAGTACTCAAGAGTCAGTCTTAGAGAGTAGTCAGTAGTATTAGTCAGTCATTAGTGCGTGTACTAGAGTAGTAGTCAGCAGTATTAGGGAGTAGTGAAGATGTTGGGGGTTTCATCCAGTCTTCCAGTATTCCAATACTGAACAGATGCTGGTACTCGTCTGACTCCTAAGTATCTCTTCCCAGCTCTACACTTACTTGGTAACCTCTATATCAAGTAGTCAGTATAGCCCTATTTCAAGTAGTCAATATAGCCCTCTATCAAGTGTAGTCAGTCAGTCAGTCAGTCAGCCAGTAGTAAGTAATCAGCCAATAGTAATGAGTAGTCAGTCATCATTGGTAATGAGTAGTCAGTAGTCAGTAGAAGTCATAAGTAGTAGTAGGACTCAGTATACTAGATGAACAATGAGTAGTCAGTAGTGAGTAGTAATGGTCAGTAGTACTCAGTATTAGAGTAATAGTGAGTACTCAGTCGTAGTAGTCAGTATTAGGGAGTAGTAGTAGTCAGTAGTCAGTCCTAGTAGTAGTCACTAGTAGAAGTCAGAAGTGGTAGTACTGAATAGTCAGTAGTACTCAGTATTAGAGTAATAGTGAGTACTCAGTCGTAGTAGTCAGTATTAGGGAGTAGTAGTAGTCAGTAGTCAGTAGTCAGTCGTATTCAGTCGTAGTCAGTAGTAGTCAGTAGTCAGTCCTAGTAGTAGTCACTAGTAGAAGTCAGAAGTGGTAGTACTGAATAGTCAGTAGTACTCAGTATTAGAGTAATAGTGAGTCCTCAGTCGTAGTAGTCAGTATAAGGGAGTAGTAGTAGTCAGTAGTCAGTCCTAGTAGTAGTCACTAGTAGAAGTCAGAAGTGGTAGTACTGAATAGTCAGTAGTAGTAGTAGTAATGAGTAGTAAGACTCTGTATACTAGAGTAATAGTCAGTAGTAGTAGTAGTAGTAATGAGTATTACTCAGTATACTAGAGTTACTAAGTGATAGTCAGTCATCATTAGTCAGTATTAGTCAGTAGTAGTCAGTAGTCAGTAGCCTGTATTGGTGAGTAATAGTAGTCAGTAGCCTGTATTGGTGAGTAATAGTCAGGAGTCAGTAGCCTGTATTAGCCAGTCAGTAGCCAGTAATAGTCAGTAGTCAGTCATCATTAGTCAGTAAGTAGTACTCAATAATCAGTCGTCAGTATCAGCCAGTAGTCAGTCAGTAGTCAGTCATCATTGGTCAGTATTGGTCAGTAGTCAGTATACTAGAGTCAGTCAGTAGTTGGTAGTACTCAATAGTCAGTCTTAGGGAGTAGTCAGTAGTATTAGTCAGTATACTAGAGTAGTAAGTAGCAGTCAGTAGTCATTGGTAGTCAGTAGTAGAAGTCAGTGTATTAGAGTAATAGTGAGTAGTAGTAGTCAGGAGTCAGTCTTTGGGTAGTAGGGAGTAGTCATGGAGAGTATAGTATAGTGGTCTTTTCAGGAGAGTCAATAGAAGGCTAGTTATAGATAAAGAGGTCGTAGTCCATGGTCACTGGCTTTGGTTGACTAGGGAATGTTTTGATTTGTTGAATAATGGTCTCCACATCAATCTCTATTACTGTAGGGAGTGTAGGGAGTGTAGGGAGTGTAGGGAGTGTAGTGTATATAGTACATATGGTACTGTATATAATACATATGGTACTGTATATAATACATATGGTACTGTATATAGTGTGTAACTTATGATCCTCGGCGAGTCCATTGATTTAAACGGCCGCCGAGCGAGGTGGTAATATCTTACCTATCAATTTCCTGGACTCTCAATTTACTTTTTTTTGGATTGGTCCTGGGCTGACGGTGTTGTGGGTGCAGGATGAGAGGCAGAACCGGGGGCTGCGCACACCCGTACACCACGCCACCTCAGCAGAAAAAGACCCAATGCAAACCACTTAGTTTTCCTACAATATAAAAGAAATTGGATTGTTTAGAATGCTGCAATTCCGGACATCACAATGGATATTTTTTTAGTGGAAAATATTGAGTTTGTGTATTTTTATGGTCAAGGCTAGCAAACGAACCCTCGGACTCCCAGTCCCGCGGTCGCAATTCCGGGGTCATCACTCCTAAAAGCATCTACAGTAGTCCATAGAATGGCTCTATGAAGCCAGTACTATTATGCAGGCTTGTCTACTTTAATCTTAGTATAAGTGTATTGATGGTCATCACAGGACCGTTCATTGATGCGATGCTCTGAGTCTTGCTGAAATGCAACGACTCATCTTCTCAGTTTTCTGTCTCAGTCAGTCAGTAGTCAGTCAGTAGTCAGTAGTCAGTCAGTAGTCAGTAGTCAGTAGTCAGTAGTCATTATCCATATTGGTTGTACCAGAACCTTGATATCAGTCCATTAGACTTTCACATAGACTCAAGCCCTAATTCAGAGTCTCCAGAAACATACCAGTCTCTTCCTGATTCAGGCCATATCCATGAACCAAACAGAGTCTTAAAGAGTCTATAAAAGTCCATGTATAAGAATATTCTTCAGTCTTCTTGACAATTTAAAACTCATTAAGACCTTCAAAGCTCTAATCTCAGACTCATCAGACTTTCATTCAGACCAGACCAGACTCCATAAAACAGTCTCCTCTCTCCTCTCTTTTTCCTTCAACTCCTCTCTATCTGTAAGGAGCGTCAGCGTCGATGCAGTACTGCAACTCCTGCTCCCACTTGTCGCCGTTCTCCAACAACTTCTCCTTATTGTACAATAGCTCCTCACGGGTCTCGGTACTATACTCCACGTTAGGCGACTCCACAATGGCATCCACAGGGCACGACTCCTGGCAGTACCCACAGTAGATACACTTGGTCATGTCGATGTCATACTTGTAGGTTCTTCTTGACCCATCCACCCGCTCCTCGGCCTCGATGGTGATGGCCTGAGCTGGGCAAATGGCTTCACACAACTTACACGCAATACACCGCTCCTCTCCACTGGGGTATCTGCGTAACGCATGCTCACCTCTGAACCGCGGCGAAATGGGACCTTTTTCGAAGGGGTAGTAAATGGTGTAGGGAGAGCGGAAGTACATTTCCATACAAATGTACATACCACGAGCAATTTCGTTAAGGAAAAAAAACTTGGTGGCCTTGGACAAAGCTGACTCTCCACTTTCCTCCCAAGTCTTGGGGCGGGCTTGTCTGAACCCTTTGGGCCATACTGCCTGAGTGGATCCGCCGGTGGCCAAGTACTGCGTGATGGGGGCGGCGGCGGCGGGTTTGGCTGATTTGACGCTACTGCTCAAAGCACGGAGACTTCTGAGGGGGACCATGATGTGGGGGGTGAAGATAGTGTGGTGGGAAGATGCTGTGGTGGGGGTTTTTTTCGCTACCTTGGTAACGAGAAAACATTGGGTCGTGATTGGCCGCGCTAAATCGGTACACCACACCAGTACACCAGAACATTAGCACGCCAGTACACCAGAATAATAGTACACCAGTACACCAGTACACCAGAATATTAGCACGCCAGTACACCAATAATCATATGCAGAAGTTCTACTATAATAGTTACTCTTCTTAATAGACACTTATTGGTGGAGTGTTAATTAGCTAGGCTTCAATTCCTATAGCTAGTACGCTGGATATCGCATACTGCATATACACGCGCGTATATGCAGTACCTTTCAATAAGTATAGTTTCTTTTTACTCTGACGAGTTTCCGATCTGTATGGGGTTATTCGATGATTTTGATTGGCCGTATGGGATAAGTCTATTTGAGTTACACTTTGTTTAATGGTGTGGATGTTACTCCACGTGATATTACCCACGTGCACTTATGTGCAGGACAATTCCAATTTAACCTCAAAAACACATTTCCAAATTCCATTATTTAGTTGTTACTAGTAAGTTTACTATTCCAATGCTCCCTTTTTTTCTGTGATTTTAACTCGACTTTAATTCATGAATTTGTTGGGACCCCCGGAATTGGAGGACGCGGCCGGAATTGACCTACTACAAGATGTCCAAATGGACACACAGTGGAGATATAAAAATTTTAAAAATAGCATTGTGATGTCCGGAATTCCAGGATTCGAATCAACCCAATTTCGTTTAGTTTGGAGGGAAAATAAGGTGTTTGCGTTGGGCCTTTTTCTACTGAGGTTGCCTGGTGTACGGGTGTGCGCAGGCCCCGGAACTCATTTGATATCCGGAACCTCACATACGTTATCCAGCCGATAACCCTATTCGTAATGAGAAGGAGTGTATATAAGATGAATATCCTGCACAGTAGCGATTTGTACTGAATAAGTGCATAATTTAGTTGTACAGGGTAGTGTATATAACCCGTTTAAGGATTATATTGGATGCAGTCCTTCCCAATCTCCACTAAATTACTTTTTATCTTTACTTATGTTTCTCTGTTGTTGTGTATTGAGTTATTTTTTAATGGTAAACCAAGGGAGTTATATGCAGGAACATAGACCTCAAAACTCCAAAAAAAAAAACAAGTTCAAGATGTTTCAAGAGTGTTTCAGAAGTGTTTCAAAAGTGTTTCAAAAATGTTTCAAAAATGTTTCAAAAATGTTTCAGAATTGTTTCATTACCTAATCCATTGCATATACAATTCGTATCTTGCTTTCCCCCTTGGGCACTTATACCCGTGGCCGATAAGCGGAAGCGAATTACCTAAAGCGGACGATTTCGCAGCCATATGCTGCATGCTTCGCGATAAGCCTTATCTATAAGTATAAAGCCCCTCCCACTCACTGATCCACACTGTTTTCTCCTCATACTTCTTTTTACAACCCCTTTTTACAACCCCTTTTTACAACCCCTTTTTACAACCGTTTTTACAACCCCTTTTCTACTCCTCCCATGATTGACTACACTACGGTGCCGGGGAGTACGCATTTGGTGGACATTGAATCGGACCATTCAGAGATTGTGCTTATCCCTACACCATCCGATGACCCCAACGACCCATTGAACTGGACACGTGGGCGCAAAATGGTTCACGTGTTTTGTATGGTTTTGTACGTGTTTGCCACCGGGATCCCCGGTACTTGCATTTACCTGATCATCCCGGATATTGCCCGGGCGCCAGGCGTCCACATGTCGGTGGCCGATATTAATGCTGGAACAGGATACCTGTTTCTATTTTTGGGGTTAGGGTGCTTGATTTTCCAGCCATTGGCCATGCAATTTGGAAAGAGACCCGTGTACCTCTTTTCAACGCTAAGCTGCGCCATGCTTTACTTGTGGCAACCATATATTACCACCAATGGCGAATGGATAGCCGCCAAGATCTTGGCGGGTATTGTGGTGGCACCTATTGAGGCATTACCTGAAGCCACCATCTCAGATCTTTTTTTTGAGCACGAAAGGGCCACTTATATGGGAATCTATGCATGTTCACTTTTTGGATCCAATTATATGGCGCCAATGGTGGCTGGATTTATTGACGAGAATTCACGGAATCTTGCTGTTGGCGGTTGGCGCTGGGTGATTTTCTGGTCATGTATTTTCTGCTCCATCAGTTTTGTGGTATTGTTTTTCTTTATGGAAGAGACCAATTATGAGAGGAGATTAAGGGTTCATAATGATGCAGAGGGGAATCCAATCGGAGTCATCACCAGCCATGGCCATGTACAGGAATTGGCCCAGAACGGGGGACTGGAAGAAAATAGTGAAAAGGAAAGTGGAGACATTGGCCAAAAAGTTAAGGCCATGGTCAGTGTCCGAGCCGAAGTTTACCCCGAAATGGCTCTCAATAACTATGCTACATTGATTTCCGAGGATAAAGTACAGGAATATGCCCCCGTCAAAAGTTTCTACCAGCGGCTTTCGGTCACCTCCGGAATCAAATCCAAATTTCTTCTTTGGGAATATTTCAAGGCTCCTTTTTACATGTTACGATTCCCCGTGGTGCTCTGGGCCGGATTCCTCTATGGAGCATCGCTTTTCTGGTATACAGTATTGAACGCCACAGAAGCGTTGGTTTTGGGAGGTGAACCTTACAATTTCTCCAGTGCCATGTGTGGCTTGGCTTACTTATCTCCCTGTATATTTGCAGTGGTGATCTATTTCTATGCGGGCTGGGTATCGGATTGGTTGAAGGTGAGATTTGCCAAGCGGAGAAAGGGTGCATCAGAGGCTGAGGACCGCTTATGGGCGCTCCTGGTGTATGCAGTACTAGGCCCATGTTCCCTTATTCTTTGGGGTGTTGGGGCTTCTTACGGCATCCACTGGTTTGGTGTTGTTTTTGGCTTGGGACTTATGGCCGGCTTGTGTCTTATTGGCTGTGTTAATGCTGTTACTTATGTGATTGACTGTTACCATGAAGTGTCGTGTGAGGCACTAGCCACGGTGATTGTGATCCGGAACACCATGAGTTTTGCCATGAGTTATGGAATTACTCCATGGGTGGAGAATCAGGGTTTGAAGAAATGTTTTATTGCTGCAGCCTTCATTTGTTTGTTTTGTATCAGCACGTTTTTGCTTATGATCAAGACGGGCTACTATTGGAGGGATAAGACTAAGAATGCTTACTGGAGCTACATCGAGCATAGACGGGCTTTGGGAATGGCTTAGCTACAGGACTATATTACTATATTAATTAACTGTTTAATTGTTGTATTTAGATAATCTGCTTAAACAGTATGTGCAGGGTTGGGTGTGTAATCAGTTAGTCATGTGATCGAAAAAGGGAGTAAGTGTGACCTCGGCTCGGCGTCGGAAAACTGCATATGACATTGCACGTGACTATGCACGTGACTGCGCGTGCGCATGACAAATCATGCTTACCAACTCACGCATTTTACTAATACCGTACTATAAAACTACACTAGTCCCCACCCTTCATACTCCATAATACACCATGACACCCTTACAACCGGTTCCGGCTGTGAAAAGCCGCAGTACATTTGAAAATATGCCGCTTGTGTCCCCGGCGCTTACGCCATCCATCCCCATCCCCCAAAGCCCCCAAATCCCCGAGGTGGTCCCCCAAAACGAACGGGACAAGTTGCCCATCCACGGCGAACTCCCTCAGGTCCGGTGTATAGCCCGTGCCCGGATCCCAACCGTCCAAGGCCCCGAAACCTTTTTGCATTTGTACGAAAATGACCTAGATAACAAGGAGCATTTGGCCATTGTGTTCGGCGAGGATATTCGGTCAAGGTCGCTTTTCAAACAGAGGCCAAACGATACGCAACAGGCGCGGATGACCCGGGGCGCTTATGTGGGCCGGCTTTTCCCGGGACGTACGGAGGCAGATAGCGATTCTCGTTCGGGGCTGCAACTCCATTTTGCAGCGGATGGCGAGTTGGTGCTTGAATCCAATTCCACCTTCACGGACCCCGTGCTTGCGCGCATCCATTCTGAGTGCTATACAGGAGAAACTGCGTGGTCTGCGCGTTGTGACTGTGGTGAGCAGTTTAACGAAGCCGGGCGCCTTATGGGCGAATCTGGGCACGGGTGTATCGTGTACTTGCGGCAGGAGGGCCGGGGAATTGGGCTTGGCGAGAAGTTGAAGGCCTACAATCTCCAGGACTTGGGAGCCGACACCGTGCAGGCGAATCTTCTTTTACGACATCCTGCGGATGGTCGGTCGTTCTCGTTGGCCACGGCTATTCTTGTGGACTTGAATCTTTTGGATATCCGGCTCTTGACCAATAACCCAGATAAGATCGTGGCTGTGGAGGGCAAGAATAGGGATGTACGGGTGGTGGAGCGGGTGCCCATGGTTCCGTTGGCATGGAAGAGTGGCGACGGCATTAAGAGCTCGGAGATCGAGGGCTACTTATCCACCAAGATTGAAAGAATGGGACATTTGCTCGAGAAGCCCATTAAGATATGACCAAAGGATGACCACGATGAAACGAGACAAGACGAAAACACAATGAACGCCAAGACCACTGAACGAATAAGAACCAACGAAGAGACTGAATAATGAATACTAATATGATGGAAACGGGGAGACTATGCAGAGGAGACTCAAATGTGGAGACTATACAGAGGAGACTCAGATGAGGAAACTGAAGCTTGATGGCAAGACTGGGGTCAAAAGACAATACCGTTGAACTGTTGAATATCACCAATATTATTGTTGGTCATGGAAATCTGCTTGAACTTCTTGCCATTGGTACTTGAATCTCACGAAGATATCGATGGTCCAAGATCTGAGTTTGTCCCTAATACTGATTCCATCCGATGGTCACTGTCATTGGTATCTGGAGGATACTTGAAGATACTTGAAATGGTGAACACTGAGATACTCGAGATGTCAAATGAAATTGAGTCTGCTGAATACTACTATACTCTAGGATACCAGACACCCGACACCTGAAGATGTGAAATGGTATCTTCCGGGAGAAATGTCCTGAAGTTCAGACTTGAGGATACTTGAATAACACCGGTTGAAGGTTTGCCTTGAGATATAGAGGTACTGGGACAGATCCATACGAGACATCTTGATGGATAGACAGGTGAGCTTCTTGATGGAAGCCTTGAACCATGCAATGGGAGGTTGATACGTGGAACCAAGGATTGAAGGTACTTGAAGATGCTAAGATCAGTTCAAATCTAGATACCCAGTTTCCAGAACCACACTTTCACAAGGACACTTTCTGCAGGCCAGCGATCCATATAAGGTTTAGTGGATTATACCTATCCAAATCAGGTCTGGGAGTGGCCATGTGGGACATGTTAAAATAGTATAGTAGAAGATCCCATATTGATTTGCTGCAACCGACTGGCTGACTATATCCTTGTCTGTTAAGACAGGCAGACTGGTACATAAAAACTAATGACTTATTCTTCCCGGACCACGATATCAACATATGCATATATGCAGGGATCATCATGTTATTCTTTGCGCCTCAGTCACTGGAGGAAGGCCAACAGGTTTCTGTGTTCGACCAGAAGATCGTCTTGACTTATACGGAGATCCATAGTAGCCGGAGATCATCAAACAACTTTAGAAGCGGTTCTTGCCGTCCATGATCCACATCAAGCAGCGAACCGAGGATTTGATCGAAAAGGAGTATTTGAGACGGACCCGGATCTCCCGGGCGTGTACCACTATATTGCATAGACCTGTCACTGTATACCATTATACCCACTTTAAGTACTTAACCGCTATTAAGCAATAGAAGTAGTTCAGCAATAGAAGTAGTTCAGCAATAGAAGTAGTTCAGCAATAGAAGTAGTTCAGCAATAGAAGTAGTTCAGCAATAGAAGTAGTTCAGCAATAGAAGTAGTTCAGCAATAGAAGTAGTTCAGCAATAGAAGTACTTAGGCAATAGAAGTACTTTGTTAGGCAATACAGACACGTTATGAAATCAAGTCTTTCAGAGTCTCGGTTGATGCTTTGAAGCAACCATCTTCATGACTGGCAAAGTATAGATATCCCCAAACAAGATTAGAGCGATGAAGACCTAGAAAGTAACTGGGAATCTCCATTGGACCGATCAGTCAACGCACCAAAGTCAATATCCAACTAGTATACAATGAAAGTACCAACGGCAACAACAGAACCTCTAAGTTGACAAATCCACCTCTATTCTCTGCCCTGGAGATTTCAGTTGCCACACAAGAATAATGACAGTGTTCATACCATCATCAATGCCTCATGACTAGGAGTGCACATAATCTCATGACCCCTGACACTGACTTTGTCTGGTACTATAACTAACAAGATAGACGAAATAATACCAAATATAGACTGTATAGATTGAAAAAGATATTCACTATGGCAAGAGGGATGCAAGAGATCAAAAAAGGGTTACTAGAAGATTGGGGTGCGAATGGCCTTTTTATAGGCAAACGAGTGAGGGATTTTCGGTGGCTGCAATTCGGGCCCCGCACCAGCCCCACCCCCCAAATATATAAATACACCCGTTCCGCCAACTTTTTTGACCTTTTTGAAGGCCTCTATTTCTTGACATTTTACCCCTACACCAATATTACTATAATACTGTTGCCACTGTTGCCACTGTTGCCACTGCTGCCACTACTGCCAGTATTACTACTACAGTTATTAGTTACTACAGTGACAACCCCGGCTTTATCGGCCGCCTGGATGATTGACGACCCTGCTTCAATGGAAACCGTTTTACCGTCCACCGTCACCGACACTTCATTCAACCGACGGGCTGATACATTTAAAGATGTCCTGGATAATCTTAGCGTTCTCAACATGACAATTCCCTGTTTATAGTTACGCTTGTGAGCTTAGAATCTGAGTTGTCTAGTCTTAGCTGATAATCTAAGCTGAGTCTGGCTGAAATAGTTAGAAGTTAACTGAGCCGACTGGTTAAGCTGGCGTTAATTTTGAGACTAGTTTAGGGGGCTCGTGGGGTTGGCCGAATCTAGATGGCTGTTGTCAAGTGGGAGGTAATGTCTTGTACAGTTGCTACAGTTGCTACAGTTGCTACAGTTGCTACAGTGATACAGTTGCTACAGTGATACAGTTACTACAGTGATACAGTTACTACAGTTATACGTGTTGGTGGTATGTGTCCAGGAGACTGACATGTTTCAGTACAGTTAGCAGATGAAACAGTTTCAAAGGGGGGGGAGTGTTAATGAGAAGTTCCGGAATTGATGATCCAAGTTCCCCCTTAAGTTTCAGAAGTGCCGAATCAGCCCACTTAAGGATAGGAATGGGGGTTCCTGGTGAAGTTAAGGAGATTTCCTACTATGGTTTGGCGATAACAAATACAGGAACTAGGATGACTCATGAGTTCCACACTGTTAGAGGATTGGAGACTAATGGCTCAGCCGTTCTAGTATGCGTCCCTATATTATGGTGTGTACTGATGCGAGCTATAACCCTGTCCTTGTCTGGTACCATAACTATTACAAGACTTCTCCAGGGCTTCAATTCCAAGGAACCCATCCCGACCGTCAGTCAGATCCCACTTCAATTGGTCCCAGAGTCTACTACACGCACAAGTTCTCATGATTATATCCAATGCCATGTTTTTCCATGCCATAACCTGGTATTCGTTCCATGGTCGCTTTTGTCCAGTTCATAGTTGCATCCAGTATTCCTGTCAAGAATCACTCGAGGAAGCCAGCCTTTTCGGCCGCTAGATAGCAACATTGTGGAAAGATATCTGGTAAAAGCTGTGCAAATTCTTTGGAATATAGCCAAAGAAGAAAGAACTTTATATGCTTGGTGTGGATCTGCCTATGATTATCAGCATTTATTGCCTTACATGGAAGAATTCGACCCACAACAAAAAAGAATACAAAACATCGGGGCCATACAATATTAAGAATTGGATGAAAATGCTACTTAAAATAAGCTACTCAATGGTGGACTCAACTCTAAACTCTTACTCATGGCTGTTCCTACATATAAGCTTAGAGACGTGGTGACGGAACCATCCATGGTATTTTTTACAAACCTAGTGAATAAAGCCAGAAAGATTAGAGTTGATTTTTTGGATATTTGTGGTCATTATATCGGGTACCTTGGTCATTGAGTGTTTTGGTGGTCACCTTCCCACTGTACTGCCTGCAGGACTGGGGTTGTCTGCAGGAACTTTGTTGATTCAGCCTTCTTCAACTCAAGCAACCGCTTGGCCTCATTGTGTACATCCACAACCTCCTTGGAAACCAGCCTATAAAAATCATGTACTTTGACCCCATACTGAGTATTCATGCTTTTTTCAAAGTACTGGTGGAGCTTGTGGGAGTAGGGGCTCCATGTCACGTGACTCGACAACAGCGACAACAGACTCTGAGCTTTACTAATGTTCCGAGCCGTACTGGACTCGGGATCCTGCAGATGCAAGTACTTGGAGTCCAAATCCGCCAAAAAACTCACAAACTTGTTGCTGTAGCCTTTTTTCCGGTCCACGGAGATGGCTTTGTTGATGAGATCATCGGAAACCTTGTACCCAGATGCCAAAAGCTGGGCCAAAATGGCGGATTTGGGTTTTTCTTCTTGAGAAATATCGTCATATTGAGAATCCCCGGTGAATTTTGCATCCGATCCCTTTTGATCCTGCACATAATCACATTCCTTGGTATCCAAAGTCTTATCATAACTTCCTGCATCCTTGACATCGATACTTCTTGAATGTTGTACTTTATTGTCACCAAGAGCAGAATGAGGCCCGGTTCCGCTTCCATATTCAGCGTGATCTGCATGTACACCCGGATACGATGGAAGCTGGTTTTCCTCCACTTTCATCGGAACATTCTCCAACTCGGCATCATTCAAAAGTATGGCCGTTTCCAAAGCCTTTTCCAGCACAAAATCAATCTGAAAACCCTTCAATTTGTCGCTAGGCACTTCCTGAATTTTGTCAATGGCCCCACAGAAACTGAAGAATTCCTGTACGGTGGCCTTACTGACTGCAGGAGACACATTGGTCACAACTATTGACGACATTGAAAAAGCCTTTTGATTCGGTGGTTAATTAAGAAATTAGCTTGCAGATTGGAGTGTTACACTTGAACAGAAACACTTGAACAGGCCAGAAACACGTGAACAGGCCAGAAACACTTGGACAATTCAGAAACACTTGAAGTTCAATTTGGATTAAAAACTCAATTGAGTCAAAATTGAAGGATTGCCGATTGGAGAAACTTTGGGGAGAGGAGAATTGAAGGGTGGGGGTTTAAGAGGCTATTTATGTGTTGCTGACCAATTCCTGCATATACACTCGCGTGACGAGCCGCAGTCTAAAACTGCCTCTCTTGCTGCGGATCCCCAAATACAGGAACCTCCATAAGCGGGTGAATTATACAAAACAATGGAATTCTGCGTGGATTTAAGGTCGGACTGCAGGCAACGCCGGTTGCCGCACGCTAATCTTCCCCATCCACTTTCCCTTGAATTCCAGTTTCCCTTGAATTCCAGTTTGCTGTGCACATCATGGGAAACCGATGATCCAATAAAAAGAGAGACTGGGAGAAAATCTGGGGAGAATTTGGGGAAGGGAATTGTGGGGGTTTAAACATGGAAATTCATTTGAGATAAATTGTGTCACGTGATGAAAATTCCACGTGATTATCACGCCATATTCACGTGACCACTCCTTTAAACAACTACCCAATTGTTTTGGGCATCGTTTATTGGTATGAATGACTCAATTAGATTATTGGAAAGACTGCAGTATTGAGTTTGTGTATTCGAGAGTGTGAAATTGATAGTTGTGCTATATGCAGGACATCCCAATCGGATGATTACATTAAGTGCATTTTCCAGTCCCCATTCCCATTTATGACCATTTATGACCATTTATGGCAAAATGGTGATTGGAATGGAGAACTTGAATTCGGTTCCGTCACTTTCAACTCTGTGCGCCTGCACATACGCCGTGCCTATATGCAGGCCACCATCTTCCACGTCTTCCAGGTCTTCGAATTCACTCAACACAAAGCGAAAAACCAAAAAATACCGAAGATCCATGAACGTGGATGATTGGAATTGCTGTGTCACGTGCCCCGGCACGTGAATCGTGTTGCACATCCCCGAACGATCCACGGTGTCCTGCATAATGGCCTCGGCGTACGTGTTCACCTTAAGTGTAGGTGTGACCTTGTATATATTGACGACTTTTCGATCGTTTTCAAGGTGGAAGATCTCGTGGGCCTCGAGGTAGGCTGTGTAGCCCACAACCCGGGTTGGCGCCTTGGGTGCAGGATTTGCACCTTTACCTGCAGTACCCGACTCATTCTTCAAGAAAAACTGGATATTCGACCCGACATTATAGAATGAGCTTGAGAGGGCCAAGAGGCAGAGGTTGGTATTGTTGACTCTGATTTGGTATGAAGTTCTTTGCCTGGTGGAGACCTGGGCCACCTGGGTAGAAATGTCGTGCGACACCGACGACTTTCGGCGCTCACGTGCCGCGACATTGGCCGAGCTATCGTTGATCAAGACATTCAAGTCGGCGAGAAATGTCGCGTACGCAATGTCGTCGTCCTTTTCGGTATCGCCATGCGACTTTGGCATCTCCCCTTCTTCCAGCACTATTCGTGGCTTCCACGCCTTGTCTATATGCACACATTGTAGGTAATTGTGCTGGTACCAATTACCATCTGGTGCGACATTTTGGGCCCGCATCTCAAGAGGGAAATAAACGGCCCTCTGTTTCATCTCGCCATTGACTTCCTCCTGAAATCCCACCACAAAGGCATATGCAAGCGACGCCAAGCCCCCGTCACCCAAAGAGCCCGTCAGACGGGTGTTGTAGGAGGGAGGAAAAATGTCGCTTGGAATGTCGCACTCGATGCAGTACTTGTCTTTTTTGCCCGGCTCTAGCTTTGCACTCGAGAAAAGTAGATGTTGAGCAGAGACATAGAATGGAACCACAAAACGGGCAATGCTGGCAGCAATCTCGGCTGTGATGGCGTCGGACACGTGCTCCGAATCACGTGGCATTTGAGTTGCGGTGTACGGATGTACCAAGTCACGGAGCAAAGCATAATTTTGGGCATCAATTCCAGCGGCTTGGATCTCATGAAACCCTGCAGTACGGGTCTTGGCGGCGGCCAGCGCCTTAAAGAAGGGCGTATGGAGAATGTCGGCGACATTGTCGTCGCAGTCTGGAGCGACATATGTCGCGGCGTATTCAGAGTCGCGCCAATATGCACTCTGCATGGGGTCGCCAGCACCGTCGGCGCCAATCTGGTGGTTTAGGCGAACGTAGCCGATGATCTGCACATAGGCAAGCATGGGATGAACGGCAATGTCGGGGTCAGAAACAAGATGAGTGGTTTCGTCACGTGACAAGAGATTTCGCAACCACGACACTGGTTGGTCGGGCGCAGGCGAGGTTTTGGGTTCTGCGACATTATTGGAGAACAGCACGGCGCAGCGCATTTTGCCTGGCGATGTCGCTGAGGTCGTGTACTTAACAGCGACTTCAAGGGGGCCCACATGTCGGGCTAGTCGAATGTCGCAGGGGGAGATTGTGTGCATAAGAAGGTAATGAAGGGGAACGACACTGAGTTTGATGTGCGGTGGAGGCCGAGTGTGCAGGAGCGCGCGCACGTGATCTCGCACTTGGCTCAATTTAGTTGGATTGTTTATGTGCATGGCACGCCCTTCGTTTATTATGTTCCCAACCCACACAAACCTTAGTTATATTCATATGTATATATCTCTAATGATTCCTCCAAGTATAGATTAAGCAGGTTAGATTATTGAGCCTAAAAAATCTGTTTCAGAGGTAATAGTGTTGTTCTAGACCATAGTCTCTACCCCAAAGTCCCAGCCACAACGCATTCCAAGTAATTCCTTTTTTGCAACCAGAACCCCCGAGTCCACGTTTTCACGTCTAAATACCCGGTACTTTTGTGTCGTTAAATGGTTGTTGGTGCATTCTTTGGAGCACTATAAATAGTCGCGAAAGTCCCATAAATCACCCCCTTTAAACTACTCCTTTTTCCTAGATCCCGGAACCTAGCGCTACACCCAAACGACCAATGAAAGGATTTAAACGCTAGTGATGAAGAAAAGCTACAGATGGGTTTAGATATGGTGGTGGTAGTTTTTTTTGTTCCGGTGGCAAATTGCATACCTGATGTCAAATGGTTGTCATTAGCCTACTCCAGAGGAACAGGTTGTTTTTGGAGGAGTCCACGTTATGATTGGCTAATGTTGATTTTTGACGAGTGCGCGATGGTGCTGTTTGTATAAGCATGGGATTTGTCGAGGGTGCTTTTGGTTACACTCCAGGGGGTCATAGAAGACGAGGCCATACTGGCTGCGGTGGCTGGAAATGGGGTTTCCAGGCTGGAACTGAGTTCCACCAGTTTAGATGGGAAAGGGTCCAGGGATTGGGAAACCAGGGGTTGTGAAACCAAGGATTGTGAAACCCGGGGTTGTGAAACCAGAGATTTTGGGATCTGGGCTGATTCTGAATCTGGCTGCAAAATAGAGTTGGTACTGCATGAAGCATCACTAGACTTGGCGTCGTCCTCGTGTTTTCTTTCTTTCTCCAGTTCCGGTTTGGTACGTACAGGCTTCACAATCATCCCAGTTGTTTTATCCACAGGCAAAAAGAAGAGTTTGACATTAAAGCAATCGCTAAAGGTCATGGGCGAAGACTTGTAATAGATCAATTGCAAATCGGTGTCTGGGAGCTTACACGATTCGAAGGCCGCATTCTGAACCCTCATTTTGCGTGAGAGTTTCAAGCGAATCCTTGGGACGGATTCCCCAAAGCCAATCATATTCCTAAAAAACCCAAAGTATCGTGGGGTCTTGACGTCATAAGTGAACGCATACTTGTCTTGCAAATAAAAGTCAACGGGGTGGTCCGGCTCCACGCCATAACCAAATACACTTGAAACACCATCAACGCTTCTATAGTTCATGGCCGAGAGTGGTACGAAGGTATTGTTGACTTTGGCGAAGAAACGGAATGGTTTTTCCAAAGTCTGGGAATATCGAGCCATGGAGCCCTTACTTTTTCCCACCGGTACTTTTCTCTCAGACTTTTGTTGCGGATTTTTCTTTGGGTTTTGTTTCCGATGTTGCTTTCCCTTCTGTTTGAATATTTCCCCGTGATTCTCCTCACCCATTTTGTCCGTTCGCTTCTGAATCATTTTCTCCATTTTTGCCATTTGCTTCTCATCTTCAAGCATATCTTTGGCATCGTCAACTAAAGTCAGTGGTCTCACGGCTTCCCCGGTCGTTTTATCATAAGACAAGAAGAAGATGTCCACATCGAAACACGACGTATTGGGGACGTCTGCATCGTTGTCATAAATTGCATACCAGCCAGGGAAGTAAGCGCAAGACTTGAACGGACCATTGCGAAGCTTCATATCATCATCAAAATCCAAGGTAAGCCTAGGGACATCAGCAGAAAAGCCAAGCATGCCACGTGAAAGCCCCAAGAACCCTGTTGATTGATCTTCAGTGATTGCGTAATCATCTTTCAAGGTGAACGCGGTGGGCTGGAACACCACGGGCCCATACGATAATACCTTTAAGTCGTGAGCAGTTTGAGGTGAAAATGCACCGAAGAGAGGCCACAAAACACCATCGACTTGGGCAAAAAATGCCTTTGCGTGCTTGGGGTGTGCCCATGCGGTTGCAACAAGAATAAAGGGAAACAATTGAGAGGTTTTCATTACAATTACTGAATGTCGGAAATGGCAAGATGGCGGATATATAGGCCACCAAGGGATGCAACAATTGGGGATGCAAGAATTGGGGATGCAAGAATTGGGGATGCAAGAATTGGAGATGCAAGAATTGTTCCGCACGAATATTTTATTTAGGGACGTCCATTGTTTTAAGAACAATAGTGGGGGAAGTATCTACAATAAAATGGTGCAATATGAACCTGAACTTGCATGAGTCCGGCACACAGCGCTGCGAGATTGGTTTCCAGAAGGTTTCCAGAAGGTTCCCAGAATGTTTCCAGAAGCGAGCTCTCCGTCGTTCGGGTTCCTCTCAATTTCTCCGGGTTTCTATTGCACCCAAAAACTGGATCCCAGTTGTTTTACTGGATCTGGCATGTCTCAACCAAGATCCTGCTTAAAGCGGCCATGGAACTGCATATTCGGAAAGCCTATAGATACCATGTCCATTTTTCAGCTGCAGAACCCGCGTTCTTGTCCCGGGAACAACATCAGAAAAGATGCATCTCGGTAATTGAATCTTTGAATCACCACCTGCATACTCGTTGTGGTTATCGAAAGATTCTGCGTTCCAGTTGTTTGATGCAGGTCGAAATGAAGAATTGGAACAGAAATGAAGAATTGAATGAAAAGAATTGAATGAGAAGAATTGAATGAAAAGAATTGAATGAAAAGAATTGAATGAAAAGATTATTTGGATTGGGTCATCTGAGCTGGACGTATGACTCATTAGGCCTGACATGCGTGCTGTTGAATTTTTATTGACATTTCCAGAAACATCAGCTATTCCCATTTGAAACAGAAGCAACAAGGTATGTCGCTAACAATTACTACGGACTTCCAGTTTGACTCTAATCAATACTCCCATTGATGTCTATGATTGTCTATGATTGTCTATGATTTTCTATGATTCTAATGATTCTAATGATTCTAATGATTCTAATGATTCTAATGATTCTAATGATTCTAATGATTCTATTACAGTCTAGCCGGATATTTGGTATACCATGATATACAGAGAGCAAGACTCTTCCAAAATGATCAGAAAGAAATCCATCCACAATACCATTCTATGACTACTAGTCTAACATGTGGGCAGCCCCATACACTTTGGCCATGACTTAGAAAGTATGGGATATCCAGTACACTATGGTGTGTACAGTATAACACAATCTAGTGTTGGAGAATACGAGCAGATGATCATTTGGAAGAAGGGTCACTTGGAAGATGTGTGACTTGGAAGATGAGTGATTTGGAAGATGAGTGATTTGGAAGATGTGTGACTTGAGAGCATTCTACGATACGTGTTAGTCACGTGATTGACTCTATGGAATGGGATTCGGAGAAAGACAGACATCTCTTCAAAATCGACATTTCTTTCCTGGAAATTATCAACGAAAGGTACATGGTGTATTTTCCTTTGACTTAATCCACCTTTTTCAAAATTGGCTTTGGGGCACTTCTCCTAGTGATAATCGGATTTCTTACATTGACTTGAATCTTCCTAATTTGGATATCGTATCATGAATTGGTCTCAAATAGGGGAGAAGAGTATGGGGTAGTATCAGTTTATTCGGTTTCGTGGAGTACAGTAGAGTGTAATCTGTACATGCGCGCTGTATGCAGGATACATTCTTCTATATACAGGAATATCACATAATATACAGGAATACCAGTATTTATAGTAATTTGAGGTTCAATGAAATAATTGATCAATCTATTTTGTTGAAAGTAGGGATTTTGAAGTACTTGAACGATTTCTTTAATATGGATGCATCACGTGCCTGGTGTACTGCATATAGAGCTTCTTATACATATATCTTTGCTTTTCCTGCATATTATGCCATTTTCTAAAATAGTAGTTTCGGTGGATTTATACCTATTCAATGCCCACATCGAACGAGAGACCCTCTATTAGGGTAGTAGTTCATATATAAGGGTAGTAGTGCATATGAAGAAATGGTACTGCATATAAATATTGATACTGTATATAGTGCCATAACATCTTGCACACAATCCCTTCATGGTTCAATTATCCAATACTCTAGTCAGTAGTTATTGAATATGATCAGCCAATAGGATCATACAAGTATATGATATAGCTCTACATTAATCCGTGATGGATGAATGAGGTTGGAGTTGATTTGTTTGTTAGTAGTCTATGTCCATCTCTCCATGCTGTTCGTTCTTCCACTGTGGTCTCTGCAGGATCAGCACTTATTAACTCCTTCAACAGCTGTCCGGATCTAAACCTGGCCTAGAACAGACTTTGACTGCGGACTTATGAGCTTGGCTCAGCGTCTCTCACCTCCGTTTGGTCGGGTACCACCGAACTGGGGTCTGCACCGTTCATCTGGTGGAAGTCCAAGATCTCGCTGTACATCATCACCCGCCACGTGTCCACTGGCAAGTCTGCATCGTTGAAACTCCAGTCGAACTTGGTCTCACACACTGGTTCATCCGTGGAGTCGTGGTAGGGCTCCATATACGAATGTTCCAACGCAGCAGCAGCCGAAATCCGCTTTTTTGGGTCGAAAATCAACATCTGCGACAACAAGTCAATGGCTTCCGGCTCCACATGCGTGCATGCGGCAAAACGCTCGGAAAAGGGCACTGGGTCTCTCTTGCTGAGCGACTGCACAAAGCGCAAGGTGTTTTCCAGGCAGATGGTATCGATGACGTCGGGCGGAGGCAGGCCAAGAAGCTCGGTGATGATGGAGAACTGATGAACATGGTCGCGGCCGGGGAAAAGCGGCTTGCCCTCGATCATCTCCGCCAAAACACACCCCACAGACCATAAGTCCACCTCGGTATCGTATTTCTGCCACGTCAACATGATTTCCGGTGCCCTATAGTAACGAGTGGACACATAGCCGGTCATTTGCGGGTCCTGGATCCGCGCCAACCCGAAATCACAGATTTTCAAGTCACAGTTCTCATTGATGAGGATATTCAGCGGCTTCAAGTCCCGGTGGATCACTCCAGCAGAGTGTACATACTTCAAGCCCCGCAAGATTTGGTACGTGAAGTACTGGATGAATTGTTTCTCCAAGGGCCTCAGCGTCAAGAGCCGGTGCAAATCCGTCCCCTGCAACTCGGTCACAAAGTAAATGTCCTCCAAGGGTGACAAGAAGATATCGTCCAACGTGATCAAGTTCTCGTGGCGCAAGTGTTTCAACAACTTCAATTCACGGTACGTACGCTTGGCCAAAACCGAAGTGGAGAATGGCTTCATGATCTTTTTGACTGCCACATTTTGCCCCGTGAGCTTATCAAGCGCCGAACACACCAACCCAAAGGCGCCCATACCTACGGGATTGAGTTCCGTATAGCGGGAAGTGGTTTCAAACACCGTGCCGAAGATCTGGGTCCGGGTGAATTCTCCTGAAGACATTTTTGGGGAGGAAGGAAGGGGATGTTGTAAAAACGCTATTTATAGGCTAGAGAAAGAGCACAGCGAAGGAACCAGGGGGCGAAAAAAGTCGGGGAAAAGTCAGGAGTTGGAGTACACGTGATCGGTGTTTTTGTGCTAATACCTATAAGCTTGGAGGGGAAGCGAGGGAGGAGCTGGAGGTGGGTTAGAGGATGAATGAAGGTGGTCAACAAGCAGTGCGTTTACTCTAGTGCGTGGTGGTTCGCGCACGACCACATATCCGGTCCCTGGTGTACAGATGTATTGCCATCATCTGCATTTCTGAGATTGTCTTCCTTTCTGTTTCATCATTGCTGTAGATAGATGGGTGCTGTGAGTGGTACGTTGCTGGACTGGAGGCATGCATGGCTGGTTCGGAAATGTGGACCCAATTGCCTAAACGGGCGAATGTGTAATTTTACGAGCCTATATACACTCCCGGCGATTTATAGTGCGTCTATCACTACATAAATATGAAACACGATGTGTTTAGGTGTGGTTCAGGTGCTGGCTACGAGCTGGACTTAACTCCGAGACGCCTGATGAGTATTTTCCACGCATCGCACATGCGCGGATCGTGCATATGACGTCTTCACCATGGAACACCAGTACATCCGAGAAAGAACAACATCAGTACATCTCAACATCAGTACATCTGAGCAAAGTGACATCAGTACATCCCAAAAGTGTTACATCAGTACACCTGCACCTTTGACACCGGTACACCACAGAAATTCCATACACCGTTCGCTCATATTAAATTATATTTACTGATCTATTAATGCTTAGTAGTAGAGGGCGCGTATGCTAAGGCCTCAGACCCAAAGCTAGAGAATGGATGGGAACAAAACGTGACTTGAATCATGTGATCATCACGTGATCTTTGAAACCCCATCATCACGTGTCTTCAGTTGCACGTGCTCAGCGGATATTCATCAACTTCTGCATTTGCTTACCCTCCTTTTCTTCCACCACCGGCGCCTTGTACTGGTCAAAGAGCGACCAGAACTTGAGGTTCTCATCCCCCGAGACCGTGGCTAACGTCATGCCGTCCGGTGATATACACCCGTTTAGAATCCTCAGGTCGTGCGCGTGCACAATTTCCCCTGTCTTCTGAAGCGTAGGGTAATTGAACAAAGAAATGCTATTCAGAGGGTAGCCATGTGTTGCCACCATCTCATACCCCGTCCCCTTGGCATACCCCCAATTAAGCGAAGAGATCTGGCTCTCCGTCTCTATAGAGTGCACCCGTGCACCAGTACTGCTGTTCCACAAGTGGATCGACTTATCGCTGGTTCCTCCGCCTGTGGCCAAGAGTTGCAGTTGGTATGGGCACCAGCTGATGGCCTTGACGGCGGCACGGTGGGTGTTTTTGGTGAAAATCGGGTCTCCACCCATGTTCCGGGCGTCCCAAATGGCCACCACATTATCGTTACCGCCAGAACAGAATTGAACGCCATCCTGACGGAATTCGACTCCACACACTTCAGCAACGTGGGTATTATCCCTCCGGCCGACTAGGTGCAGGGACACCCGTACATCCGAGTGAGTAAGTACACCCTCCTTAGAACCAGCTGTGAGCATATGGGCCAGCCAAGCGTGAGCGGCAATACGGCCCAGGGTGCCGGTAGTTAAAGTGCGGAGCCGGGAGTTTGTTTCAATATCCCAGATTTCAATGCTGCCGTCATCCTTCCCAATCAGGATATACAGGCCATCCTCAGACCAGCGGAGGGAGGTGACCAAACAGCCCGGGGTTTCACAGAGAAGACCCACCAGGCCAGAAGATGCATTCCATACATAGACTGCATCCTCGAGGCCGATGACAATGAGATTGGTCAGCGACCAAGCGATAAGATTGAGGTAGAAGTCGTCGACGATATTGGGGGCGTCCAAAACCCGGTCCGGGGCCGAGGGGATTTTCTTTGCCCGTTCCGAGGCCAACGAGGGCCGGAGCAGGCGGGGTTGGAGGCCGTGGGAGCCGAGGGAGGGATTAAGGTGGCTGAAGAGGTCCAATGGTTTGCTCCGTTCCGGGGGTAACGGCCGGTATGATAAGATGCGGGAGTTGACGTCGAGGCCACATGCCTCTGCCACGTGATGCTGGTAGATTTTGCTTGTTTGGGCTTTGATATGGGTCCGGGGCAGAGCGTTTGGGTGGGGGGCCTCGGAAGTCGCCGTGAGTTTGCCCATCGTGGAGTTCCGGTGGCTGGGGATGAACCGGTCCAGGAGCGACGCCTCGGATGACAAGAGCAGGGATGCTGCCCTGCGTAGCTTGGCTGGTTTGGGTGGTGACAGGAGCACGGAGGTGGCCGACCGGGGGTGGGACGGTCTTCCGGACACTGGCATCGAGGGCCGGGCAAACCGACCCCCAACCGTTCCGAGGGACGCTGCGAGTGGGTTCCCAAGGGGATTCCCGAGGGGATTCCCAAGGGCTTGATTCTGGGGAGTTTGGGTTTTTCCGAGGGCTTGAGTCTGGGGAGTTTGGGTCTTTCCGAGGGCTTGATTCTGGAGAGTTTGGGTCTTTCCGAGGGTCAGGGCCTGGTCGTGTGCACTACCGGACAGAAACCCAGCCATGGACGATTTGGACCGCAGCGTGAGAAGCGGGGGAAACGCCTCCATGGCCGGCCGTTTACGCTTCGGCAGCATATCGAGGGTCCGGTTGGCGTTCGATCGCTGGAGGTTTTGGAGCACCTCGGAGCCTTTACCCTCGAACTTGCCCTCGGCCCTCCATTTCCGAGGAGACATCTTTGGCGACGCCTTGAACGGCGATACTTGGGGCCCTCGGGGCTTGCATGGGGAAGAGTCCTTCCGGGGGGAATTCATGCAGCTCAGCATTAGTCTCTAGGACCCGGTTCAAGACCTCGGTTGACGGTGGAGCGTATGCAAGGACCCGGTTCTTTAAAAGTCGGAACTCGAAACCGGCTGCACAACAAACAGACCGAAAGCTAGCAATCAAGCGATAATATGCAGTCTGGCAGAACAGCTAATCAAACCAAACCAAAAGAAAGCAGCAAAGCAATAGAAGGAGTCTGAGTTCCGAGGGCAGTGTGATGAGAGGTGAAAAGTGGTGGAGGCGGAGAGACTTTCTGCAGGACCCTGGAGTGAGGATCGGAGGTCGTGTGTTGGCTAGCAACAACGGAGAATCAAGAAAAACGGTTCCACACCCGGATTTGAATTCCGAGGGGAGATCTCTACTATTGGCTACACCAACAAAATCAACAATAAGAAACAGCTCGGGGTTCATGCGTCCGGTGCACAGGGAACGGTTGGGATTTCACAGCAGGGGCGAGTTCGTGCACGAGGAGAGAGAGAGAAGAATGCGCCTGCACACAGCGCGTCCTGTCCCTAAGCTGGTGTGATGGTCAGCGTAATTAAGTTGCCTGTTTGGGCGGAAAAGCAAGTGTGTACAAGGTTTGTTTTGAAAGCGCACAAATCGGGTAAGTTTATCAACAGGCGCCTGTGTGCAGGAATTCGCGAATTTCTTATACTGGTATATATGCAGGAAATTCATCCTACCCTCCATAAACTTTCGCGAAAAAGCACTAATGCCTTCGCCCAATAACTCTAGTAGTAGCCCCAGTAGTCAATTAAGTAATCTCCTTAAATGTGTGTTGGTGGTGTCTTACCGTATTGGGAAATCCCAAATCCCAAACTTAGCTGTTTCGGGAATCCCTCATAAGAGCGACTTGCTCTCCTCTTTTATACTCCTTGTCTACCCGTCAAGCTGCTTTAGACGAGGGGGTGGCTTAGCTCGGCTAAGACTAAACATCCGTCGATCCTAATTGTTTCCCCTGCATGACAAAGGCCGGTGGTGTTTCAGGGGAGAATGCCTGTATGCAGGACGCCGGTGAAAATAACGGTAAATATACCGGTTTTCAGAGGCCAGGTCATCCACGGGTGCTGTGGGTATCTCTGGAGGCAGTCAGCGGTTTGGAAATTCCCTCTGGTTTGCTGTTAGGGGTGGTTCCCTTTGCTGGTCCTGCATATAGCACCCGTTCACGTGTTGGGCCCAAGTATAACCTAATCAAAGTGAAATACCAGGCGCCGCAGGTGCATTGAAAGACGGTCATTGAAAGGTATTTTTGAATCAACTTTGGGGTATATGCAGGTGAGTCTGCATTTGGAAGTTTTCACTCACCCAAACATCAAAACCAGTCGCTTGGTAGCCGTAGATCTTTCCCACTATAGATATCGACTTGTCAAACTATCCACATGTAGAGTTGTTGGTGGGACCCGGTGATATGTCACGTGTGGCGTGAGGTCACATGATGGTATCGCACGTGGATGCGCGCACGTGACCCCACACTTATCTCACCGCCGCTCCGTCTCTCACAGCATGGGCAACCAGGCGTCACAGCCGAAGCTTACGGCTCAAGATAAGGCGATCTTCCAGCTCAAGCAGCAGCGGGATAACCTCAAGAAGTACCAGAAAAAGCTAGGCGTTGTGGTTGAGAAACAGCAGCGGCTAGCCAAACATGCAGTGGCCCAAGGAAACACCGACAAGGCCAAAGTGTACTTGCGGCTGAAGAAGCAGCAGGAGAGCATCATCAAATCCACATATGACCAGCTCCAGAACCTCGAAAATCTAATTGGCAGCATCGAGTTCAAGTTGATTGAAAAGGATGTGTTGTATGGCTTATCACAAGGAAACGAGGTTCTCAAAAAGCTCAACACCGAAATGAGCGTGGAGAAAATCGATAAGGTGATGGATGATTTGGAGGATGAAAGGTTGAAGGTGGATGAGATCTCCGAGGCGCTTGGCGGCCAGTTGTCCAATTCAGAGGAGGCTGAAGTGGACACAGAGTTCTTGGCGTTACAGCAAGAGTACCTTGCCAATTCTGCCAACGCCAATCAACAGGCCAACGCCAATCAACAGGCCAACGCCAATCAACAGGCCAACGCCAATCAACAGGAGGCCTCGTCTAAAACTCAACAAACGTCTAACGATGCTAAAGCCGAGGATCTCTCCCGCCTTGAGGAGTTACCCGACACAAGCAAAACGTCCCAATTGCCCCACGCCCCTCAGGATGTACCCGAAGCCAAAGAGCGTAAGGGTATCAAAGAAACTAATGGTGTTGATGGTGGTGATGGTGGTGATGGTCGTAAGAGTGTTGAAGAGGCATTGGCTGCATAATATGAAACATGCGTGTTTCAGCTGTGAGGGGTTGATGTTTATACAGGGCCAGTCCGATATCTATAAATATAAGGATTCGCATTCTTTTCTTTTTCCTCTCTTTTTCTACTCCCTCTTCTCTCTCTCTTCTCTCTCTCTCTCCCTCTACCTTATCATGGGATCTTCATTAAAGACTGGAGACTAACCAGAGACTAATCAGAGACTGACCAGGAAAATATGAGACACTTGAGCCATCAATACTCTTGAGCTCTTGATGGCTGCAAGATTATTGGAACCGTGGGATGCTTCCCAAGGGTAAATACAAGTGGTTGATAAGTTGGTTGATAAGTTGGTTGATAAGATGTCCCCAACCCGCCAATGGTCCTCTGAATAGAGACTCGATGTTTCATCCGTCACGACTGAACCGGCTCCGTTGCCTCTTATTGGCCTTACAACCCCTGATAATCCAAGATCCACTGCTGAGACACTGGCCCTACTAATACCATGGATCCTACTAATACCATGGACACTAAAAACTGACAATACTGATTCTCGGATACAACCAATGCACTACTACACCCAAACAGGCTATACTACTACACCCAAACAGGCTATACTACTACACCAAAACAGGCTATACTACTACACCAAAACAGGCTATACTAACTACCAATGAAACTACCAACACTGCCTTTGAGTAAGTGTAGCAGTGAATAGGTCTATCTGAAGGTTAGGGCCAAGAATGGGGGTTTCGGCAAAGTCAATGACGTACCGGATTATACACAGATCCACAGCCACTAACAGTTCTACTTAGCATGGACTGGGCAAGACTGTATCTCCAGCAAGATCTATCACTCCCAGTTAGTACTTCCTAGTGCTATCTCATCTTACAACGACTAGAGACGACTCTGATACTAGATGATATGATGAGATCGACTGATACATGGGTTCAAAGCCAAGACCAGCTACAAGTATAGATTAGTGGCTTAGCAGTGGTCTGCTTAAACCCAGACCAGGTCCTACTGCTAGTACAGTACTGGTAAGAGAAAAAGGAATAGAAGATACCATAACTCAAACCAGAGACAAAAAGAAGCAAGGAGGATTATGACAATAAGGGGGATAAGAAAGCTAGAAGGTGAATGGTAATTGACAGACGGATAGAGGAGATAGGAGACAGGAGACGGAAAGATGGACTAGTAGATAATACAGTGATGAAACGAGCTCCAGAAATCAGTAGAGAGACTAATATATACATAGACTAGGATTGGATCCAGTGATTGGATACCAGGTTAATGTCCTGCATATAGACCAGCTTCACCTCCTAATGTATAAGTACAAAGAAACAAAGAAACTAAGGATTAAACATAATCATTGATGTTAATTCAAAGGAGCATTTGTACTTGGGTCGATAAACCCGTACACACCACGTGATTATATACAGGAAAGCATACCACTATCAGGTGTAGTTTTCCAGATCAGGTTAATACCAATCCAATCTGTCGTCCGTGAACAATAATCTGTCATTAGCGTTTTTTGCCGTTCAGTCCAACCAGTCCAAGAACTCCGGGGTAAAGTACGAGATGATCAAGCGGGCACCGGCACGCAAGTAGCCATGGTGGGATTCAAATGCAATGGCCTTCAAGTCAACCACCCCCTTTTCGGCAGCTGCATGCAACATGGCAAACTCCCCACTCACCTGGTACACACACAACGGATAGTCCTTGCATATCACCGAAGCATCCTTGACGATGTCCAAGTAGAACGTGGACGGCTTGACGATAAAGGCATCAGCACCTTCAGCAATGTCCCGCTCCAAAGCCCGGCGAGCTAACCCGGCTCCCCCGCTGGGTAACTGGTAAGCCTTGCGGTCTCCGTGGCTGGGCACACTTGCAGCCATATCCCTAAAAGGCCCGTACAACGAGCCGGAGAACTTGGCCAGGTAGCTCATGACCATGACCTTATTCTCCAAATTGCTATCGATCAAGCCCCGTTTGATGACCCGGATACGGCCATCCATCATATCCGAAGGGGCCACGCAATTTGCTCCGGCTTTGGCGTAATTGACAGCCACCGCTCCAATACGCAGCACTGAAGGCCCCCTATTCAATGTCCCATCATCATTCAAGATTCCACAATGGCCATGGTCAGTATATTCACAAAGACAAACATCACACATGATATAGAGCGAGGGGAAATGATGTTTCAAAAGATGAATGGCCAGAATCACAGGACCATTGGGATCATCTGCAGCAGTCCCCACAGAATCCTTACCGCCATCCTTCAAAATGACGCCAAACAAAATCACCGCCTTTAAGCCCTTGGCCACCAAAGGCTGGAGGTAACCCAAGAGTTTGTTGATACCGTGGCGCTTAATGTTGGGTAACGACGGAACATTGGTTTCCTCATCTGGGATATCGGAAACAAACACGGGGAAGATGAACATGTCCTTGGTGAGCAGGCGTTCATTTTGCCACTCACGTGAGAGGGGGTGATTATAGCCGCCCTGGAGAATTGACGAGATGGGTGCCTCATCGGTTGGGAGGTATTGAGCTTGATGCATGTTGGTGGAAGAGGAGGAGAAGAGAGTGGTTTGATTGGGAGATTACTCACTCCCATGTAGAGTGTGCAGTATGCAGATGCGACAGGCCTGTGTGCAGGTTGTGCGTCTATATGCAGGTGTGCATCTATATGCAGGACATCAGACCCACCCCTCGTTGTCATGACAAACATACACCGCATTATAAGAGTATACTTATAGTAGATAGTACATGGTAGTGTATGGTACTGCTTAGTTCGTAGTAGGTAGTAAATGGTAGTATATTGTAGGTGGTAGTGGTACATACACACATGTGCAGTGCTTGTCCCATCTTCAGTACTCCCCTTTTTTCAGCAAAAAAAACACCCGTACACCCAGACCTTACCACAGCGCTTTCCCTACCACCACAGCGCTTAAAAGAATCATGTAATGTAGTGTATGTACTGAATATACTGGATTTCGTTGGTTTAGGGTTATGAGCGCTGTTCGCGTTCGCATGAGGGTGTACGGGTGTCCTGCACACTAGACCACCGGACCATAAAATGGTGAACACCAAAACAAATATCCCTTGATTTGCTAATATTCATTGGTTTTTGGAAATGTCAAAGCCGCCTTTTTTGCTTGGTATGGGTGCATAGGAATTTTCTGCTTATGCTTATGAGTCACCTTCTCATTCCTACCAATTCCAACCGTTCCTGCGTGCAGACTAACCTTCTACGCTCCAAGCCTTTTCTACGTTTCTTGCTTTTCTCTAATTTTGTTCGAATGGAAAAGGATAAAGGGTGTAGAATGTCTTTGAATGTGGTATTTCTGGTGTACTGCATATTGATAACATGAGGTACTGCATATACGCGTGTTAGCCTGCACATAACAGAAATTCATCTATACCTCCCTATTGTTGCCGACGAATTACATTGAGTGTTGCTAATCCCTTCGTATCGTTGACATCAATTTGGAATAGGTATTGGAGGCTTTCGTCAGTGATATCTAGCCATAACTCAGTTCAGTAATATACAGACCACGATTTCTAGTGTTTAGAGACGAATTTTTTTGTTTTGCTAGTTCTTTATCTAGTGTTAGAAGCAAAGAATACATATCTTATATGACCATTGGAGTCGAAATGGTGTATTGGAGTCCAATGGTTGACGGTGTTCGCTTGTATGCACACCAAATGTTTTATGTGCAGGAAATACTGCTGTTTTTATATGCAGTGCCGCTTGGTCAGCCAACAAGACCCCAGTCAACGTCTTCCCCTGGACTCGTATTGCTTTGATCTTCTCAGTCTGGCCTTTTGCGGTTAGGGTGATTATTCTGGTTTCTTTAAATCTGCCGAAACATTACTTGAAAGTTGGGTGTGTCCTGCATACAGGCACTCTCTTTTGTCTAGCCCATTTAATTCTGTCCTATTTTGTCTATTTTGGCTACTTTCTGTTCCTTATCGGTTTGGGATGTGAGAGAAAACTGTAGTGATCTGTTCTTAGTTGTAGTAGGTGTTCTGTCCAATTTTGTCCAATTCTGTCCAATTCTGTCCAATTCTGTCCAATTCTGTCCAATTCTGTCCAATTTTGTCCAATTCTGTCTAATTCTGTCTAATTCTGTCTTATTCTGTCTAATCTGACCCTGTTCCATTCATGACTCAGAAATTCTTTTCAGCTTCTAATATTCTATGTACTGCATACTGTGTCACAGATTGGGTGCAAATCTCGGATAGAGCGCAAAACACCCGTACACCAGGCTACACCAGCACAAAAAGGCCCAACGCAGAGCCCCATGTTTTCGTAGCAATCCCACAAAAATAGATGCGTTGAAAAGCGGGAATTCCGGACATCATCTGAGCGACGTTTGAGCTCAAAACCGTCAATGGGGGGCTTTTAAACGTCCTGAGCTGTTGAATTCCGGCCGCGCATTCCAGATCCGAGGGTCAAATATCCTGCACCTAGTTACAAGTAATAGTGTTAATCCTTTATTCTGATTCTAATTGTTCTAATATCTAACGTCTACTCCTTCTCCTCGTCCCTGTACTTGACCATCTGCATTGCAATGTAGGCATTAAGAGCCAACGACGACGAGTACCCCGCAAGCAAAATCCGGTCTCTAGGTCTGGAACGGCGGAAATTGGATACGGTGGTGAACACACGGATCAAAGAGCCAATCACGTTCGCTCCAATGGTCACCTCCGATAAATGTTTGGTGGAACGCAAGGCAGCATTGCGTCTGATTTGGGGGATCTTGGCAGCAATTGCAATAGGAATATTGGCCAATTGTAAGACCTCAATCAAGCCCCTTGGCGCTATTCTATTGATAAACACGAAAACCGCCAAAAGCGTAGCCATAGGTTTGACCATCTGGGCATAAACCGTCTCTTTAGAAACCCCCGGCATCTGGCGACGGATCTTATAATATTCCAAGATCATCAAGAGTCCCACATTCTGAAAACCCAAAAGCATGGACTCGCCATAGTTAACAAAAGAATTGTGGGTTTGTTGGTTGAAAGTCACGTGCACCGCCTGGGCCAAAGTCTCCAATTTCACCGAATCTGCCGACAACCCTGAAGCAAGCAGCATCCGTTCCTGCTGGGTTTTTTGACCCGTGATCTTGCGGATCTGCGGAATCTTTATCACCGACAGTACCGATACCATCAACGCCCCCAACACCATGGACAATACCCGCGCGTAGCCAATGGCCCGGATCTGCTTGAATGCAAACTGTAGAATCACCTTATTGGACACCTCGGGGTCTCGAATAAGACGAATAAGCATGAGAACAAGCGACATGGTAGTAATAGACGAATTTGTGGGGGTGGGGTGTGGGGTGGCGCAATTTGGGGGAGGAAGAAATAGTGGTGTGAATTGCAGTTTTTGGGTGGAGTTATGTGAGGGTAGATTGGCATGTGCGTGCGGAGTCATGTGCATAAGGGTCACGTGCGAGGTGTCACGTGCGGCGCCGTCACGTGCGAGGTGGGGTAAACCAATAGACTACAATAATTGTAGACTTGGAATTGCAGGTGTATATAAAATATCAATGTTGGACTGATGTGTTCTCTTTTAATCTTGAACAGAGCTAAGAATTAAGGGAATTGGGGAGTTTGGTGTGGAGCTGCATATAACGTCCTGCATATAGCGATAGAACGACCTGGTGTTGCTATGGACGTTTTTAACGTCAAATTCCTAGATTAGGTGAAGTGATAGTGACTGCCTGTTTAGATTTGAGTAACGTTTTTGGAGTTTTTGCTAATGGCTGGATTTGGGGGAACTTGACGGAGGGGGGGTGCTTATATGCAGGACTGGAGGTGGTTCATAGAAATGAGACTGGAATTTAGCATAGAGGGCCCTGAAAGAGTAAGTGGATGCAATATTTCTTGGTTTTAGGAAATTGGCAGGTTTTGGATTGTTTTAGGTCTGCTTGAATACAGGACGTCTTCAATACCTGCAGTACCGCATTGGTATATACAGTACTCGCAGCACTTATCTGCACTCCCAAACAGTTATATGCAGTCGGTTGCAGAACATTCACCAAATCCAGCTCCACAAAAATAGAAAGTCTTGCAAATTGAAGCAGAACAAAATAAAAAGTCTCCCAGGGACGAGTCGAACGTCCGATCTCAAGATTCCATCTTTTACAGTCTTGCGCCTTAACCAGCTAGGCCACCGGGAGCTTAATTAAAAAACCCAAATTTTGGGGCATATCCCATTCCGGCATATAGCTGGATGGGTTTACAGCCAGTTAAATTATACCTAGAAATGTTTGGCATTTGGTTGGTGTTGCTGGATTTGTTTGAGCTTGAATGTGTCTATATGCAGGACACCACACTTTCAAGGCCCCATTGGTAACATATGTACATCTAAAAGTAGATTCATTCCACGAATCAAAATAGCACACTTATATTGAAGGCCATATATCCACGTTAGGCGGTTTTCTTTGTTTTTCTCTCCATCAAAGGTAACTGCTCCATTAAGGCCAACCCTCCAAAGCAGATTCGGTTTTATCACTCGCAGGTATCTGGCACACTCATAAAGTCATCTCCAGCCCGAAGGACTCGAGATAAGCTCATCCTCCGAGTCCACCTAATAGACATTAGAGGAACCCTTTTCAGAAGGGGGCTTGCTGTTGGCGACCCTATACCTTTCACGAAGGTTGCCGTGGTTACCCAAGTCAAAATGGTCGTCATAAGGACTATACCCACGAATGGCACGTGGCGACAAGCGGGAGTCAATTAGCGGAACTCATCAAATTCCAAATGGCCTTTGGGCTCTTGGCCGGAGGTGAAACATCTGTCCGCCTGGCCAATGATTGGAACGGTGCACGTGACAAAGTGCAAACAATCATGAGGGATCTTATCAAGATTTATTCCATAGTAATAGTCACATGATAAATTGTCAGCGTCCACTAGCTTGTGTAGGTGATTGGAAGGTACTGGTTTCTTGACGGGTGGCTTATTGAAAGCTGCATTGGCTCCAAGAGCAAAGAGGTCAAGGGCAGTCAAATAGTTCATGATGAGAAAGGAGGAAGGATCTTGGAAGAAAGAACTTGGTTGGGGGTGGTTAAAAAGGTTGTGATTTCTAAGGAGCATTTTGGAGGCCATGGAATCACGTCTTTAAATACTCCAAAAGTTAGGCGCCACTGAGCGCCACTTGGGGTCTTCAAGAATCGCTTGGGGTCTTCAGGAATCGCTTGGGGTCTTCAAAATCACTTGGCGGGTAATCCTCGATTGCATTGTATACACAACCGTAAACTAAATTAGTGTGGCAGAACATGCCGAGGAATCTGTGGCAAGAAGAAAGTAGTAGGGAATCTGGATCGGGCAGAATTGCATGCTCAGAAATTGTATAGATACTTGATCCTTGAATCCTGCACATAGCCGCGCGCCTATATATCCAACCCCAAAATCTCTTATCTTCCCCTTGTTTCACCACAACCACTACATCCTTTAGGAATGTCAATGTCGTGAATTATGCTGGGTTCATGTACTCAACGACCTCATGTCCTGCAGATAATCGGACCAAGAATCCGGAGCTTCCTCACACCAAAAAACACCACAATAGCATGCAGGATATCCCGGACATCCAGACCATGACTCCCCAATCATAACTTACTAACTCACTAGCTTACTTGATGGCTTGTTAACTGACTGGTTATTAACCTGAGTGCAATTGGAGCTTAAATCAGATTTGGGAACGAAACGAAGGGCGAATGCGTTGTATGCAGGTCAGAAGAACAATAGGCCCAAATCGGTGAAGGATCAAGAGGCGCAAAGATAATGATGATGTTCGGATAATCTTGCAATGTAAGTTGCTCGTTTTGGTAAGAAATTGACTTGATATTCTTGGGTGTTTCTAGTCTTTGGTTACTGTTTCTCCGAATGAGGCAAACCATCCGGTTTTAACAAACACTTTTTAAATGTGGCATTGGCAAAAATGTTTGGTTGAAATGATCCAGTCAATTATTCTGGTCATTTTAAAAATCAAAGGTCTTGAAGATCGAATTGGCCAAGGTTACTCAATCAAAATAATCAAGAATTATCTTTGGTCTCGAGGATCCAGCCAAGAACTAAAGGCTTCTAGGATGGTCTACCAAAGCCATTGTTTTCATCAGCCATTTTTAGATAGTAAATTGGGTGAGTTTTCGTGGGCTAATGCCAAGACCCTTCGAAGAGAACGGAGCAGAATAAGCCAACAAGACTGTGTGGATACTGTGTGGATTCATGCGTGGTAGAAATGTAGGGTTGACTTTGGATTGCTGGAAATAGGGAATAGATGCTAGTTTCTGGGGATTATAGTGAATTGGCCGGATCGTGATATGCAGGTCCGGCCTTGCAGGTCCAGTAGATTGATCCTATACCTTATGGTAATCCCATTAACTAGACTGACTTAGTTATGCTATACTTCTCTGCCCCACTAGTAATATGTTAGCACTTTTTCTAATTTTATGGTTATGAGCACTGCCAAAGTAAATACCCCCATAATATTACTAGAAGTAGCACTGCATTCATGGTCACAAGCACATAACACTAATACCATATACCATTCTCCTATAGGTTAATAGTAGACATGAAGATCAGACTGTATGGTGAAGTGTGTAGTCTCCAACAGACACAAAAAGTGACACTAAATATTTGGGTCAGGGGGCAGGGGTGCGCTTTATATATCTGCAAAAGTGGGGTTGGTACAAAAAGAGCGTTACACAAAAGGAACAAAAGTGGGGTTCTTGCATGGCTGCAATTCCGGAATCGGGATATAAATACTGCGACCGCGCACTCTATAAAAGTGAGTACTCACTAATCACTACTCCTCGCCATTCTATAATATACCATGCCATTCTATAATATACCATCTATAAAGACCATCTATAAAGACCATCTATAAAGACCATCTATAAAGACCATCTATAATATACCATCTATAATATACCATCTATAATATACCATCTATAATATACTGCTGGTATCTTTGTGCAGACAGGATTGGTAATATAGTTTAGTACAAGAATTCTGGTATAGAGAAAGAAGAACTGAGACTGGTGAGTTGATAGTATTAGTGTGGAGACTAATGACGTGATCGTCCGTTTATGCCAAGTATAGTACGAGTCTATTACTACTACTACTCACTACTACTGGAATATGTGAAGATTCATGTATACACGAGTGTTGTGTGCAGGATACTACTTATGTGCAAGACGCCTGGGGGTCGGTTTTCAATGTTCCAGCCATGACAGAGGAATAAAACTTTGGAAATTATGAGCAATTAGCTTCCTAAAGATGTTAGCCAAATCTGAGCTTTTCTTAACCCGTGTGTGGCCAGAAAATTCTATTATTCTCGTGCAATATCGTATGCGCCTGCATATCGTCTGCCACGTGATCTCATGTACATGTACCTATTCTATGTACCTATACTACTTTGATTACTTTTATTTGATAATGGACCCTTGGGCTTGGTTAGAATGGGATCCCGCTCTAATGCCTTGTGTTGGTATGTGGCCTGCTCTTTGAGTTCCACCACTCCTGATATCCACCATATATCTGGTGCAGTTCAATGTGTAGACACCAAGAACAGATCAAGCCTTGAGTATATCAGAAGTCGATGCAACAGTATGGATACAACAGTATGATTTCCGATTCGTTTTTCTGGTTCGTTTTCTGATATCGATCATCATTCTGATCTTCTGAATATCACATTCTCTCCACTCTTTGATTCCCAGTTTCTCTCATTTCTGATCTCTTCATCATCTTCTTCACCGATGCTTCTGGGTCTTCAAAACAGCCACCTTCAGCTCCAACACATTCTTCGTACTCTCGATATACTTCAAGTTGTTCAAGTGGAGATTCAATAACTTGACCATCTCCTCCACGGCATTGCTGTCGCCAGACTCGGGGCCAGGTACAGGATTCAACAAAGCCTTGTTAAATGAATCTGAAACAGCATTGATCTCGCCCACCAACGACGTCAAGTTGTCGCTCAACGAGTCGAGCCGGTCGTCCAATAACTTGGCGTTGTTGTATGCTTTCTCCCGCAACTTGTCGGTGACGTTGGAGGTTTCTGGGGTGGAATTGGATCCGTTGCCCGATGCCGAAGTGTCTGCATTGCTCATTTCAATGCTATTGAGTAAGATCTCAGCCTGCTGCTCGTAATTGTCCAAGATCTTATCGAGCTCATCTTGTTGGCCTTCCACAAAGGTCAACTGCTGGTCGATTCTCTGTTGCAAGGCCTCCACCTCCATGGAGTCTCGGTGTAAGACGCTGATTTCGTCGGCACTTTTGGCGAGTTTATCGTCCCACACCTGCACTTTGGTCGTGTATTTGTCGAAGATGTCGCTTGTGCGGGTCAACTGCTTGGACCACTTGATCACCAAATCGTCCATGGTTTTGTTGTCCAAGGAAACGGCCATTGGCTGCACTTGCGTGGGTTTCAAATTGGGTGCATTGACGTCACTTTTGGGCATACTTCTGGGCTCGTTTTTGGCATTTTTGGGGTCATCTTTGGCCTCTTTTGGCTTTTCGTCTTTTCCGCTGGTTTCTTTGGCTCCGAACTGAGGTTTTTCCGCCTCTTTGTTTTCGGTCTTTCCAAATAAGCTAGATGAGTTGGAGTTTTCGGTTTTTCCAAACGAAAAAGCGGGTTTTTCCTCCTTCTTTTCGGCTTTGTCTTTGCTCAATGAAAATGCAGGAACTTTGCTTTCAGTTTTTTCCAGAGATCCAAACGAAAGAGCTGGTTTTTCAGTTTTATCCAGAGACCCAAAAAGAGCGGGCTTTTCACTCTTTTCCAGAGATCCAAACGAAAGAGCGGGCTTCTCACTCTTCTCCTGGGCCCCAAACGAAAAGGCCGGTGCTTTTTTGTCCGACCCTAAAGAAGGCTTTTCAGATGCTTTCTCCTCGGGTTTTCCAAACCCAAATGTCTTTTCACCTGGTTTTTCTTCTGGTTTACCAAAAGAAAGAGCAGGCTTTTCTGTATTCGAGGTTGAAGGAAACGAAAATCCTGGTTTGCTGTCGGAGTCGGACTTTTGCCCAAATAAGGAACCTGCAGGCTTTTCCGGCTCGGACTTTTGGCCAAATAGGGAACCTGTAGTCGTAGATTTGTCTGAACTGCCAAACAAGCCTGAAGCTGGCTTGGATTCTGCTGGTTTTCCAAACAAATTTCCTGAATCCTTAGATTCCGCTGGTTTTCCAAATAAACTTCCCGAATCTTTGGACTCTGTTGGTTTTCCGAATAAGCTTCCCGAAGCTGAATCTTTGGCTTCTGCTGGTTTTCCGAATAAACCGCCCAGGGTTTCCTTGGATTCTGCTGGTTTTCCGAATAAGCCACCCAGGGTTTCCTTGGATTCTGCTGGTTTTCCGAATAAACCACCCAGGGTTTCTTTAGCTTCTGCTGGTTTTCCGAACATAGTTGTACCTGGAGTGGAACCACTTGCAGATGTGGGTTCAGGTGTTGCACCCGAAGCAGGTTTAGCGCCAAATGCGGAAGTAGTTGATCCAAATGCGGAGCCTGTTCCATTTCCACTTGCAGCGCCACTTCCAAACGCAGATCCGGTGGAGCCAAATCCAGATCCGGTGGTACCAAATGCAGACCCAGTTGCAGTATTATTTGCAGCACTACTTCCGAATGCAGAGCTGCTTGTTCCAAATCCAGATCCGGTGGTACCAAATGCGGATCCACTTGCAGTGCTATTTGCAGCACCACTTCCAAATCCAGAGGTGTTTGTTCCAAATCCGGACCCACTTGCAGAGTTTGTTCCTGTCCCTGTTCCAAAGCTAGGCGTTGCCGTTCCAAATCCGGAAGTTGCCGTTCCAGAATTGATTGTTCCTGGATTGGTTGCCGTTCCAGAATTGGCTGCCGTTCCGCCACTTTTCGACCCAAAATCAAACGCCGGCGAAGCGCCTGTTCCCATGCTACCAAACGGTTTTGTATTTTGAGTACTTCCTGAGCCAAAAGCACTTGCTCCGCCAGCACTACCGCCAAAGAGAGGGGCAGAGGAGTTGTTGGCTGCCGGAGCGGTTGTATTGGCCAGGGAGTTAGCGGAGGCGCCGAAGGCGGAACCAGCCTGCAGGTTCAGGCCGAAGTTGAAGGGCTTCAGGTTTGAATTACCGAATCCGGAGGAGCCCTGTGTGTTGTTGGATCCAAACATGGTTGTGTAGGAGGAGAGCAGACTGAGAAAAGATGTGTATGTTACACCCGTACCTCATGTATGCAGTATAATGATGGAAACACCCGTACACCGCGCGAGAAAACCCGTACACCAGCGTATTATCAAACACCATCAAACTTTCCAAGACAATTGATCGGCCTAACTCTCTACTCTACTATTGATATAATTGACTGGTCGTGTATTACTTATTCCTTACTTCTTGGTACCTTGAGCAGCAACGGCAGCAGCACCGGCAGCAGCAGCCTCGGGGTCCAAGTAGTAAGCAGGCTTGGTTGGCTTCAACTCAGCGTCCAACTCGTAAACCAAAGGAATACCGGTTGGGATGTTCAAGCCAGCAATCTCGTCGTCGGAGATGTTGTCCAAGTGCTTGACCAAACCTCTCAACGAGTTTCCGTGGGCAGCAATGAGCACGGTCTTACCCTGCAACAAATCACCAGCAATCTCGTCTTGGTAGTAAGGCAACATTCTGTCAATGACCAACTTCAAGGACTCAGTCTTTGGGATCACAGCTGGGTCGATCTTGGAGTACCGGATGTCACCCTGTTGGGAGTACTCAGAGTCAGCCTCAATCACTGGAGGAGGCACATCGAAGGATCTTCTCCAGATCTGGAACTTCTCCTGGCCGTAGGTCTCCAAGGTCTGGGCCTTGTCCTTTCCTTGCAAAGCACCGTAGTGTCTCTCGTTCAATCTCCACGATCTCTTGACGGGCACGTACAATTGGTCAGCAGAGTCCAAGGCCAAGTTGGCGGTCTGGATGGCTCTGGACAAAGTCGACGTGTGCAAGATGTCGACGTTGATCTTGGCCTCCTTAAGCAACTCACCTGCTCTCGTGGCCTCCTTTTGGCCAATCTCGGATAAACGCACGTCGACCCATCCGGTGAAGAGGTTTTTCTCGTTCCATTCGGATTGTCCGTGTCTAACCAAAACTAACTTAGGCATTGTGTTGAAATTGTTGTAGTGAGGGTGAAGGAAATTAGTGCGGATTTCGAGCATTTATATCCATGTGACTGTGGAGGATTGAAGCCCGAGCGCACGCGACATCCGTACCTTCCGCGATCAGACCACAACATCACACCTGGTCAATTCTGACTTGGTCAGCATAATGGTGATTATTTCATTCCATAATTCACCATTACATCCTCAACCTTTTGGTGGTCTGCAGGATTGGCGGCCAGCTCGTATATGGTCACCACAGGGTCTCGGTTGAGGTGCGTAAACTCGCCCCTCAACTCAATGGAGTGTAGATGGCTCTCCTCCTCGTCTCCGTGGATGTTTTCAATAAACACCACTAGCGTATGGACCCCCGTAAACACGTGCCGGGGCAAATGGTGCTCGACAAAATCATCACCCTCGAGAAACTCCGGCACTTCTGAATCGTCCTCGGTATTGTAGTTCACACCCACTTGAGGATGCTCCACCTGGTACGTGGGCTTGTCGGAGATATTGTTAAAATCAATCTCCTTGTTTTTCCAGAGCTTGATGACCTGAGGACAGTACAAAGCGCCGTTCGTGCGTAGCACAAGGCTATGGAGCTTAACACTACCATTCAAAAACGGAATGTGAATGATCATCTGCTCATCTGCATCGGACCTGACCACGGGTTTAAGAGAAAACCGGTCCTTTGAGCTCTTGAATAGCTTCTGGACGTCCTCCTGCACGTTTCTGGTGTTTAAGGCGGTCACATGAGGAAGGTTGATTTTGGAGTTGAGCAGCTGGGCTGACGATGTCTCTTCGGGGGGAACGTGACTATGGTCATGGTCGTGGTCGTGGCCATGCCCGTTTTCTCCGTGGTGGCCATTTTCACCGTGTCCATGGTAATGTTCGTCTTCACAGGACATTTGTCAAATGAGCAGAGAAGGAATCAGAAACAATAAGTCAGTATAAATTATTGGAGCAATATCAATTGATGATGGGAAATATCAAGAGATAAAATATATACTGATGGAGCAATGACGAATATAGGTGTGGGGGTCGTAGTTGGTCGGAGAGGGGATTGGCTCTGGGCTCCTTCTTATAAGGTGAGAGGGGAGCCTGCATATACCCCGCCGATCATGGTCACGAATTGCAGCCATGCCCACCCTGGAAAAAGGGTGAAGATATTGCGAGCAGCGTCATATATATATGCACCCGGGCGTTTTTGTGGTTGGTTGTAAAACCTGAAACATGGCGCCCGACGTGCGTCTTGCAGCGTACATGCCGCAACGCTATAAAAGGCCGCAGGCCCCTAGCATTACGTCCACATTTTTGGGATTTCTGATGGTGTACAAGTTTACCCTCTATGACGGAATTAGTGTTGACCACGAGTTTCGATAAATAGAGTGCGTTGGTTTGATATGCTGTTTCGGTACGCCGTTTCGGTACGCTGCTTCCACCTCAAGTCCTCAGTGTTGAACCTCATACCGATAGCCCACAATGGTGTTAACATATCGGTATTAATTTATAGGTGTATCTTTCCTGGTGCTAACTTGGTGTTATAACTAAATGATTGGTTAATTGTGATTGTTCGTTAGATCAGACTTGTAACTATCATGAGGTGGTGTATAACAAGGCAGTTACTAGTTGGTGCTTTGACTGAGCCATAGGTGGTGTTCCAATAAGACTGGTTATGACCATCTTAATGGTGATGAGCAGTTAACTCAAACTTTGTCATTATCTCAGTTACTACTGTTATAAAGTGGTTTTAGTCAAAAGAGCTTCTTGATGGTCAGCTTGAAGGAGTTGAAAGGGATTGAAGGAAATTACGATGATGACTGGAAGATTATCTAGGAGGCTTCATTCGGCCTTGACTTGACTCTTGAAATTTGAAGACCTGAACGAAGACCTGAACGAAGACCTAAACTCAGAATTTGAAGTCTGCAACGTCCCAATGGCAAGACGATTTACGATTTAGACATTCTGGAACCACTATGGACCTGGCTGCTGGCTTACATCCATAACTCTGATCAGTGTATAGCATCAACAGCAAGTTCAAGGCTGATTACATGCACTACGTCCGGGTTTGGCCAAGGAAAAGTTCTATTTGTTCAAGACCATTATCCGGAAAATGAAGCTAGACTCTTTTGTTCAACGACGCTAATGATTTGAACGAACAAAGACTTCAGGGTTAGACAACTAGAATTGACTCAGAAAGATTTAAAGAAGACTGACTGAAGGAGGACTGGAAAAAGACAGTGACACAAGACTTGAAGACTTGAAATACATAAAAGGCAGATTGACGACAATTACCAGAAGACTCAATGATTCAATGACTGATTGACTTGAACTGGTCTTGAACTGATCTTGAAGAGTCTAACTCGGTCTGGTCTTGGTCTCAAACTGGTTTTCATTTGAAGACTAAAAAGTCCTGTCAGAATACTAGCACTTGAGATCACTTGAGATCACTTGAAGAATTGGAGACCACTTCAAGTTTGGGACTTTGGGAAAGAGATGTTTGAATAAATTCGAACTCGAGAAGGAAGAAAAAATGGGTAAAGATCCCAAGACCTGAGAGATTCAAGAGCATTGATGGAGATTTGCCTGAGATACGAATGAGAATTTAACTTGAAGTGAAAATCCTTGAGATTTACTCCTACAGACTGACTCTTAGAGATTTACTCCTTTGACCAACCAGACTCAACATATTTGACTACAGCGAAGATGGACCACACGCAGCAAATCCATGCCTTCCAAACAAAATCCCAGCAATTCCCAGTTGCACAATTCCCAATTCCCAATTTTGACAATTCCCAATTTCCAATTCCCAATTCTGACGATCCACCAACCACCATCACCATTACAACCAAGAGTGCAGTGCGAAAAGGCTAATCGGCAACTTGAAAAGCTATTCTTTGCACCCAACAAAATGCAAGTTACAAAAGAATGATTTTCAATGGCATCCTTCATCGAATTGATTTACTTTACTACCAATCCTTCACCCGTGCCTGCCTCGAACACCAGGGCATTTCCCACCTCCTACCCTATATACCAGACTACTGCACTCTATCTGCCTATATACCTGACTGCCATTATCCCTGCCTATACGTCGCCTCCTATACTTGCCTGTCTCCTTTGTGGAAGAACAAACCTGGGAAACACCAGTACCTCCTGTGATCTGCACTAAAAGTTAGTGATTGTCCTAACAATAATGGGGGATGTGGTGATTACTGATATCATGCTTAATCTCAGGTTTGAGCCCTGGGATAGCTGCCGACACGGATAAATAATAACCGTCTACTCTACTCCAGTACACACTCCCTCGGTTATTCCTGACCTGCCTGGATCTTCTACACCAGTGCATCCTTTTACTTACTACTGCACCAGTGCATCCGACCTCCTTCCCTACCACCTTCGTGGGCCCCTTGCCTGCATTGAGGCTCAACTAAAGCTTAATAATGAAGATGGACGGTGCATGGCGACCACGGGTTACCTGCACAATGGGCGCGAAACAAAAGAAACTCGCCAATAAATCCGGCTCGCCTAATATGGCCAAAGAATTTGGCCATGGTCCAGCCAAAGTCGGCGCAATCAGAGCCGAGGGATTCAAGTTCGGCGAGACTCTTCTAATCCCGAGGACGACTTTGTCCGGTGGGAGGGATGTTTCAGAGGTGTTTCCGAGGTGTTCAGTGTTTCAGTGTCTCAGTGTCTCAGTGTTTGAGTGATCCAGGAGTTACTGGTGTTTCTGGAGTTACTGGTGTTTTGAGTATTTCAGGAATGTTTCAGGAGTGTTTCAGGAGTGTCATGTCTGTCATGTTACAGCCCTGTTTGTCTGAAGAAGTCCTATTGTTTACACTGCATGCCGGCTGAGCCAGACCGTGGCTTATTCCGGAACAGCCGCAGCCAGACTTACCGCCTGCACCCGTACCGCAGGGTGCGTTAGTGCATATACTGCCCACCTGCACACTATGACATCATAGTGAAATTCCAGCAACCATGGGCCCAATGACGAGCGCAACAAAAGAAATCGCGTCCTGCAGAAAATACGCCCACCGTATGCTTTTAGCTTGTTTGGCGCATTCGCACTGCACAAACTTCCCACGCTACGTCATTGTGACGTGATCCGTCTGGCCCACTTTAACCACATGGCCCTCGGAAAAACACCCACCCAAACCATGGGTTCTGCGCCACAAAACAGAGGACTACAAGTCATTCGATATTTTTGACTGCATCACTTATACGATATACGATTGTGTATATAAGAAAGAGGGTCACATGACAAGCAATATTGCGGTGAAACAGGAGGCTCAGTAACACGTTATCGAGCAAAATTTACGACGTGAGAAAAAGAAAAAAAAAAAGAAATGATATGCAATCTATCAGGAATAAATCTTATGCGCAAAATGTGCGGCGCGGCGTGCAGGACCAGCCTCTACATCTGGCGATGTAGCCAAAGCTCCTGGCGAATATAAAAGGCCGCCAATTCCCAAATTTCACAATGCATCTTTCATTCATTCTATTCACAACATACAATCATGACTTTACAAAAACAACCTGCCGTCTTCAATATCCACGCCGCCCTCTTTGACTGTGATGGTACTTTGGTCAACTCCACTGGTGCTATCTCTGAGTTCTGGAGAGACTTTGGTAAGACCAGAGAACATGTGAACCCCGAGGAGATCATCAGAACTTCTCATGGATGCAGAACCTTTGATGTTATTGCCAAGTGGTCGCCCGAGGATGCTGACCCAGTTCAAGTGACTGCTTGGGAGGCTGCTATTCCAGACACATTTGGCCACCACGCCAAGCCAATTCCAGGAGCTGTGGAGCTTGTCAAGTCGTTTGACGAGTACTCCAAGACCCAGACGGAAAACGGGCAGCAGAGATGGGCCATTGTGACGTCTGGAACTCTTCCTTTGGCCACCAAGTGGTTGAAGTTGATGAACATCCGCAAACCAGACACCTTCATCACCGCAGAGAAGGTCACTAAGGGTAAGCCTCACCCCATGGGCTACCAGAATGCCAGAAACGCCTTGGGATACGAGCACGACTCCAAGAAGATTGCCGTGTTCGAGGACGCTCCTGCAGGCATCACTGCCGGTAAGGAAGCCGGCGCCATGATTATTGGAATCTGCTCTACTTACACGCCTGAGAAGGTTAGAGATGCAGGAGCCGACATTGTGGTGGATGACATGACTTCGTTTAAGATTCTTGAATACAACAAGGAGACGGACGAGTTCAAGGTGCAAGTGACCGACTACCACTACGCCAATGAGGAGTACTTGCAAAGGGTTTAACGGGATAGCATAATTATAGATACAAGCATACAAATATAGATAAAGACAAATGAAGAGTAGACAAGAAGGGGTGTAACCACTTGATTAAGGTTGTTCTAAAATCAGGTGATTGCGAAGTGGTCACGTGCAAACCTTGAGCTCCCATTGAAAGCTAAGTAATACATACTGTATACTACCAGACTAATCTAATCTGTTACTGCATACTTGACTTGTATACTTATACAAGAACCTATTGTTCCTGTATAGTACCTCTGTGGTGGTTTATATGCAGTACCCATGCTAAGATTACTATAGTTGAAATATTACTATAGTTCAAATATTACTATGGCTGAATACGGACAAGAGATTGATAATTGTGGTCAGAGCCTGTTGATCATTCTAAGACCAGAACTGGAGGGGTTTCAACACACCCGTACATCCCCACGATCCCAATGACTAGAAAACATTATATTTAGGTGCAGATCAGCGAGAGAATATCGACATAATATTAATGACAAGAATATTCATCGTATATTTAGAAAGAAGCGATGGTGCTATATGCAGGAGCATGTTTAACAGACAGAAATGAATTTGTCCTTAACTGAGAGAATGCTGGACCCACTATATACAGTATTTTGTACAAGCAGTCAATAAAGATTATGGTCCTGCACTGTCACCAATCCCAAATGACATATGCTACTGGAGAATGAATGGACTATCTGTCCAGGAGTAGTTTATACAGGACTATTTGTTTGGATACACGACTATTTGTTTAGCTGCAGGACTCTTTGTTTAGCTGCAGGACTGCTGCTTCATGTGCAGGGCTGTCTTTAGAATACGAGTCCAGGGGAACCATTTCATTGCAAAGTGCTCAGTAGACCAGAAAAGTTCCACATGAGCAGTGCGCGTTCGGTGCGAATCCACCCTACAATACCATTGAACTCCAATTATGCGCATACATTCCGCATGGCTCAATATGCAGGTTCCATAAACAAGGGCTCCTGAAATGAAGGATATGAGGATCCCTGGTTTTGGTTTTCTATAGCTTTCCTTGTCTCCTGGACTGCATACGGGCTGGATTCGGTCCTGCATGCAGCTGTGTTTCTTCCTGTATCCAGGAGTCAAACTCGACTGAGTGTAGGAAGTCACGTGACTACATGGCATACTGTCTCTTATACACTACTGTCTACTTTCTCTTATACACTATACTCTGCCAGCCTCTTGAGTCTGAAGTGTCTAGATATGCAGGACTAGTCTTCTTTCTCTCTGCTGTCTCTTATATACACCACCAGGCTCCACAGTCTCTTATACTTGGCCGTTCGGGCTATGGTTCCGGGTGGACTAGGTTTGATCCTCGATACAATGATGCCACAAGGAATTGATAATTCGAGGTCTTAAGATCCGTGGTTTCGACTCTGGTCGGGCTTGGATAAGACAGTAGGACGTGTTGCACATATGGGACGTGTGAGTCTCATATTTACTGCACAAAAAAATTGTATGACCAGACGAAACACGATGGTGAAGAGAATAAGATTTGGATGAGCTTCGTCTAATCGTCTAATCGTCTAATCGTCTAATCGTCTAATCGTCTAATCGTCTAACTTGGGTCGTGTCCAAAGGAAAGGCATAAGAAGCAAAGGAGTCGCTCTGTAGCTCGATCGAAAATAAGGTGTCAGCTTGAAGAGCAGATGAGTGTTCAATTTCGAGAAACCCCGAATATCAAGCTAACATCAGTACCGTTGCCCAATCCAGAAAATGAATATCAATGTGTCAAGTTCCCTATGAGTTTATGCGAACTCTCAACACGACTGTGCACTGAGAGGCGTGTCACGTGATGCCTTCAACCTCCAAGCCTCTTCAACCTCCAAACCTCTTTACTATCCAACCTCTTTATTATCCAAACCTCTATAATAAATTCTTCTTCAAAAATCCATGGTTCTTAAAATAGAGTATGGATATAATGGCTGAGAGAATGAGACATAGAGAATGAGGGTATAAGAACTTATTCGGCGTGGTTCTTCATCCTTTCATACGCTGACCAGGGTGTATTTCTCTTTTGCTAAATCTTGTGGTTCAAGAATAGTCATCTTTTTGTAGTTCTGGTTGGTAACTAATACCAGGAATCCCGAACCAAGCTTTTTCAGGAATCCCGAACCAAGCTTTTTCAGGCATCCCGAACCAAGCTTACCTCCCGTAAAATCCAGACTCAAGGCTTAGACTCAAATCGGGATCCATTTTGTATGTTCCCTTTCGGGCCATCACGTAGTTACTCCTGAAATGTCCAAGGACCTCTAAAGATAGATGACATGATACTCTCTGCGGATGCCCGCACGTGACCAAACAGAGAGCATTAACGAGTCTTGAACCGGATCTAGGACATGATGGGGGACGTTGACAGTTTTTCTTTGGCCGTTGACAGTCTTTCTTTGGCCGTTGAAGGAGGCCACGTGATCAACATCAGATGTACGGCTTTAAAAAAGGGGACCATCCTCCATGGTATATGCACCCCGAGATCCATCCACTTTGGATATGAACTAGAAATAAATCGACTCTTCCCTTATTTGTTGAAAACGAACCTGTAATTCTATTCGATCTCAGGATTCGTCTCCGCCGTATACATACAAACGTACGACTGTATGCACTGATCTAGTGGTGTGAGATTACTCTTATGAATGCACCATCCTGCATCCAAGGCCCCTCGTCCCTATTTATCCAATAGTCATCCTGGAGGAATGACGAGGCCCATTGTACGTACCACGCTTATAGTTTCTTTCGGGTCCTGCAGATTGGCCCTTGGCCATGTAACCTCTTGTTCAACATCTTCGGATACTGGACTTTAGCTACAGACATTCCTAGAGCTTTCTTCTACTTAGGAACCTGCTTCTTAGATGCGTTTCTTAGTTCCTGTGGAGTAAGTATGTTATACACTAGGATCCAATGTCACTCAGTGTTAGGTTGTGGTACTGTTGGAATTATTCCCAATACTTTTGAGGTTGAGGTTGAGGTTGAGGTTGAGGTTCGCGTTTTTGGTGTGTTTGGTGTTTTTGGTGTTTTTTGAGAAAGAGTGAGGAGACTTTTGAGGGCCAAAAATCGAAAACAAGAGATTTTTAAATATTTTTAAAGGGACTTGTTTATTATGGCATCGTAGAATATGCTCCGCTTTTTTTCTTTTTTTTGATACTCCAATTGCGGCCTTACTGTAGGTCCAGTTCCTCTGAAGTGCTGGTCACGTGATGCACGCTAGAACACCAAGTTACAACACTTGAATAGAAATTTGTAGAAGGCTCTAGAGGGTTCTGCATAGATCATGGCATTTGTAGTATATATAGAGCTTTAGCCGTGGCGCTTATATGCAGGCCAGACATAATACAGTATTGATTCCAGTCAATGATATGATACAAATGTTAATAGCTTAGTAATCTATGCAAGTGGTAGTCTAGACTATTTTAGTATCAAGTGGTTAGCTGATTGAATTAGACAAAGACAAAGACAAAGACAAAGACAAAGACAATTGGACAATTAGACAAAAAGACAAAAAGACAAAAAGACAAAAAGACAAAAAGACAAAAAGACAAAAAGACAGAGTTTAGCAACCGCAGTGGTAGAATTATCCGGAAAGAGTAGCTAAAAACTTCCATCAGGTCTCCAGCAAGGTTCAATCCGTCGGACAATTTTCAGCCGATTTCCACATCCAGAAGCCAGTACTGCAGGAAAAGCCCAGCCAGGGGTATATGCAATACCACAGAGTATAGAGGGAGTAGTAGAGAGGATTCAACCCCCTAAGAATGTCTAGAATCTAGAAGGTTCCTGATCCATAGTATCCATGAAATAAGGATTGAGTGGAGTCAAAACTGATCATTGGTGCTTCTGGTACTGCATACAGGGCCACGCTGGATATACTCCAATCAGAGTCACTCTAGTACTAATCCTTAAGTATACACTATGAATACTGTATGAATACAGTACTCTATATAGTGTAGCTTATTAATGTAGTGGTGTAGTGATGTAGTGGTGTAGTGATGTAGTGGTGTAGTGATGTAGTGGTGTAGTGGTGTGGTGTACTAGCAAAATCGAATTCATACGTATTTTCCTTTCCTTCCTATGTATCAATGTACAAGTGTAGTATGTTAGTGTGTAGAGTGGGGAGTAGAGTCAGGGGCAATCGCAAACATTGTTTCAGATTCCAGCGTGTGCATCTGCAGCAACGAGGTGCATGCAGCCACGCAGCCAGAAACATATAAAAGGAGCATCCCCCTCACTGGATTTGCTACGATATTTTTGTGACTCTATTAACCAGTGACGTTTTCTCTGAATGCTTTGATCTGTTTGTGGCTTCGATTCGCAGCCATGGCCGCATGTACGGGTGCCTTGGGGAAGATGCGGGAGTGTTTACATTTGTTCCCAAACAGGCCTGGCCCGGCTCATCTGCGCCAGAGATCTAGGCTGACCGGTGCATTGATCTGCTCCTAATCCTAATCCTAATCCTTATCTTAATCTAGAGTTGCAGAATGGCTGGTTTGAAACAGGCAGATCACAATTTGGCCAAGTTCCACCTCTCGCCCAACAGATCCTCCAAGCCTGACCGCCGCCAGGTTAGCCATGACTTTTCCACCAAAAAGAAGTTCTTTGAGAGTATTAGCGAACACGGGCCTGAATTATCAACAAAGTTTCATCTGCCTTCGGTTTTTTCCGTACTGGAAAAGCCAAAAACCAAAAGAATCATGGACAAACTGGAGGCACTGGTGCTTCAGAATAGACTGGATGGACAGAATAATAGCCTGTCCGTCCTGAAGGATCTGCTTCTAGCCAAAATGGCAGCCAAACAGGCCACACTTGCCGACCTCCAGGAACAACAGCAATTAGTGGAGTTTGAGATCTTGGAGATCCAGGCCCAGATCCAGGACTTCTTCCCCTTTGATAAAGCAGACCAAGCGGAACCTTATAAGCCCGATTTCTCCGGCTTACGGAAAACAACTTCGCTTTTCTTTGACCATAGTTCCACCGAGCTCCGCAAAACCGTCTCCACATTTTTCCAAGCCAGTCCTCTTGCCAAGTCCCAGCCATGCCAGCCATCTCAAGCTACTGTTCAGGACCAAACTACAGATCAAAGAAATCAAAAAACACCAATTCATCAAGCGGCCCCAAAGGCGAAACCGGATCTTCGGCAGCAGGCGTCGGTCTTTTTCGCCAAGACGCTTCTCCCCAACCCTGAGCTCAAGAATAAGGCGTCCATGATGCTAAATAGTACACTCAACGAGGTCAAGGAGAAGTTGGATCAGCAGCAGACGGAGTTGGAGACGTTCACGCGGAAAGGCACGGACTTGGCCCGGGAATTGCTTACGTCATTATCGCCCAAGAAGCCCGGGTCTCATTTAAACCCTTCTAACGCGGTTGACTCGTCGTTTATGGTGGAGAACTTGTGCAGTGGAAAAGAGGCGTCGATTCTCTTAAGCGACGACGAGAGCTATGGAGAAGGGTATGGCATTTTGGCCACTCTCGGGACCCAGCCTCTGACCTTGGAGTGTTCGGAGATTCTCCTGGGCTCGTCCATCATTGATATTGACGACTACGAGAGTTCTGATGATGAACGCTACTAATGCAGGTCATCCGGGCAAGCCAAGTCAGGCCGTTACTCTTATGAAGGCCTCAGCAAGATCTCGAGGACTTCGCTAAGGAGGTTTATAAGCCTGTCGTATAGCTTATAATAAGATGTCTATAAGTCAAGAATATGATCACTCATCGTCGATCCAGTTGCGGGCTCTCTCCACGCCCCGCTCCCAGCGTCTCCAGTTCTTCCTCCGCTCCTCATCCGGCATCTGGGCACGGAACACGTTCTCACCGTCCTCTTGGGCCGAAACGGTCTTGATCACGTCGTCCAAGTCCTTCCACACCCGTTCATCTTCATCCTCAAACGAAAGGCCTGCAGCGATGGCAGCTCCCAATGCCGTGCACTCGGAAACAGGAGCTCTCTTGACCGTCACACATGGGCCCAAGATATCTGCCTGGATGCCCAAGATCTCGTCGGCCTTGGACATACCTCCATCCACGGCCAAGGTGTTGAGCAACTTGGAGTTCTCCAAGTTCAGTTCCTCCATGAAGTCGGGGGAGCCTCCTGCATCCTCCGACATGGCCTTAAGAATGCCTCTTACCTGGAAACACACACCCTCCAAAGCAGCCCTGGCAATGTGGGAAGAAGAAGTGTATTGGGTCATGCCGAAAATGGTGCCTCGGGCGCCCCGGTCCCAGTATGGAGCATAGAGCCCGGAAAACGCCGGGATAAAGAGCACACCCCCCGAATCGGTCACCTGGGACGCCAAGGGGCCCACATCCTTGGCATCGGCAATCAACTTCAAGTTATCCCGCAACCACTGGGTGATGGAGCCCGCCACAGCCACGGAACCTTCAAGGGCAAAGTGGGGCAGGCCATCTTCCTCCTTCAATGTGGGGAACCAGAAACCAATGGTGGTGAGGTTTCCGTTTTTGGAGATCAACTTGCGTGGGCCTGTGTTGTACAACAAGAACGCTCCAGTTCCATAGGTACACTTGGCAGCACCGGGTTTCATGGCCAACTGTCCCACTAAAGACGCAGACTGGTCACCAAGGCACCCGCAAATGGGCACGTTGCTGATGGTTTTCAAGATATCATAGGCCTCGCTGGTGATCCTGTTGTGGAACCCCAAGTTGGACAAGTTGGGTGCCGTGAACAGCCCATAGAATTCCGACGACAGGCAGATCTTGGGGAACAGGATCTTATCCGGGTCGATGCCCCAGAAATCCAAGAGCTCCTCGTCGTACTGGCGGGTATCCAAGTCCATGAACAGCGTCCTCAGCGCATTGGTGACGTCCGTGACAAATGCACGTTCCTTGGTCAAGTGGTAGATCAACCACGTGTCGACGGTTCCAAACATCAAGTTCTCGCCCTTCTCATACTCCTCGCGGATGGTATCGTCGTTATCGAGCAACCAGCGCAACTTGGCGGCGGAAAAGTAGGTGGAAAGAGGCAAGCCTGTTTTCTCCCTCATACTATCCTTTGTTTCCTGGTCGGTCATGTTCTCCAAATGTTGCACTAGCTCTGCTGTACGGATATCGGTCCACGTGATACCGTTGCTCAAGGGCCGGCCGGTTTTCTTGTGCCAAACAATGGTTGTTTCACGCATATTGGCTATACCAATGGCCTTGACCTTATACTTGACCTTGATTTCCGGGTTCTGGTTGATTTTCCTCAACGAAAAGAGACACGCCACCAAACACTGCACGGCATTGGCCAAGATGTGCACGGGCATGCACTCCACCCAACCGGGCTGGGGGAAGCGGAGCGTGGGGCCCACGGAGGCCAGGTTGTTTTCAATCTCCACATTGTCCAGGATGGAGATGGCAATACCCTCTGCAGTGAAGATGGGCTCGTTGTGCCGGGCAAGCGACGACCTTCTCCGGAACTGTTCGGTATTGGAAGACTCGGCTGGAGCCTCCGATGCCGACGTGGAGTACTCGATCTGGTGCTTGGCAATTTCCGTACCGTCTCTGGCAAAAAGAATGCACCGGGCCGAGGTTGTGCCGATATCAATCAGCGCTACCACTGGAATCAGCGGTGCTGTGGAGAATCTGCGTGGCATCTCAAAATCTGTCAAAGATAGACAGAAGTCAGACAATGACAAAAAGTTGTCAAGATAGAAGACAAGACAAAATCAAAGATAGTGTCAATGGAAAGAGAAGACAATGTTCTCTGCAGAATAAATATTCTCGGTGGTTTGGATTAGTATAGTTCACTTAGACTCAATGGACTAATGGACTTGGACTCTATTCTGGACGCAGATTTGAGACAATTCCAACTTTTGAAAATCTTTGAACTTTTTTAACTCTTCGGTGCAAAGAGCAGATGATCCCGTGGGTATATATCGGATCCAATAAACCACAAGAATTAGAGTAGTGAAGATATTTTTTGGGTCGATATCAGCGAGCAACTATAGGCTTGGTGGGAGGCACGGGTGTGCGCGCCAGTGCGGGGCAGTTGCATCGCGCCGTCTTGTACCCGATTCGGCTCGGCAAATATGCGTCAATTCTCGGTGATTGACAAGTCAGGTTCTTTATGTTGGTTCAATTTTGTTTTGACTGTTCCATATTTCATAAGTGTTTCACCTTCGTTTCAAGAGTGTTTCAGACTTGTTTCATGTTCCTGTTCTTATTCTGTTCCTAATTTGTCATCTTCTGTCTTTGTTAGGCTCCACTCACCGTCAAGTCGAAGAAATGCCAAACCGTCTCTGTGCAGGATGCATAAAAGTAAACACAAACTTCCGTACGTCTTATCAGGCAGCTTGACCAATGTTTTATGTTACCACTGATGCTGAACCAAACTGAAAATTCCTGAAACGTATTTGAAATACTCATGAGACACTGAAACACGCCTGAAACATTTCTGAACCACTGACCACCTCTCTGTATTGTTTTTTCTCGGTGCATTCCTGTATATTCTGGCGAAGGTGCCTGAATCTCCATGGATTTTTCGGAGAATACCCTCGGAAAGGTCACGTGATATGCAGGTCTGAAATCGTAGCCCTTTTTAGTCGTTATCACACTCAAGACTCGACATTCCCACAAAAACCTTAATGTCTTGAAACTGTTGAGACCCCAGAACATCCTGAAATTGGGTAGAATATATTTCATGGAGGAGGATAAAACAACTCATGTCGATAGGTCGGAACTGGATATAAACCCCGGAACTCCGTTTTTGGCCGCAGTCAAAAAGCAACTTCACCAGTTTGCCATGCACTTCAGATTCGGCATTCCTGAAAAGTATGATTTTGGAAACTGGAAATTCGCAGATTATTTCTTATTTGAGAATTTTTAATAGGCTGGATGTAAGCACCAGGGTTACCTATTTGGGATATGGCCACGTGACTTTTTAGGTTCATTGTCACAGTATTTGCCCACAACAGAAATAAGATTCCCAGAAAATATGTATCTTTGATTAGGTGAATGCAGACATTCACTTTGGTCTTCAAAATGTCGTTCCTGTATATACACTCGAAAAGGTATACCCTGGCCTATTCCACCGATTAGCCCAATGCCACAAAACTTTATGGACCTGGCTTGAACTCTGGCTTGATAAGTATCATCTTTATTGATGTTTACACATGGCAGTAAATTCAGAGAAGCCTGTTGTATGCACTCTTATCATTTTGGTGGGAAACTACGTCTGTAGTAACTCACTCGGACAAGTTCCCTTAAAGGGGAGATATATTCCAAGCCTCGGATTTTGTTTTTCAAGCTTGTTTCTCTTTCCTTGGTTTTAGTCATTTGGTCTAGGCACAGCTTAGTGTTTGTCATAAATCAAAAGGTGAAACTCCACCTGAGACAATTGCAGCGGGGTCAATTCTATATTTGCACAAACCATCATCATCACCTCCACGTATCTAAAATAAGCTAAAACAAGCTTAAGGTCAAGTGAATCTTCACTTTGTATTCAAAAACATGGACTTGGAGTCTATATTGAATGTGGACTGCACATAAAAATCATAGTATCAAACAAGTATCAAACAAATCTGAATGTGAATATAATGACTCAATGAAATCTGACCAATCATGGACATGACAATAAAGAAGATATAAAGATAATGACGGAACTCATGGTGTGATCTGATTATGACATTTCAATTATGGAGGATTAAGTTGGACACATGGCTCTTATTCAGTAGTGGTGTGGTTGGAGGGGATGGAGTTTTTTAAGTGGGGCGAGGACTCCTTTTATATTGCAGCGAGCCCCGTACACAAACACAACGCGGGGTAATAGATCTCACAAACACAAAGACAAAAGTTTTGATGCATCCAAGTGAAACACTGCAGCACCTCAAGTGAAACACCGTAATTGCCCATTTGGGTAATCAAGGCTCACTTGAAACAACCGCTGGAGGTGCGCGCATATATTGCGCTTTATCCCTTGGCCTTCCAATGTGCATGTCCAAAAAGTATAAATACCCCCCTCCCCCCCCCTCAATTTGAAATATATTAAAAATTCAATTTGAGGAACAAGTTATACTGGGGATTAAGTGAGGGGATATAATTATATAACTAACCTCCACTACGCGCATGGAAGACTTGGTGGAGGTGGATATGATCCATACTTGTGACTGGTTTGCCACTAATTCAATCATTGGTTACGGCTTCAGTCACGTCATTTAATATCATGAAATAAGTGGCTGCTTTATTGCTACTGTCAGTCCGGTCACTGCTTTACTTTTGTCTTGATCGCAATTGGTTTTGGATCCATAGATTAGACTCTTGGGTACCCTGTTACAAAGGTCTGAATAGGCCATATTGCCAATTGATTCGAACAACAGCTAAGAAGCCTAAACTTCGCGATCTGCATCTTTTTTCCCATATTACACGAATGTTTTAGATGGTGGTATCATGGGTATGGATGGCTGCAAAACTGGTGCACGGGTTTCTTCCCAGGGGGTTTTCCCCGCTCACTATAAGCGATACACCGGTTACCATCCACTTCTTCAAGTTCAAGAGTTCCAAAAACGGTTCATGTTTCAAACTTGCATCTCCTATTTCCTATTTAGTCTTTCCTCACTTGTTGGTAACTATCATATGCATGTTTCAGATTGTTGCTTGTTCGCAAACACGCCGCGTGGAATTGCAGCCACAATGCAGATGGGTATAAAAGGAGCGCCCTCGCCCCCATTCTTGGAAATATTTATTTTTCTCTTTTCTTTTCTTCTCCTTTTTCCTTGCCTTTTCACCAATGGTCCCCTCTGTTCCTTACTGGCACTACTATGTGCCCAATCACTATTTGTTACTAGTTATTGGTTTATTTTTGATCGTTTTGGTTGGTTAAGGATAACGAAGATATTGACATTGATACTGACGAATACATTTTTTCCATCACAAGGTGATGACTATTGGTGTCATGGTGTGTGTTTGGATGGCTTTCTTTTTGGCCTAAGAAATGGTCCATACAGCATTGCGAACACATGGAACGTTAAGGTAGGATGTCTCGAGGAAAGCAAAATAAGGAACTCCTTGGCTTCTTACTATTATTTTGGAGTGTCTCTTCAATTTTAAGCTTAAGTTTCCGACCATCAGGGCTATATGCAGAACACCCCAAGAAAGCTTCAGCCAAGTCCATAACAACTAACACGAGGCTCTCAACGAAGCTTTCGACGGGTTTACAAAAAAGCTTAAGTTGACCTGGTAGTGCTAGAGTCAGTGGTTAGAGTCAGTGAAAGTCGAAACACCCGAGGTGGCTTTCAGGTTGATAGAGATGATGTCTATTCAGTCTAGTCTAATCAAATGATGTCTCCATCATGATACTCGCCCTTGGCCAAGTTCTCTCCGCTATAACTGGTCAAGCTGGAGACCTCCACCAAGGCGTTTTCTGGCACATTGCCCCCGGCAGCACGAACCCACAGAGTGCCCAACTCCAAGTATTGTTTTCTACATGAAGCAGGGTTATCGTTGGAAGCCAGAGGGCCGTTCTTCAAAGGGCTGAATTCCTCAGCACGGTCCACCTCCAAGCAGCCGAACTTGTCCAAGTCCACCAGTGCGAACACATCAAAGATGAATTGCTCCAACTTGATTCCATTGGGCTCCAGCGGTGTCACGGCACTCTTCAGTGCAGGATCATAGCAGGCGATCTTCTTCTTGGCAATGTGGAATGGCAAGTGCTCCTGCAGGCGGGTCCAGGTCTCTAACATTCTCTGCAACAAGTCCACGGAATAATAGTGGTTGACAATGTTGGCAGCACGCAAGTACAACTTGGAAGGGTCTTCTGGATCAGTTTTCTGGGCCAAGTCGGCGCCGATCTCGCTATACTCAATGACACATGGTTTCTTGGTATCATCGTCCATGACAATAAGACCCACGGATTCGGAAGCGTCCCGCTTTCTAACGGCCTTTGTGGCCAAGTCGTACTTCCGGTCAATGGCAAAACCCACAAACAGGGGGTCGGCCACCTTGACAAGACAGTTGTCCACACAATACATGTGCACATGACGTACGCCATGGGCCTTCATGTGTTCAAGCACACGGGCCTTTTGCATGGCCTTATAAAGGCCTCCATTGCCATCAGGAGATTCACAGATGGAGCTTTCCGACTGCATCAAGATCTTCTTGCCGTCCAAGTCAAAGCATGGCAACGTGCCTTGGTTGAAGAACACAATCTGGTCCTTTTCCAAGCCGAAAAAGTCGTGTTTCACAAAGAAACCCTCGGTAGCTTCCCTCGTTGGGCCCAGTGTCATGATGTACCAGTTGATACGGACTCTTTGGGCAGGGCACTTTTCCTGGGCGATTTTCTGGATACGGAGGATCTTTTCCGCCTGGATCTGGAACAATGACTTATGCGAGGGCAAGCCGATGTCGAAACATCCCTTTGGTTCGCTCAGCCCTAAACGCGTGCCTTGGCCTCCTGCCAAAAGCAACACGGCCACGTGATTGTTGGCAATAGCGTCCAAGCCCAATTGCTTCCAGTGGGCCAAGTCTTTGTGGTCTTCTAATAAGGTACCGGTGGACTGCGTGGGCAATTGGGCAAAGTGGCGGGACTGGGCGTTGGAGCTGGAGAAGTCGAGTGCTTGCTGAACAGTGGCCACGAGATTCTCTGGTTCGTCCACGCCCTGGAGCTGCAGCAAAAAAGCAGCCTTGGCGGTTTCATCCGCTAGCTGATGGTAGGCCTCGACCAAGTGGGTCTGGCCACAACGGGTAAGGGACTCTAAGACGTTGCTCATGATGATTTGTGTTCAAGGGTTTGAGGATGGATGATTTGACGATGGAAAATGGGTGTACGGGTTTTGGGTGTTTCAGGATGGTTTCAGGATGGTTTCAGAATAAATTTGTTGCCTTGATGGAGCAGGTGACAAAACTTGATGAGGTTTGAAGCTGGAAACCGGCGCCTCTATATATACGCTTGCAAGTGTTTCAAACGCGAGGCCTGAATCAGCTGGACTTTTCAAGAACACTTCATGCGCATATTCCTGCACATGGGGAAAATGTTATGTTTTGCGCAGACTGATTTATCGATTTGGGCAATTTTTATTACGGTCCTGCATATAGGGAAAGCCGTGTAAACGTTACGAGACGGCTTCACGCTGCCCCGAGAACACGTGACGTTCCTGTTCTGTTTACCTTTGCATTTCCCAATGCCCAGTCACGACGAAAATATGTGGGTACTGCAGGTAAGTGTTTCAGTACTGCAGACAGCCGAAGATGAAACACGTTTTATAGTCTTGTTGTATGCAGGTATGGTGTATATGCAGCTAAAGCCTTAATCATCCATCTGTAGTACGTATAATGAAGTTAGACAAGGTTATTGATTACTAAATAATGGGTTAGGGCACGATTATTCTTAGACTAAAAGGGCCAAGGCGGCGGCCACGGCCATGGCCACGACCATGTGTGGGGTCAAGAGAGAAGCACCCGAGGCCCTGGAAGAAGAAGAGCTGGAGCTGGAGGAGGAAGAGCTGGAGCCCGAGCCCGAGCCCGAGTCCGAGTCCGAGCCGGAAGAAGAAGAGCCCGTTTTCTTCGACGACGAGGAAGTTTGTGTGGTGCTTGGCGACGAGCAGTTGTAGTTGTGGCCCTTGATTTTGTCAGCCTTGTGCAACTTGTTGAAGACGTCACATGAAAAGTCCTTGGAAGTGGAGTCGATGCTGAAGTCTCCATCGACCTCCTTCAACGAGTCCATAGTGAAGTTGCCAAAGTCTCCGGACAACGAAACGGCACCCTTGACGGTCTCCAATTTATCCAACTCGATGCTTTGCAACAAAGAGTTGTTGAAGATACGGAACTCGCCGTCAATCTCCGTGAGGTTGTTCAAGGACAACGACTCCAAATCGTCATTGGCAAAGATCTGGATGGATGCGCCCACGCTGCCCAACGAGTCGAACGACACGTCGTCGAACGAGTTGTAGGCCAAGATGAAACTTCCGTTGACGTATTCCAAGCTGGAGATCTCAAGCGAGCCCACATCTTGGATGGTCAAGTTGGCAGCCCACTGTAAGTTCTCCAAGCGAACAGTGGCATTGTCGCTGTTGAAGGAGATGGTCAAGCCCTGAGTCACAGACTCCAAGCCCGACAAATTGACAGAGGTGATGTTTTTGTTGTTGTTGACGTTCAACACATCGATGGTTCTGAACTGCAACAAGTTGTCAATGGACGACACGGCAGTGTCCGACAAGGTCAACGACGACACGTTGGCCAAGCCCGAGCCGAGGTTGAGGGTGGACAAGCTGGGCAAGGAGATGAAACTCAACTGCTTGGCGGACGTCAATTGGTTGAATTCAATGCTATGCAACTGGGTCAAGGCAGAGAAGTCCACCGAACCGGTAATGTTATTGATACCACCGAGGTTAATGTCGGTGATCGACGACGAGTTGTGGAACAGCACCTCTCCGGAAATGACCTTGACACTACTCAAGTCCACGGCGGCGATCTCGTCTCCCGAAACAGTAAAGTCACCACTCAACGTAGCACATGCGTTCATGCTAGAAATGGTGGCGGCTCCCGTCACCGTCTTGGAGAAGGTACACGAACTGGCGGCCAAAGAAAGACCAGCCAGGGCCAAGATCTGAAACAACATTATAAACAAATTAACTGCTCAAAAAAGAGAACCTTGACTCTATGACTGACGATCACACAAATTGCCAAGATGAAATTCAGACTGACTCTAACTAAAACACTCCGAATCCAGAACCAATGTGGAACTATAAGAGTTAGAAAGAAGAGGAAGAAAAGAGTGGCGAAAGAGAAAGGAGAAAAGGGAAAAGAAAAAAAGAGGGCACTGGAGCGGGCAAGGGAAATGCCTCTGGCTTTATGGATGCAACCGTTTACATGCTGCTGCAGGGGTTGGTTGCACGCATCGGTGAACAAAATATAAATAGAGCTTGCGCGCGCCTTGCAGGAGTGTTGTGATGTTGACGAATGTCGCATGTGTCGATTTCAGTTGTCTGCAGGATGGCAGCTTTGCACTAGTAGTAGAATATACTTTGGGAATGGTTTTGTAGTGGTATTGTGCTATTTTTAGTACCGTGGTGGTTTGTGTACACACTGTATATAAGGCGGTATATGTATGGGGGTTAGAAAGAGGAGTGTATAACCGTCAATCTAATTATAATCTGTAACCTCGATGATACACACACAGGGTCTGGGTCGAGGGCGCGCTTGAAACGTGGGGCGTGTGGGCGCAAAAACAATGGGCCATGCGCGCTACGCATTCTCTCTCAAACCTTGCCTTCGAGGACCGAGACGCATAGAAGCAGATCCGAACCGGATCTACACTCGGAAATAATGAGGTGGATTATAGTACAGGATCACTATGGTTTGGTCGGCCTTAATACAGCCTGTTTGTAGAATTAGAGGGCAAAAATTCTGGCCCAAACCGGGGCGTCCAGTCGTATTTCGTCTCTAAAGAGGTATTTGGTGGCCTAATCGGGGTCCTCGGAATTGGTGTTTGGTGCTGTCGCAGCCATGCATATGTACGCCCGGGTGGTTCTGGCCAGCACAGCCAGCCTTGGAAACGCGTTTCTGTGCAGACTGCGTTTCTGCATCGCTCGGCTGTCAAGTCGTGTCAAGCCCTCGGAATGTGATGGAGAATTTCCAGTGCACGGGTGTGCGGAAAAATTTATACACGACTCTGCAGCAAAATATTTTGAATCCGTACACCGCGAGCCACTTGCCACATCCACTAGCCACATTATCCCGGGTGCTTCACTTCCGGGGACTCCACTTCCGAGGGCCATATCGACTTCCGACCAACCAATCAGAGCTTCACCCCAAAATCACTCCAACTTCATAGGCTCTTCCTTCTTTTAGTAGTCCTCTTTATCTTGGAACATACGATTTGGCTGTGTGGGCCTCTGGTCACCGTGATTGAAATGGTCACGTGATCATGTATCATGTGACTACCACGTGACTGCATCCAATATGTGGCAAATTCATTCGACGTACCTCTCCGTCCCTTTCAGTAAATACCATAGTATCGAGATAATCTTAGATTTGTAGATGACTGGGTGTGGGAGCTTTTTGATTTATTTGCACGTGCAGATCACGTGACCATCATTTCGGGACACAGTTCTAGGCATAAAGGGAAATCGCAATCAGGTGTGGATCTATCAAATGGAACCGAATGATGGAAAGCATTAAAGTTTCTTAATAGGACGTCAAGGGGGTAAAAAGATTGCAGCACCACAATTTCACACATGGTCTCCCACTGCATTACTCACTGTGGCCCTAAGTGG